>JAHLJT010004567.1:123680133-123785107 GCA_031308135.1 Acheta domesticus | reverse complement strand
ACTCGGCGCTGTGGATCTTAGGTGGCGACCGCTCCGGGAAAAATTGTGGCGCCGAGTTTAACTCCAGCCGCCGCTGCAGCAGCCACCGCCGCCACTGCCGCCACCGCCGCCACTGCCGCCACCGCCGCCACCGCCGCCACCGCCGCCACCGCTGCCGCCACCGCTGCCGCAACCGCCACCACCGCCTCCACCGCCGCCGCAACCGCCGCCACCGTCGCCACCGCCGCCACCGCCGCCACCGCCGCCACCGCCGCCACCGCCGCCACCGCCGCAACCGCCACCGCCGCCGTCGCCGCCACCGCCACCGCCGCCACCGCCGCCACCGCCGCCACCGCTGCCGCCACCGCTGCCGCCACCGCTGCCGCAACCGCCACCACCGCCGCCACCGCCGCCGCAACCGCCGCCACCGTCGCCACCGCCGCCACCACCGCCACCACCGCCGCCGCCGCCGCCGCCGCCGCAGTTTGCGTTGCGTTTCCACAGCGTCCGGGATGTTTCTATTTAACGCAGTTTTATAATTAATTGCCAGCCCCCTGAAACGTAGCGGTCCATATTATTGTCATTCTTCTCTGCCTTGCAAAGAGGATATCATATTAGAAGACCTGAATAAAGAAGCAGAACGTTTCTTGAAGTGGTGGAGACTATTTAAAGGGCTTCTCGGTTTCACTGATTGTAGGTTTAAGGCAGAAGCCTGCATGGTTTGCTTAAGATATTAGCTGTGGTAAAATCGTAGTGTTTGGAGAAATAGGTCTTGATGCAAGTTGTGAATCTGTAAGACGGAAAGCTTGTTTTTAAATTGTTATTTTTGTTGCTGAGAAAGACTGATACTTCTCATAAGAAGAAGCTGTCGACGAGAAATGAATGGCGTATCTATGACTCTCGGACGATTGAGACGTTACGACCTTGGGTGCTCATGGGCAGCGTGATAGATTTCTCTGAGGCGCTCCCGTGTTCGATTCCCGGCTGCAACAAAAATGGACATGTTGCTTCCTAATACAAAATTGTCTCAGGCTTTGTTTTTTAAACTGTGTGAGAAAAAAGCTCAGGCAGTCCAGGTGAGCTAGGTACGGTTACAAGAAAACCTAATGCTTGCCACATGTTTCCCGTACCCCTGACGTGTATAATAAATATAAAGTAGGACCTAGGATTAGGAACGACCCTAGCTTGCAAAAGTCGAATTAATCCTACCCTAAAATGCCAAATACATACATATTACTGCTCCAAGATCACCGCTCCGGCCCGTCGCTGACACCACTGTCCTCATCGATATTATGGCCCATTGCCTCTTATCACTGACCACAGTTGGATTCCTTACGATTTGCTGTTTCCGTTGTTTCTACTGTGCTGTTGTTTCTACACACAATTTCAATTGTTTTGTAGGATGTTTTCTCTATCTTCGCTAATGTAATTTTGTTTTGTTCTCTCCTGTGTTGTTTCTACACCATACCATTACGCTACGCTTCACGACAGGATATGTAAAGGAAAGTGTTGGACTGAGTGGTGATTTTTACTGTGTAAGTAATGCAACATGAGTGATGTCACGTTAATCTTCTGTTGACTTACTAGTTATCATTATCTTGCGTGATAATTTCACTTTATTATCAAATTCATTCATTCATGAATTTTTCACTTATAGTTAGTCGTAACGGTTTTGAATGTATGTCGAATTAAATACCCATTATGTTTTATTTCCTTCAGTACAGTAATTCTGAGTCTTGTGTGTTGTTTTTATTCAGATTGGTATTATACCATTGCCTACTTTACTTTTAGATGCGTAATGTTGAAAGAAATGTACTATCTTCCGTTCTACTAAATTTTATTTAGATCATCACTTTTTCAGTGGAGTTAATAAAAATGTATATTTTTAAAGTTAATGCCGTCACTTTTTCTCAAGATCTACGTTTAATGTAATAATTATTCTATATTTTTAGCAAAATGTTGGCTACCTTTATTGCATTGTGTTTAGTGTCTTTCATTTTTCTTCAGAAAGATATTTCACTCTTACCATGTCCTACGATTTTCTCCTGTCTTTACTGTAACTTTTTTCTGTCATCTTCTATCATACTCTTTATTTCAGGTCTTCATCATTGTTTCTTTGTTTACCGCCGTTTTTCTTGTTATTTCTAGCAATCGAACATATATTCGTCTGTTTCAGTGGCCTTCACTTCTTCTGTCATTCCTTTTTTTTCTCTCTTTTTGCACCCCTACCGCCCTCCCGACTTTTACTCTCGTCTGTAGCTTCTCACCATGACGTTTTATCATAGTTTATTCCCTCCCGTTCTCTATTAACGTGCTCCTTCCTGAGCAGTGTCTCCACCAGCACCAGCGCTGTTCCCAGCGCCTCGCCCTTCCCGCTCGTCGCCAGCGCCTCTCGTGGGATTTACTGGGACGACGCACGCGCCGTCGGGGCGTTTGCATAAGCGAAATGCCCGCAGGCGCCATGGCGCCTCGGCAGAGGGGTGTAGGGGGGCGACGGAAGGGGGGCGGGCAATGCACAGAGGGGCCTACGCAGTACGTACAGAATCGTGCGACTTGAATTCTGCGCCGCTTTGGGGAAAGAGCTGGGGAAGGAGTGTCTGGGGGCGAGGGTTTGTTCGGGGTGACTTGGATTCAAGGCTGCGGAGTTTAACTTTGTGAGGAAAAAAGTCGAATTTTTTTTGAGAGTGGGGATTGGGAAACGGAAAGAAAAATGCGACTCCGCTGTTCTGTTCCCAGAGCGCTGCTTCGATGGCAGTCATTAGGCTGAGAACTCAAACATGCTGGCGTGCCTAATTGGTCTTCGGCAGTAACTGAAGGAAAGTCGGGATAGAAATTGTTTTAATCAAAAAGCGGAATTTTGTTGAATATTATTCATAAAATAGTATTTTCTGATCTTTTAAATATTTAAATATTCTTTTTAGTATGTCACAAAAATCAAAATACTGTATTGTGAATTTGAAGTTGAAATATTGAGGTGAAGTTGAATTTACTTAAATAGAAAATACGAGATACAATTGCGTTCAAATTGCACATAAATTAACTGTAATATTTTAGTATTATTACTTTAATTCCGTGAGCTTTATTTATTTACATGTTTCCCAAAATTCAACTCTGTGTTTTATTGCATAATAAAACGCTTTAATGTTAACTTCTACAGATGTTTCATGGAGAACTGTCGGAACGTAAATATTCTTTATAAGGAAAAGCTGCTTTCCCAAAGGGCATTTGTTTGAGACGAGACTCTAAATAATTTATTCTTAAATAGAATCTGAGTGAGAGGTTCCTGTGTAATAAGCGTTAATGAGATATTTGCTATTACGTGAAAGTACATTTAAAACCAAAATAGAATACCAAATTGCAGCTTTTAGAACCTTTCAAATCATTAGTTATATTTTCTTTCAATTCTATCTACTACTTTGAGTCAATAAAATAAAATTTATCTTGCAATTTTTTTTCATAATCTTCTTTGGCTGAATGATTCAGAGAGACGTATACGTTTCAAATATTTAGGCTATATAATACAATTTTGAAAATAATTCTATATGTCAATATTTATTAGATTGTAGGTAAATTATTATTGGAATATTGCCAATACTTCTATATTCTATTATCTTGTAACAATTACACCAGAAATCACGTAACGTCATATCTAGTACGGAGAAATTGTTATCCATTTGTCCCAGCCGTTTCCAAATTCTTCCTCTGTGTTAGTTGATGAATGTTACTTCCTGTGTTAACACGACCTCTGTTCTGCGCTGAAGCTCCAAACATTTGCCTGTGCTACAAGTCCATGTCTCGTATCGTAGTCCCAAGAGAAATTCATTTTTTTACTTATCGAACGGCGTGAATTTCGGTAAAACTTCGAATATCTCCGAAACCAGGAATTAAAACGACGTCGATGTCGTGTATTCTCAGTAAGGTTTGTGTTGAGATAATAATAGTGAGAATGATAATAAATATAATATTGTTAATAACAATTTTAATAATAGTGATACAAATTATATTAATAAGTGTGAAAAGGTAAGAGTGATTGTAATAAAAGACGGGGAAAACTGGCAAACCACGTAGAAATCTGCCGTAAAAAATCTGTGTCTCACACCCACTGTATTTGGATTGGATGGGGCTAAACCCTATTCTCAGCGGTAGAAGGTGAGCAGTTGCCCGCTACATCACGAGTCACCTCAGTCGGCATATACATCAGGGAGTACTGTGGGCAAAACCAGTGAATCAAGCGCAAAATACCAACATACGGTGTGCCAGTTTGAATGTGCTGCATGCCTCCTGTTTTGTTCCCTTTCTGACCGCGAGCTCCTAGGTTTGAAGACCCAACGCTAGCAGACTTCCAACACTAGCTTGATAGCAAGGACGAACTCAGTCGCTGTGTGCAGGAGAATTCTAGAGATCAGCTACTCTGACCGGTAGTTTTCCGTGGTTTCTCCGTCAATGCCAGGCGAATGTCGGAGCAATTTCTTGACAAACGAGCCACGGTTGGCTACCTTTAGTTTCTCATCTACGTCCCATCCTCTCTGCTCATAAACTCTCACATTTACATGCACTATACTACCACACACGTCGGGAAGTATGACCTTGTATCGGCAGAGTGTGGTGTACTCTGGGAAAGATATTCTGGGGGAAGTTCTCGGAATCCGACGTGTTGGTCGGAGTCGGATATCACGTTTCAGCGGGGAAGTGACATCGCTCTTTCCGGTTATGCAACGTGCTCTGTGCTAGTGTTGTCAAGGTCAATGTCACGAGCGGGAGTCCGTGGAACAAGTGCCACGACGAAATCGCCCCTCCATGCAGTTCATAAATTCGCCGCAAGAGACAACTCATTATTATTGTAAAACGGCGGGGTTAGTAATAGTGTCCTCTCTCGACGCTAGAGACGCAGAGAAGCTCGTGGCATGGCACGGTGCCGCGAGGCGTGCCACTGCCACCAGTAGGAGACGTTGACACTACTGCTCTTCGCTAATGGAACTAATCACCATATCAATTGATATGATTGACCTAAATGGTCAATTCTGTAATGATCTCCCAGCGCTGTCTCACGATCACATCGTCGCTTGCTTTCGCCTGGCGCGGCAGTTGCTTTTAGCTGCGTTTGTAGGAGCCCTATTTGTTTGCCTGAAAATCGTGGTTAAAATTCCTAACAACATGTTAATATTGATATCTAAATTATACAATTATTATTCACATCTTTGTGATCATTAATTTTATATGAAAATGTTTGGTATTTGCAACCATAAAATATGAAAATTGCATTCACCTGGTAAAAATAATAGTACCGTGACTATTGACCTCTCAATATTGTTTTCTTTAAATTTATTATTCGTTTTAAAGTTAAACGTTGTACCTTTTGATGAGGATTCTAAAACATCTTAACTCTGAAATGATTCAATTCTTTTGATGTCAAATAACGGAACCTAAAATCCTTCTGAAATTCTCTCGGGTATCCTTTTTCATGTAAATCGTGAAATTCGTAGTACGTGAGTGATTTTTCTCATCACAGAGTAGATGCTGGAATTAACTTTGCCATTAATGATTTCTCTCCCTGCAAAATTGTAATAACGCATAGGGAGTAAAATTAGTTCTGAGAAAAACGTATTTACAGTTACAGAAAATTCGCAGTCAAAGAATTTTCGAAAACAAACTACAAAAATCATGACTGTGAGGTTTAGGAAACTATACGCCAGGTTTGAGCTAGTTAAATCGTAATATATTTACTCGACATGCCATTATAATATTATTTTCGAACAAAATTATCTACCTCTGTTGAGTTGCAAATTCTATCCAGACCCTTCAAAATACAAGCTTCCGAGTTTAGAGTATAACGCGGAGAGAGAAAAAATCTGGAGCCGATCTCTGGAAGAAAACGGCTACCAAACTTGGATCTACAGTGTCAGAGTTTGCATCCTCCCTTCCTCTTCTACCCCTCCCTTGCATCCTCACTCCTTCCTCCTCTTCTTTAACTACAATATCCATACACCCTCTCTCCTATATCCACTTCCCAAATTCCCTTTCTAGATCTCCTCCCCCTATATCCCCCTACATCCCTTTCCATACATCCTCTCACATACACGCCTCCTGTTCATTGCATCCTCTGCACCCCACTTCTACTCCCCTACTTTTCATGCGCCCTCCATACACACTCTGCCTTTATGGACTCCACACATTCTCTCTCCTTACCTCCCTAGATCTCCACCTCTACATTTCGTCCCATACATCCCCTCCCATACATACCTCTTTTTCATTCTCTCCTCAGCACACCCTCTTCTATATTATTACACATTCATCCTCTCCCCTTACACCCCCTGCGCTACAAGTCCCATTCATCCTCTCCCACGATCCTCGTATACTCTCTTCCCGTACATCATTTCCTCTACATTTCCTATTTCTCTTTTCCATTCGTCTCTATTACTACTCCTTATCCCTCCCTTTCCCTCCGCCTCCCACTTTCATCTCCCTTTCCTATGTTTTCGCTTACTTTCCCTCCCTTCCCTTTTCCCCGATTTCCTTCTCTTCCTTTCCCCCTGTTCCCTTCCCATTTCATTCTTTCCCCTCCTCTGCCCGCCCACCCCACTGGCGTCGCTCGTCAGAACGCGCCGGGCAGCCGTTTCTGCTGCGGACAGGCGGCCCGTCCCCCGCCCTCCGTCCCCGCCCCCCGCCCCCGCCTCTTGAGGCCGGCCGCCTCTTCCGCTCGCTGCGGCTGCTGTTGTGGCCGCCACGCCGTCGACCGGCGGCCTGCGCTGCCAGAATGCAGCAGTCACGAATATGTTTCAACACTTTCCACCAAAAAATCCCTGTTTCTGTGCTTGCGTAGCACAGGCATCCATGTTGCTGCGTTTGTGCTCTTTCAAGGTGATGTGATTTCAAAGAAGCAACGCAGGGAATTTGTGCTGCCAGAGGTAAAAAATAAAATGGATGTTATTGGAAAGTGTTGGGACAATTCATTATCTCATGAGAGGCCTTTTTTACTCATTTCAGTCGCAACATCTAAGGGTGGACTCAGTTATGATGTAAGTTACATTATATAATAAAATATTTGATTAAATCGATTATGTTGTTTTAAACTTTATATTATACGAGTTACATGTTAACGTTCAATATGTAGTCTATCTATTGTAATAATTGAACACATCTCTCGAAAGCCAGCGAAGGTCCCGACCTTCTGCATCATGTGAATTCATTCTTAGCGGAGTTCGCCACTGTTGACTAGCGGTGTATTTGAACTCTTTTGGAGTTGTGTTCCGTTTTAAAACATTAGGGATATTATTGGAACTCCAGTGGATTTCATATTATGTAATTAAATATTGTTTTAATTATGTGTACTTTACAACATTTTCACATTAGGTAAAGTACAATTTGAATACAAATTGCTTTAAATAAAAACAATATATTGTCACGCACCGCACGCGGTCCCCGGCGGCGTGGGAGCGCCGGAAATCCGTGAGGGCGGCCCGGGCCTAGCTCAGTCGGTCAATTTTGTTACCTTTCTGAAAATAGGTGGTGATGGAAGGAACTGCAAGGTGCAATACAATGACAATAACAATTTAGGGTGACTGGTTAACACAATAGAAGGTTTATTTCCGCCTAATGATAGGCCGGAGAAGTTACACAAGGAATTTTAGAAGAAATGCCCTACCTAGTGAGCTCTGATTAGGAACAAAAGAAACTTAAATCTAAGAGAAAAGCAAAAATAAATTCACAATGCAATTATTCTACTGATTACACAAAGGAAAACGATCATTCGCCCTCTGAACTGGCGATTACGCGCCTCAGCGTGGCACCGCAACTCACAAAAAAAAGTCTTTGTACGGTCGTTGACCAAATACAATGCCTGATGATGATGATGGTGCTGAACAGGCGTCAAATGGCACCGGTGGCAGCTGGTCGCGGCGGCGGCGGCGTGTCGGCCTCTCAAAGCCGAAGGGGCGCTCGTCGGCGCGTGTCCACAACAACGGGGGCGGTGTCGGCACAGCGGCGGCGTGGTGGGCTTGCGGTGGCGGCAGTTTCGTTGGCCCGAAGTCACGAGCAATCGCGTATCTCACGCACAAAGTCACACGGCGCGATCTGAGAGTTCCAATAAGCTCTATGCGAGCACAAATCTCGGAGAGTATCGGTCTAATTGCCAGTGGTGGCAGAGTTCAAAAATTGATACTCGGAAAGAATTTCTCCCGGCTATCGAGATTAAGCAAGACAGAATTGGATTGCACGGGGCAATCATCAAATCGCTCCCCAGAGCACGCGATGCCCGAGGTACCTCGACCTCTCTCCTCAGCTCTCGCCACCCCAGTCTCTCTGTACCCTCACTTTGTGTGTTTTTCCACTCTTTCCCCCCCCAAATTTTTCGCAGATATTTCGAAATCATCCCTTCCCCACAGAATTCTACCCCTGATTGGTTGAGTGTGATGGCGTCTTAACTATTTTTTTAGCCAACCAGCTCCGGCGATTCTGGGAATTTTCCTTACTCTGTCTCATTCCAAAAGCCCTCTTTGTTTGTCGAAGAAAGTAGGTCAAGAAGGGTGTGAGACATGATCGTTGTACCCCCGAAGGTTGCAGTGAATTACAAGCTTTGAGCTTTCCCAGCGCGAGTGACAGCCAAAAAACCGTGACGGGCACGCGCCGCGAACCTATTCAAATAGTTCTGGGGCGCCTGATGGTCCCGAACAAAAGGTCTCCCCTCGTCCCATGGTGCCATAAACATTCGTGGAGGGCGCGCGTCACGCGCTCGCGGGCGGTCAGCGTGGTGCGGTAGCTTCTCTCTACGCACTAGCCTTCTGCATCGGCATTTTATTTATGAAATTAATTTGCAGTAGAACTAGCGTACCGCTACAATATATGTTACTTGAAGTCTTGTAACGGAACCATCGTATGTTCTGTTTTTGGAGTGGAGGTCAACGTCTTGTAGAAAGGTGTTTCGGATTGCTAATGTGTAAACTACATTTTCTTATAGTTATAAGAAAATGTACTGAGATTTCTGAACATCTAATGTCACTACATAAGGTACTCGTTGTTATTTGCTATGAAAGTTGAATTTATGAATCTATTTAAGTCTTGCGAAAATTCTTAACACATTCCTTCTATCATCCCAATTCCATTCAATACCACACTGCAACATTCAATATATGCAATAATACCCTACCTCATACGTTCTTAAACGAGTCTGCAACAGTTTTGTCGTGCAGCGAAAGTAAATTAGATTTCTAGTATTTTTCTAAATATTTATTTTATTGTATAATTTGTTTTAAACTTAATTTGTACATTCGTGCTTACTCGTAAAACTTAGCATAAAACTGCTAAATTTTCAAGGACTGAATTTTGAAGAAAAAGTCATTGGTTATTAAAAGTTCAATGTCCACTTTAATACAATTTAATAAATTTGTTATATACGTAACTAACATAGAAAGTGAGATTTCGGCGAAAGAATAAAATCTGCAATCACGGGTTAAAAATTATTAACCCGGCTGCGGTCCTCAAATTTTTTCCTTCTCAAGATCCTTGGGTCCAAATGGACCCATATAATTTCTCTTGCAGATTATTTACTTTTCCGCTGATCATATTTAGTATTCTTAATAGGAAGTTAAAGTTATACACCTAAATGTTAATTATACACTTTTATTTTATTTATAAGGTTGCGCACTAATGTAAAATAATGGTATCTGAATATGCGTGATAGCAAAATAATGAACCGCACATATAGAAAACTTGTATTACACACATGTAGTACAAATGTGATTGACATGATTTTTACCTGTAAAAGTTTTTATTTGGAGCAACAAAAAGTAATTTGGTTATCTGTTTTGTAACACACTCCATTTTCTCCTTTTTCAAATAAAATAAAAAAACTTAATTTTTAAGACGGGGAATTTTGCATCGGATTTCTAATTTTTCTTCTTCTGTTGATGACGAAGTTTTTGGCAGGTGTGTTCTGCGTTCAGTAACGGCGTTACAAAAAGATTTCCCTAAGTTTTCTATAAAAGTGTTATTTTTTGATAACATTTTATTAGCAATCCGAATTTGCTTTTGTGAAAAAAACGTTTGAATTGATGTAAAATGTTTATTTGGTAATAGAGAACCACAATAGGGCACAAAAAGTGTTTTTTTCTGTGAATAAGAACTAATCGTATCAACAGATACCTTTGTAGAATTATAGGTTATCATTATTTCTGGTTTCTTTTTTCTAGATTCGCAGCCTCTTGCATCATTGTAAAGGGTGCTTTGAAGGGCAACACACTTGTTCATTCGTGGCAGATTGGATACTAATGTCGGGTAACTCGCAAAAGCGAAAGTAGAATATTAGTTTGTTGTGCCCTCTGTCTGGAGAAGTTTTGTTGGTATATAAGATTTGTTTTTGCGCATATTTCCACCAAAAGTGATGTCTCGTTTGAGAAGTTCCTGACCCAACTGGTACGATGTAAAGAAATTTTTAGGAGTTATATTGTTATCCTTCAGAAGTGAGCATAATTGTAGCACAACTTTTATTCCCATATTTTGTTCTCTGGGTTGCCCTTCTTGTTTGCTAGAGGTTGTGAATTCCTCACGTAACGTGTTTCATTCAAAATTTCCCTCCGTATTTGCCAAATCTTTGGTATGTGCTGCTGAAATGGACAATTGCCTCGGAAATCGCCTAATTATTCATTGATTGTTACATACAATTGAAGATTGCACATTATCGGAAGAGGAAGAAACACATCAGAATACTATGTTCCAGTTTTAGAAAGAACCGTCTTGCTGTAGTTTAGAGAGCTGAGATTGCTCCCAGCTGTTCGTAGAACTTCGATAGTATTTTCGTAGTTTGATAGTATTATTTGACGAAATATTGTTATTGTACACCCTATGAGAAGACAAAGTCCCCAATGACAATACAATCGTTGCCATAGTTGATTTCTACGAATTTACCGAGTTATTATATGAAATTTCTAACGAGAGTTCCACATGAGAAATGTCACGGGTCCAAATGGACCTGAAGAACTTATATGTAAAAAAAATTATAATTCCTTCCGTATTGAAAATAAATTAATGACATTTTATATACGGGTAGAAAACAGTAAAAAAATAATTGTCATGGAGTATCAAAACGATCGCACCATTTTCTTAAGCTGTACAAGAAATTAAAATTGTATTTGGGTCGAAATGGACCCGAGGGCCACAGCAGGGTTAAGTCAATTTTTGAGGACATTGGCTTAAGTATCTGAAACTACAAGTTAAGTGTTTATATTTTATTTTAGTAATTCAACCGAATTCATGTTGCCACTTAAGCAAAAAAAACGCGTTGGGCTTAATATAGCTGATGACTCAATAATCTAACCCCTGTTTTCTCCAAACTAAGATATTTTACTTAAGAACTTATATCCCAGGAACGTGACCACAGTAATAGTTGACGGACGAGGCGAATATAAGGGCTAGCACCAATATTTTGAAATAAGTACCCGAAAGACACTTTGGGACGTGTTGCGTACCGTGAGTTGCGTGAGGCTAAGACAGGAAAGAAGAAGGAAAGATCGCGCGCAGTTTTTTAGGGCATTCGCCTGGTTCGTAGACCAATTGTTACAACTTCAGCTTTTGCCTAGTGTTGATCGAAGAAACCATGGGAAACTGCCAATCGGAGATGAATTCTTACCGCTAGAATTCTCCTCCAAACAGCAGTTGAATTTGACCTAGCTGTCTAGTTAGTGTCGAAAATCCTGCCACTGTCAGATCACGAACCCTAGGATCTCCAGCTCAGGTGCATTTCAGTGACAATTAATGCTTTGAGATATCTTTGCCGATGATGGTGTGGGCATTTATCACAATCGTCTATTATAGTACATGGATTGGACCAGAATTTGCGGAAACATGTTTCTCTCTAACATCAGTAAGCACATTTTTATTTGGTTAAATTAACTACTGTTAATAAAGTTTCAATATTTATTAAATATTTATTCTAATCTGTTATTGTGAAACTCTTCACAGAAATAAATTATTATTATTAACATTATTATTATATAACTACATGCAACTAAAAACTCAAATATTAATACCAATTCTGTAAATCAGAACTCTTTGTGAACTCCATTTCGAAGTGAGATGGTCAGCTGCATAATTCACAGGAGGTAATTTAGGCTCGGAATGTTGCCTCACGTGCATCACTAGTACTAGTCCATGGAGCAGAGGGGACCGGCAGGGGGCGTCAACCCCCAACTCGCAGAAAAAGCTCTGTGAATCGCGAAGCGCCAAAAGATTTCATCGTGCGCGTCCCGTGCCCAGGCGTATTTCCGGGAACAGAAGCGCCAGCGCCAATACCATTCTGGCGGACGCCTCGCTTACTCTGCTCCGGGCTTCTCTTCGTCCTCCGCGTTTACCCACCTCCCTGCTATCGACAACGCCCCTTCCCCGCCTACTGCTATTCTCCCCATCGCCTCTTTCACCCGCTTGTTCGGCCCCGCTTTTGTTCTCGTCTCCACTACCCCTTCCCAAACGAGCGGGGATTGGCAGCAGGTGGATAAGTTTCGATGAGTTGTCAAAACTCTTTCCAAACTTCTTCAAGTATGTTTGTTTGTACGTTTTTTATGAATATATACACAAACATATTGAAACATATTGTATGTATTGTGATATACCAAAATATTATATATTTTGTCAATAACATTTGCTGTAAATGGGTTGGGTAAAAGGGTCTGCAAATGACAATATACATCCTTAGCAACGCCGGCGTAGTGGTTGGCAAGGTCAATAAACTGCATTCAGGCCTTGAATAGGTGGGGGCGCTGGCTAGAAAGACATATAAGATAATGTGGGATTGGTCTGAAAAGGAATGACTAATCGAGGGCGTGGCTACTTGATTTGGCAAGAAGTGAATGGATTGGCTAAGGGAGAATAGACTGTCGAATTTTGTCGTTTTGTTTAAAAAAAAATAAGAACAAAGGTCGAATACCGAGGGGTTGAGGGCGAAAAACGGAGGAGAAAATGACATTCTGATAGAGGTCGTCGAGTAGTACAGATCGCTCGCGAGATTAACATAAGGGGAGTGGGACTTGTAAGTTTTGACGTGAGACTCAATAGCTTTCGGACTCTGAAAGTTCATGGGCAGAAGTAAATTCGATTAGGACTTTGAAAGTTTTTTTTATATTGCGGTTTGGACTTTAATGTTTTAACACGTAGTTCAGAAGAACTGGAAACTGTAAATATCACGTACGAACCAGTAGATATTCTAGGCAGTGAAGGCTGGATTCCGTCGGCAGTGTCGCAAGATCAGAAGAAAGAAGCTGGACCTGGGATTATCTGCATTCAAGTGGGAAGATACTGCGGGGCGTCGTCGAATAAGACAACGTTAGATAAGTACTGCAGTACAAAGGTTTTATTTTAAAAGGTCATGACCTAAAGTCAGAACAATTGTCAAATTGTTAAATAAATTGTTAATTTTTTTATATTGGAAATGAAAATATTTTCATTTGGTTAATCACAATTGTTAAGTATTTAGAGATATATAATTATTTCCTTTCAGATTCCTCGCCATACTTTATAGTTGGCAGATCAAGTAATCGGCTATCTAGACGATAGCGATTATCTATTACGGGAACCCATTGACCCAGCTAGCCGGACATTTATCCATTCGTTAAAATTAGCTGTGGAAGTATTGGTTTCAATTATCGTAATCTGTTCCTGGCGCCCAAAATTTTACTATAAATTCGGAACAGGTCACGATTATAACCGTCCTAAGGTGAATGATGTCAACGATCTCGTAATAGTTTATGACGAGACATTGTTGCTACATTTCAGTATGTATATGGACCACATATATGTATCCATATATACACATAATGTGGATACCACATCAGAAAAAAAATCACTTAGCGGAGAAAGGTAGTTTTCGGATTTAAGAACATTTGTACCAATAAAACAGTTTTTTAAAATGGGTTTAGAGGTTCCACAATCCTATAACACCCTTTCCTTGGCCTTTTTGACTATCTTTTAGAAAATAAGAAATGAATATTTTGTAAGGATGCCGACGGATATTTCGCTGCCGTGGTGTTCACATTATCCTTTAACCATTTTATGATCATGAAACATTATTTATTTGACGGAGCTGTCCCACTTTACCCCGAATATTGCGTTAAATCATAGCTATAAATGGCCAATTGGTCCGCAAATTTGTATTCAAAATTCTATTAATTTTAATATGTTTAAATCTTGAAATCTCGTCTTCAAGAACCTTGCTTCGAACAATTTAACTATTTCGATGCACTCGGCAAAAATTACGCCATGCATCATCACTGATAACGGCTCACATTTGAGCCGCACAGCTATGTCTGATTTCATTATGAACTGTTAGGCTACACTGAAAATATTTGTAGCGACATCAAACAGGTTTGAAGGTTTTATTACACTTTAGAGAAATGGCATTCATGTAAGCCCATGAGCTATTTTTATTTTTTCGCTACGGAGTAGAATGTAGTTATGTAACACTGAACGAATAAACGGCGAATTTTTGGCAGAAAAAAACTTTTGTTGCGAGCCCTGGTATAAATCCGGTTGCTAAATTTATTTTAAAATACCTCTAACACGTGGTTTAGACATAATTCGTCAGGGCAAATAAATAAATGATAACATATTTAGAGATCAATATTACACGAATTTCAATAGTGTGCCTAAGTTGGAAAGTAATAATATCGACAAAAGGATAGAGATTCATCATTTCGTCATAATTCACAAATTAGTAAAAACGATTGATTAGAATTATTTATTATATATCAGTGGCGGGTATTTCACAAATGACTTTCCCAAGATGGGGGAAAAGTAAATAAGTATCAAAAAGTTTAATTACTTTACAAAGGTATTTCACCTTATCAATAATTATTTTTTTCTTAAATAATTAAATGTTTATTTTTAGTTTATACAGTATCTTTACCATTCTAGTTCATTCACAAGAATATACAATTGTAATTCATTTAAAAAAGAATTATAAAAATGTATTTTTGAGATTCCAATATGAAATGCGCTTCAGAGAATCACCCTTTGATTCACATGGCTGTTGTCGCGAAGAACTCTCCTAAGGCAGTGAGAATCAAAAGCTGAATCTTAGATCAAAATGGTGAAAAATATGCAAACTATTACAACAAAAATCTACAAACAAGAAGATGCATCGTTCGTTGTTCTATCCTAAAGAATAATAAAAAAGGTACGGTCAGAAGATTCATCATTCTCTTGATTATTATCTCAGCCAGGGTGCTAAAAATCCAAGAATTTCCTCGGTTTAATGTTTTGAAATCAAATTAAGTTCTTAATTATTACTATAGCACATTTCTACTTCCACCAATTTTGCAAATATATGAATTTTGCTTACACGATTATACCATGTGTAGCTTGTGTATTTTAAAATCCACACGAAGCAAAAGAGGAAAATCATTTTCTACATATATAAGGTATTCTGCATCGCTTCGTTTAAAGCTTCTACTGGACCGATTATATTTATTTTTTCTTTAAATGAAAGAATGTGGTCCCTAGATGAGTTATCAGATATTGTTCGTGTTGATTCACCAATACTTACGGTGTAAATTAATTATTAAAATTATTCTTTAATAGTACGCTTATCAGTAGTCAATTGTTTTCTTTCAAAGAGTGACTGTTTCAAAATCGAGCCGATAGATGGAAGAGTACGCTTGCATGATGTTTTCTTTTGTTTGTTGTCGTTTGTTTACAATTCGTCAAGTTCTGTTTCAAGTGTAATAATTGCATTGAGGTGTTCACAGTGCGCAAGCTTTTGCTTTTGTGGTTTATTTTGTAGAGAACAATCGGACAGTAGGTTTTGTTCGTTTTACTGAAAAATAGTGAAGTTGTTCAGAGGTTATGTCGAATTCTGAATCGATCCCCACGCGCCCCAAAAGACGAAAACGCACGTTAACTGGACGCAGGGAAAGAGAAAGTCAGCGCAGATGTCGTGATAGTGAGGTAATTTCGTTTGCTGTTGGGTCATTGTCTATGAAATGTCAATTTTGTTCTGCTTTGTATTTCCCATGTGAGAGAAATTCTGCAAACCAGTTTATTCTGTGTTGCTTAAATGGGAAAATACGTTTGCCTGCAAGCAATATGCCAGAAGAAATCAAACAGTTATTTATAGGAGATAATGATACTTCAAGAAACTTTAGAAATAATATCCGTAAATATAATAGTTCTCTGTTTTTGTGTCATTTGGTGCTGATATTGCATTGTCTCCTGATCATGGGCCATATGTGTTCAAAAGTTTGGGAACTCCACATCACAGAATATCATCGTTGTACCCTGAATATCCAAACAATGCGACATATGGACAGTTATAAATTTTAGATGTTGGAGATGCTAGTACAATTAGACTGAATAATCCTGCTAATGCTCATTTAAGAAAAGACATCGATGAATTTCTCAATGATGTATTATGTAAATACAACCCCTATATTAAGACTTACAAAATAATGCATCACAAAATTTGTGAAGAAACGGCATTATCATTGAAAGAAAATCGTCCACCTTTAGACCTGGTATTGCGATTCTATCTTGAGCCACTTTCAGATCCTCGCAGGTACAATAATCCCAAATGTTCTGAAGTTGCAGCTGATTTTGAAACCTCGGATGGCGCTCCACCTTCTCATAGGCATATAGCAGTGTATCCAAAAGTTGGAGGACTCCAAAAAATAGACTATGACAGTATGCATTGTGATCCATTGTGTTATATGTTCATGTGGACTTGTATGTATGTATGTATGTATGTATATATGTATGTATGTATGTATATATATATATATATATATATATATATATATATATTATATATATATATACTAGCGTACCCGTGCGAGAACTCTCGCATGTTAAATACCACCCTTTCCCTATCCATTTATCTATCCGTTCCATAAAGGAGAGTAACTACTAATGTACTTACAGAATATCAAACAAAATAACAATGCAATTGATGTTTGAAACAAATTTTCAATTAAAGTTTATTCAACATTATAGAGAGATGTTCTTGGAACAATTCATACTTCTTTAAAAACAACATTTGAAGAAATTTTTCAATCTTCCTTGAGAGTTAGCTTTTCGCTTTCCTTGATAGTCAAATAATAGAAAAGGTTTTTACTCTTGAGAAAGCCAAGTAAAGTAGTGCGAAAATACCGAAATCGAGCAAGAACAGACCTACTCATTGCAATATTATTTAACTTTCCTTGATTTGTTATGAAGAACCGAGTGGGTTTTGGAGAGTCAGGGTGCCAGCTTGCTGGGGTGAGAAAATTGAAAAATTATTTGTTTACTAAAAAGTATTGAATTATTTTCTGCGTCCTTACGTACCTCAAGAAAAACAATTCCGAGCCAAAAATAATCAAACTAATTTTTTCACCTTTGAGTACTAAATGCCATTTGTTAGCATTAGAAACAATTTAGTAGGCCTTAGTAAGCCCACTTCGGTACATGGTAATGTTGCTCAAACGATGTTTGCATTTTTAAATCTTAACGAACCGACACTTTGAGTTTAATATCAAACGGTGTTTTATTTACAATATGATTTTGCAGCTGGGAATTGGTGTACATACTTCCAGATACCGACAACATTTAAATCGTGCGTTTGGACTGCGATCGTTGGCAGTTGTCGGGTGACTTGCACTATACTTTCTATAATTTTTAATTTAGTTGGTTTTTAATTGATTCACTTAGTATTGTAGGCTAGCGCGTTTTGATTTTTGTTTTCCATTAATTTCAAGCTATTTTACTTTAGCTACTTTAAAATTTTGTTCTTTGTGTTGTGCCATAGCACATGTTTTCCCCCACTACCTCTGCGTACCCGTGCGAGAACTCTCGCATGTTAGACCCCACACTCATCCCTATCCTTCTATTTTCATTCTAAGAGGGAAAGTAGTTAACGAAACGTGTTTATTTGTTTAAAATCTATGAAGGTAACCTGCAGTGTATTAACACAATTACAAATAAAAATAAAAAACAATGCAATTAATGTGTAAAAGAAATTTTCAATAAATATTTATTCAATATCGTGGGGAATTTGCTTGGAACAATTTCCAACACTTACTTAAAGATATTTGAAGTAATTATTCAATATTCTTTGTCAATTAGGTTTTGGTTTTTCGTGATAGACACAAAATTTCATGGAATGATAACGAAAATATTGGTACAGGTAAAACATAAACACAGTTTTCACTCTTCACTGAACATCCACATCCCTCCACAATTAAGTACACATCCCTTATAGACCATGAAAAACGTTAATTGAATAGTTTCACTACACGCATAAGAAACAATCTTCATAGGTATCAAGCAACTATAATAGTACTTCTAGTTGTTGCTGGAGAGCAAATCTTGAATTAATGATTGTGCAAATAAACCTCGTCAGACTGCACAAACTACGGTGTTAACAGAAAGCGTAAATAAAGATTGTCGAATCGAAGCCTTCTAAGCGTGTCGCCCCAAAAATTGCTACCAGCAGGAAGGACTGAAACATTGAGGTGGCCTTCATAGTATTGAAGCGTGGAACCGAAAAGTTAATTGAATGGATCGGGGAATGTCTCATCTTGTAGATTATGGTGTGAAGAACGTTTCTTTGAGACCTTTGGCCTCAAAAGTTTACTTTTTAAGGCTCTAAAATGCTTTGTTTATGAGTTATTTGCCGATATAGGTTGATATGTGATGCGGGTTGCATTTTACATGAATATTTCGATGCGTTTTTTAAAAGAAATCATCCATATTTTTAAAGTCAAAATGGAATTCGTCAAGTCTCCGTGAAATTATCTTTCTTTAGAGCCCTCATTTATAAAGATTGGTTGCGTGTGAGAGCCGGAACCCAAAGGTATACTACTGAAATAATACAGGAGACGATATATATATATATATATATATATATATATATATATATATATAGATAGAGAGAGAGAGAGAGAGAGAGAGAGAGAGAGAAGAGCTAAACTCCGACACCGTTGGACCGCTCTCCATGAAAGTTGGCATTTCTACGTGTTTTTCACCCAGATGGTTTATGTGTTGTTAATGCTGTTGTAACTCCACTACATCGCGCTGCAGAACAAAACTAAATATTTATATCAAATGCAACCTGCAACACACTCGGCAGCATTTTGACTCTATTTCGTTAAATTACTCCTAAATGAGGCGTTCTAGGGCCTTAAAAACTAAAATGTTGAGGCAAATGGCCTCAAAGAAACGTTTCTCGCACTGTATTCTTCAGAATGAGCTCTTCTCGAATATTCTATTACATTTTTGCTGGTGCGGCTATTCCCGATATTACCTCACCTGCTCAGAGACATGTGGAATCTGCAAGTAAATGCGAATGAAAGGACAAAGAGCGACAGAAACAGAGACACACAGAGACAGACAGGGGCAGGGTGAGGAAACGAGGGAGAGACAATGAGAAAGGGAGATGGAAGGCGAAAGAAGGTTTTGAAGGGCAGAACACGTCTGCCGGGTTTTCCTACTCTCTGAATCTGAATCAGTGAAAATTGTCGCTGATTCAATCAGTGAGAGCCGAAGTCACTGATATCTTCAGTCGAAGTGTGTAGTTTCGCTGAGAATCAGCGAATATGCGAACTTTTTCATAATGACCGCCAGCGTTTCCGCGTGCCGCGTGACATCTCTCACTGATCGTTCAGTTGATCACGTACTGCTGTCGTCACTGTTTCGCTGATTCAAACTAGTGAAGTTTCACTGATTCAAAAAGGAGACCCGATTTTCACTGATTTGTTCAGTTCAATTCACTGATTGTCAGTGGCAGAGTTATAACTGACACTATCAGTGAATAGTCACTGTCAATCAGTAGTTTTTCACTGATTCAAATTGAGAGAGTAGTACTTCCTTAATTCTCTTTCTGACACTATATTTTGTCCGATTTTGTTCCGCTCCGGACCACTGGTCGGGTGAGGCGGAGGGGTGCGCAGCTCATCGGGATGCGGAGGGCGTGGTAGCGACCTGCGGCTGCGGCGCGGGGCGCAGTTTGCGGACAAGTGCGTTCGACAGCGGGGCGACGTCTTCATGTTTAATTCCGCGTCCGCTTGTTCCCCGTCGCCTCCACCGGACGCTGGGGATGGTGCCGAGGCGGCGGCGCCCCCGGCCCCCGAGCAGATTCGATGAGGCCACGGATGGGCGAATGCGTGCGCAAGAGTGCAGTTCTGATGGGATACGTGAGCGGGAGTGGAAGGCATGTGAAGGTATGTGGGGGCAAGACTGAAGACGTAAGGATTGTGGATACGTAGGGATTATAGGTACGTTGGGATTGTAGGTACGATGGGATTGTGGGTAAGTTGCGATTGTGGGTACGTAGGGTTTGTGGGGATGTAGGATTTGTGGGAACGTAGGGTTAGCGAGTACGTAGGATTTGTGGGGACGTAGGGTCAGTGGGGACGTAGGGACAGTGGGGACGTAGAGACAGTGGGAACGTAGAGACAGTGGGGACGTAGGGACAGTGAGGACGTAGGCACTGTGAGGACGTAGGGATCGTGAGGTTCTTAAGGACGGGGTCGTAAGGACAGTGGTTCGTGATGATTGGGTTCGTGGGGACGTGGGTGTCGGAGAGCGGAAATCTGGGAGAGAGGACGTTGTGCGGGATTTCGAGGGGTCGAGGACTATGAGGACAGAGATCAGAGGGTAGCGTGGGAACGAGCAGACATGGAGACGGGGGTCCGGTAATCGGAAAGGGCATGGGGTGAGCGACCGGCATTGAGGAAATATCGAGTGCCGAGGCGGTGAAGTGGTGAAGGAGGGTGTGTAGGGTCGAAAGTTGTGGGTGGGAGCACTGGGCTGAGGGCGAGGATGAAAGCGGGGTAGGGAGTGGACTGGCAGTGATGGAGCAGGTGGCCCTGGCGGCGCGGATTTCTTCGAGTCCACCGGAAATGCGAGATGTTGCGAAGTTGAAAGACTTCTCAGGAACCTTTTGCGGCGACGCTGCGTGGAAACCTGAAGAAGCGCGTCTGCAAAATGTGACGATGTGATGGCTGTGCAGAGAAGATGCAGAATAAATCTAGAGCACTGTGGTGCAAAAAGTGGTATACAAAGAGAAAATTATTATGGAGGAGTGTTGTGGTAAAAGTGATACTAATATTCGTAACCAGTTTAAAAATAACAATCCAATTATAAGAAAAAGTGGTTGTCAATGCATTGAACAATCAAATGACAGGCTTATCAGGGAAACTAATTCGAAGAGATTACTCTGAGAGAATTATAGGATATACTCAATCAAAACTGGTATTTACTGTGGCACGCAATCACAGAACGAATTTACAAAATGAATGCACAGAACAAATATCGACTAGCTTGGAATGATGTTCTAACTCAGGTGTTCCTAACCTTTGTCTTACATAGATCCCGTTTAAAAGAATGGTTTGCTTCATCAACCCCGTTCATTTGTTACTAAAATACACGGCATACAAAATTATCATTCAAAAACAAAATTACATTCAAAATTCAAAATTATCAAAATAAACATTCCAAACAACTGAATTAAAGAAAACAATCAGACAAATAATATGTATAAGATTTTGAAAAAAATATCATTGATAAAAACAAATGTATTATTACTGTTTTTAGTCTTATATATAAGAACAAGTTTTCCAAAACAAAATCACACTTAATTGCGCGTAAGTTTTATTTTATTAATCGTCCAATGGAGGTGGATACCGACCTCGTAGGAAATTCCTGCTGTAACTTAACCATCCAGAGGTGGCGAGAATCAACTGATGCCACTGTAGTGCCTCTGACCGGGAGGTTCTAGGGTTCGAGTCCCGACGGTGGCAGGATTTTTGATACTAGCTTGTCTGCTAGGTCGAATTCAGTCGCTCTCTGAAGGATAATTCTGGTGTCCGGCTGCTCTCATCGGTAGTTTTTCGTGGTTTCTCCGATCAAGATCAGACGAGTGTCGGAGTAGTGACCTAGCAAACGGGCCACTGGCCGCGCACGATATTTCCTTCATCTTCCATATTCTATATTCACCCCTTTCACACACCCACTTATACTTACATGCTGTACATTACCATACATGCCGGGACATCGTTCAAAAGCTTAGAGTTTGTCCCCCCGCCGGTGAGAGATACCTGGTTCTGGAAAACGTCAATTATAATCGACGGCAGGACGGCGCCGTACCTCGCCATCCTACGGGGGAAGATCACCGCCGCCTCCCGAGCAAGCACATGCAGTACACTTACGAGACCAATGACCTCTGTGGTTGACGCGCCCGGAATCACTAACAATCAACAAATCTGAATCATCTGCTTAGTGAACGATGGAGGTGCGAACACGGGACGGAGGCAAATGAGGAAGGCGAGAACCGAATGCACAGTGCCTGCTCGCCCTTCTCGCCTTGTGAGCTTCTGCCCTCTCTTGAAAGAGGGGTGAAATCATTGGGTGCTGCCAAGTGATTAACTACACAGGCCAAAGAAATTGTCACATACAAAGACATTAACCATGTTTATTTATGTATTTCGACGCGCTGAATCCGAATTTGAATCCAGAATTGAGCCACCACCTTACAGTTTTTAATTGAAAAAAAAAACAACGTTAAATTGAAGACTAAATTTCACGGTGTTTTTTGCGATTAAAAACCTGGATGGTGGTAGCGCAATTCTGGCTTCAAATTCGGATTCTAGCGCGTCAAAATACATAGAGAAACATGTTTCAAGACTTTGGGTCTGAAGCTTTTTTGTATGCCTGTGCTATAGCCGCGGGATATGAATGCGTCTGGGAATGTCGCCGGTGTGAACACCTTGTATCACAATAGAGTATAGAATTAGATTTCAAAATCTTATTTCGCACCAAAACGTTTAGTGTTTTTTACAAGGGCTTCTATGCAGCATACAGCCCGTTACACTTTACATCCCCGGGACACATATTCGACCATGCACTAGACACCAACACCCTTGCGGACTCCCCTGATATGGGGATCAGCAGAACGCAAGGCCTACCGCGACAACACACGCGACGAGAGACAAGGGACAGAAAATCATGCCCAAGGCGAGACTCGAACCCGCAACCGTTCGGACCGAAGCGGTGAATCAGTAAACGCATCGGCCATCCAGATCAGCTGCGTCTAGTGAACGATGCAGAATTTATTAGTTTATTCGTAACAGATTTTATTGAATGAATTTCTGTTAGAATCATGACCTTTATCAATTATTTAAAATGTTTTGAACATTTTTTCCTCTTTCAAAGTAGATTTTTAATCTCATCAATTTTTTCTCATCGTAAACGATAAATACATCAGAACGTACTGGCATTGATTATTCTTACGTTTCGTTACAACTGATCACAAACATAAAATATTGCGGCTGAGAAATCGTGTACTTAGTTCTATACATAAATGAACATTATGTGCTATTAATAAAAAAACTAACAGTACATCGTTATTCATACATATGGAATGTCATTCAAACATAATCGTAAATATTTATATGAGCATTGATATTGAATATCCTTTACCATTGAACAGTTGCTGTCAATATTTGATGTACGTTAATTATGCGAGTTAAGTGAAAGAATAATGTTACTGTACTCTGGGAATGGAAATGGCAAACGGTTCGTTCTTGTTCACCTAGAATTAGTTCGTTTTACTGGCTGTCAGTATTTCTGAACCAGACATCACAGTGTTTTTTGACTCCGGTTGACGCGAGAAAAAGAGTAACTTGTTCGAGTTAGTTGGCTTAAATCGATTTTAAATTCGCGGTGGATGCCGATAGAGATGCGTTGTGATACTTCCTCGAACACCAATAACAGTTACGGCTAACCGATCGTGCTTTTTGCCTGCGCTCGGAAATTGGGGAAGTGCTTTGTAGCTACGCTGGGATGCATTAAAACACTGATTGTGATATGGTTTTGGAGCACGCTGTTATTAAATTGCAAGCGGAGAGATTTGTTTCAGTTCAGTCAGTTTATGAATAAAAATTTAATCGAATCAAACAATTTGAGGAAAGAACGCAGTCCACGCATAGGCATGATGGCCAAAGCAAACTTACATTAATGCAAAAGCGGGGAGCTTCAATTTGCAAATTGGAACCAGCACAAGGGTTAAAGCCGTTTCAAAACCTTTTGCGGCGGAATTTAATATAAAGTTTGTATTATTTTATTTCTTTTGTTTAGTATGTTTGAGAATTTCTTCTACGTGTTAATATGCATTTTTCTGAGATTGAGTTTTAGTAAGAAATAGCTGAATATTAGAAATAAATATATTACCAATATTCGTATGATGATTTTTCTTTCTTAATTTTGGATTGTAAAATAATATAACTTTCTAACCGTTATAGAATTCCTTTTTTTCAGTATTGCAAAATATGCCGTAAACTTCGATTATGTTTTCAATGTACTGTAATGTACAAAACGAGTTTTGTAAGCACAATCTTTTTTCTCTTTCAAATCAATTTTCAAATTATCAGCCGTATTGTTTCGTAAGTCAAGTGGAAACTAAAGTAACTTCAAACCTTTCTAGTATTCCGAAAAGAACTATTAAGGAAATGTGTCGAATCATGAAATTTCTACAGTCCGCAATACTCCCGAAGAAGAAAGTCGTATCACCGACTTCCAATAGATATATCTCTTTAGCTTCGGTTTCTCCTTGCATAACGATTTTATGTCTCCGTTCACAACATCGGCGATATTCCTGAGATGGGACATGCTCAACCGAGGCTCAGCCTCCTCTATTGCGGGAGGGCGTGATCACGGAACGGGTGCGTTCGCGGGTTGAGTCCATTTCGCTGGCTGAACAAGGAGGAAACGGAAGGGCCAGATGAGGGAAGGAGGGGATGTGAGGCGAAGGAATGGAGCAGAAGACGATTACAGAGAAAAGTAGAAAGTTGAGAAATACGAGATAAACACTTTTGAATTGGATTGGAAGAAGAAGAAGAAGAATGAAAAAGAACTGGAAGGCAGAGAAATGTTAGAATGTAATGGATGTAAAATAAGGGTGAGGAAGAGTAAGAATGAAACTGACTTGAGAAAAAAAAGGAAAAAGAGAAGGGTTCGCGTTGTGAAGAATAACCATGCGATATAAAGGAGAATTAAAAAATGGAATGGATAATTAAAGGAATACAAAGAAAGGGAAGAGTGAAAAGGCAATTTATTGAGAGAAATGGAAAGGGTTTGGAAGTAGAGAATGGGGACGGTACGATGAGTAAGACGTGGGTGGCGGTGCTGGAGAGATGCGGGGACAGCGCAGTACGAGGGCGGTGGGGGGGGTGCGAGGGTGGTGTGGTGGCGGTAAGGTGCGGGGGAGGTGCAGTGCGGGGGCGGTGCGGGGACGGTGCGGTGCGGTGCGGTGCGGTGCGGGGCGGGGTGGCGGGGTGCGGGGCGGCGCGGTGGGTGCGGGGAGCGGGGCGGTGGCGGTGCGGGGCGGGCGGCGCGGCGTGGGCGGCGCTAGGCCACCCTGCGGAGGCGCGCCAGCCTGGGGCCCAGGAAGCCGCAATAACCAGCGCCGTTTGATGCTCGCCGATGTCCAATAATGGAAACGGCAATAAAAGCGAAATCGATACGCGACTTCGCTTCTGAACCTCTTGTGTAAGATCTTGTCTTTATTTTCTGCCCGGCCGTTGTTCCGTAGATTATTCGGGCGAAGTGTGTTCTCCACCGTCGCGACGGCCGCTGTTGTAAGCGACGGAGGCGGGTGGCGGCGGTAGGCGGTGGGCGGCGGTGGGAGAGAGACGGAGGTGGAGCGACGTTTGGGGAGGATAATAATGGGATACCTTACGCCCTGGGACGTCTCTTAGACAGGTTGCTGATCTTTTTAATACAACGCGCCTAATGTTTCACATGTATTTACAATTCAAGAACTTTTTATTACCTTCTTATACTTATGATTAGGGTTGGGAAGCAGAGATTGGAAAAGGATGTTGTGCTTAATGATGAATAAGAGAATACTTTGTCATTCTGAACAATTAATTATGTTGGCCAATTAAAAAGGCACACGTATTGGAGTAGCAACCTACAAAAGCGAGAGATGATCTCTTGGACGAGAGGGTAGTTGCTGATACGTGGACAGCTTTCGGAGGATCTAGTCTCGCTATAACTATGAACTTCAAATTTTATGTGAGGCGAGAGAGTAATCGAGATTCGGGGGAGATGAAGCACGGAGAGGGAGAGAAGTTTGGAGCTAGGAGTCGACTTTTCTCTCTGCTCGTTAGAACATATCATGAGACATCTTCAATTATCCTTTTACTAAATAGGTGCAAGGAGACAATGCGTATCCTAGAATCATTGAGTACGCCAGGCTTGGAGGGTGTACCGTAAGTTGGTCTTCTGCTTTATATAATGGCAACGGTGTTTTTAACTTTCCGTCGTCCTTCCCTCAATAGTGAATGTACGGATGTATGATGCCATGCGTTGTAGTGCTTGCAGAAAACGAAATGGAAGTCTTTTAATGTTTTGAAAATTATTAGTCCTATATTTTCCGTCTCATATGTCTAATATTAGGAATGGATTCTAGTGATAAATGCGCATGCAGAAGACTACGTTTGTGGTTGTTGCTGTTTTTAAAACATTTGAATACAAAACTAGATCAAAAACATATAAAACTGTAAAACAATATTGATTTAAAACAGTATACGAATGGATAAATTTACTCCATCACCCTGTCTGTTGGCCTTTTTTGTATTCCAATTCGTTGATAAATTTATGTGATCAGAAAACCTAAAATTTGATTGTAAGTATAATTCTGCGTAAATGCAGACACGATTGCACTCAAAAGTAAATTTGAATAGAGATGAAACTACTAAAAATATTCAATACGAGATCATAAAACCTTTACTGAAGGACGACGTTTGCGCATTTTTACCATTATTTACGTTAATAATTTTTATCTCGTGAGTTGATTCTTGAGAGGACAGTCTTATCCTTGATTCGACAGTTTTGTCGGAGAAGAAATGAAGGAAAAAATGAAATGAAGTAAATGATCAAAGTAATTCAGTATGTTTTTAGCAGAGAATATTTTAGGAAATTATCAATCATTCGTAATGAGAGCAACAATAGTTGTGCAAGGTCATTTAAAACATTCTTTTCACTTTGTGTTAGAAAAGTTTTACACTTTCTTCTTTAGTTTAATATACCAAAAGCTTTGTTTAGCATAATGAAGAGGGGTTTAAAATTGAGATGTTTGTAAGAAAGAGTTCTCAGGAATTTGTGTGAAGTAGATGCTTTAGCTCATGGAGAGAGCAGGAATTTATGTATCCAAGTGGTTCTTGAGTCCGTTCAATTTTTAATTCCTTTGGAGCTTAAACTAACATTCTGTTATTTTTATACCCGACTTTACCTAGCTAATTTACGAGTAATTTTTTTTTCAAAATATCACTGTTTAAACTACAGGTCAGCGAGTAGAGCGAGCAATGCTGTGCATAAAATACAGGAATCGAGAAATGTAATAAGCGAAAAGTAACGTTTGTATGCATGGTGCGCTGCAATCTCTTCCGGCAGAATAATCCGGCTAATAAAATGCAATGTAACATCCGTCGATGCGTCTTTTAGAGGAAAAATGCCTCGCAATTTCTCGGAACATTTTCGTCTCGCGCGAGGTGTTTCATCCCGCCCGCGCCCACCGCCCTCGCCCGCCGTCTTTCACCGCTTGAGCTCCGCAGACCGCGCGGGTCTTAAGACCCGAGCCACTTAGCTTAGGACGACACCTGGGGGTAATTTTTGCCGCGTTTGCAAGAAACATCACGTTATAATGCCGGGCTTCTCTCATCGCGTCTCCTCCCACCTCCATCCTCCCCGTGCTCTTCTTCCTCTCCCCAGACTCCGCCATTTCCAGCTCTTCCCCGCCTCTCTTGCCCCCCCACGCCCTGCCTTTCCTCGCCCTATCCCGCCCTCACGCCTCGCCACGCCCTCCCCGCCCTTCCCGCTCCGTTCTCCTCTCCTCGCCCGCCACACCCCGCCCGAGTCCCCACGCTCCGCTCAGCCCCACTCCTCCCCGCCTTGTTCCGCCTCGCCCCGCCTTGCCCCGCCTCGTCTCGCTTCGTTTCACCTCGCCCCGCCTCTCCCCACCTCTCCTAGTCTCGCCTCTCCCCGCCTCGTTCCGCCTTTCCCCGCCCCGCCTCGCCCCGCCATACCCCGCCTCGCCCCGCCCTACCCTGCCTCGCCCCGCTGTCTCAACTCGCTGCACCTCGCCCCGCCTCGCCCTCATACCGCTCCGCTTTGCCTCGCCTCGCGTGGTCTCGCCCGTCCCCGCCCCACCCCACCCCACCACACCCCACCGCGCCCCGCCGCGTCCCGCCGCGCCCCGCCCCGCCTTTCCCAGCCTCGCCCCCACCCTGCTCCGCCTTGCCTCTCCCCGTCCCGCACCGCACCGCCCCGCGCCGCCTCGTCGAGTTCCGCGCTGTGGCACCGCCGCCGCCGACGACGTAATCCCGAGATCCGCTTACTGGCGGGGGTGGCGGCTCGCTGAATACTTGATGCGGCCGAGGCGGCGGTGGAGGTGATGATGGCAGCGTCGGCGCGCCGAGGTGACGGTTGAGGCGGAGGCGGTGGTTGCTGTTGCGGGAGCTGCGGCGCGGATTCGGGAGCTGGATGAGTTATCCACGACAGGAATAGAAGGGCGCTCGTGTAGCGTGTGGGAGGTGATTGTAAACGCAGGTGGAGAAAAGGACGTCTGAGAAGACGCTTGCGGTGAGGATGAGACAAGTTTGAAGGGAAGGGTGGGAATGCTCTCCGATTGGTTGATCCTGGTTATGGTGGTATGGCTGATCCGATGGTGTAGCGGCGATGCTGGATTGCGTGGGCATTGAATGTTGTAGTGATTAGTTGATAGAGTGAAGAGTAGCTTTTGATAAGAAAGGATGTTTTTGGACAAGAAAGCTTGTCAGTATTTTACTTGTTTTTTGAATGAATGCTTTACCAGGCAAAGGTAGGAAGGTTTATAGCACACTCAGGATTAAAAACGATATTTTTAAATATATTTGATCCATTAGAAGTAGTACTTTTCAAACAATGTGTTTTTATATTTGCATTGTAAAACGTTGCTTGGAGCTCAATTCTTATTTTACACAGACTGGGTCGGCTCATGGTAATACTTGTTTTTTCATCATCTCTGTTCAGGAGATTCGAGGTTTCGGGTCCCAGCAGTGACAGATTTCCGACACTATCGTCCGATTAAAAGATGTTTGTGATTGACTGTTTGGAATGGAAAGGAGCGACCTTGACAGGTTGCATACTACTGAGCACGCGTTCTCGGGACACAAAAATAAATACTTGAAATGAATAATTATAAAAGTAACCGAATTGTATGCTCATATTATATGAAGCAACAGCTTCAAAAGCACAATTGTCAATCGCCAACCATAGCTGTATAGCTGGTCGCGCGATCAATCCTTCATCATTGTCCCATCCACTCCCCTTCTGCACCTATCGGGAGACCAGTCGGGAGCTTAGATCTTGTCTCGTCTGGGACGGAGCCCAACTGGTGGGGTATACTTGGATGGAGAAAACCCCACAAACCAACTAATAGGCTGGCTCCAGATCTCATATTCAAGTGAAGGGGATACAACATGCAGGTATATAACATGCATTACACTGACTGGAATAATGACCACAGCAGTTGACACCGGAAGCAAAATAATTCATCAAAGCTCTAACACCATTGAAAAGAGCTGCAGTTGAAGCCATTGACTGTATGCCTAGCGACGTATGCAGGAGGAGCGCTCGCGCCGGCTGATTTCGCGCACACACTGCTAACTACCTCACTGCGCGTCTGCCTTGTTCGAGCACTGGTGCAATGGCGTCAGCAGACGGCGATGTATCGCTTGTTGACAGGGTCCAGCGGTATTCAAAGGGTTTCATCTACGTGGACGAACTGATTACTGTTTGCGCCCGTATTTCCGATTCAGGGGGAAGAGGTCGAAGTGCGGATGTTTCGAAGCTGTCGTTCTTCTGATTGGTCTCTCTCGCCGACAGTAACGTCACTGACAAATTGGGACGAATAAATTGTGTTCTTAACTGTCGATTGGACGTAGGTCGTATTCGGTGTGATGCTTCTCTGCTTGAAGGTCGGGTGTGCCAAATGTTTAATGCATTTGTAGTTTCCGCTGTTTGCTGTATATGGAACTGCTGTATGTTGTTCGGATCTGATCTGCAACCGAATACTAGACGATGTTTTTTGTTCGAGTAAGTGCATCAATAGTGATTGCTGATTCATATATTTTTGAGCTCAAACGAGTAAGAAACTCTCAATGAGTATTTTCTTATAATTATGTTTTCTTGTTTGATTGTCAAAAAATGTGATAGGACCATAATTATGATTCATTGAATTCTGTTCTCATTGATTATCTCTCTATGCATTTACTTATTTTTATTTATACACGGTGGAATATTCTGTACAGCCTAGATTGTTAATGTAAAATTTGAAAATAAAGTACATGTTCTTTAGAAATGCACATAAAATTTCATTTTCAATCCAAATATCATTTTTAGAATACAAATTGACTGACAAATTGCTTGGAAACTTTCATGGCTTGGGCCTGATAGCGGAAACACAATGATACTGCAGTGTTTATAGTTCTAAAAAAGAACTATATAAAATATGTATATTTCGAAAAAACTGCGAAGTTAATAGTTTACTAATGTTATCTAAAATCTCCACAAAATAAGAGTTTTATAATTGTGATAACGTGAGCGGTGTCAATCAAGAGAGACGATGGTTTGGAGATTATTTTCTGAGATATAAGCACATACAGACTTGTACCACAAACGTGTTTATTTCCATCGCTGACCTTTATTTAATAAAAAATAAAGAAATGACTATTTTCTAGATTCTTGCAATGTGACTGCATGTTTTAGAATAAAATGTATCAGTTTTACAAACATAACTAGTGGTGCTACAGAATGGCACAGACTTTCCCGTATTAGTTTTCTATTTTCTTGGGTCTTCGCAATTGCCACATACTCTTTCTTGCCAGCTACCATCTATCACGGCCAAAAGTACATTTTTTTGTCATTTTCTTAATTTTTCGGTTTCCTATTGGTAGAACGAAAATAGTAATTTTAGAATATTAAAGAACAATAAACCATTAAAGAACAAGTCATAAATGGCAATTTTCTTTTAAAAAGATCTGCCCTTCAAGAGAAAACGGCGTTTTAGCGCTACTAAAAATGCGAAATTTGAAGCTCATTTTCACAAAAAATGATTGAGTTTTCAAAATACTTTATTTGAAGTTATTAGATGCACTTACACTCACAAATATAATAATGTTTACAAATTGCTGGTAATGTGCATATTAAAGATGTGAGAGATCTTTAAAAAAAATACAATAATGTAATTTTTGAAAAAACAAAAAAATAACTCAAAATAAACGTTACGCTATACTAAAGAGTGTAATTAGCATTATCCGTAACAAAAGTTTCAAGAAAAAAATTGCAGCCATATACGAGAAAATGGCGTTTGAGCATTTCTGAAAATGCCGAAATTTGAGCTACTTTTCACAGAAAACAGTAGTGTTTTCGAGAAACTTTTCTTGACATTATTTATATGCTTTAAATAATGTCTAGATAAATATATATACATACGTATATATATATATATAATATATATATATATATATATATACGTAAATATAATAATGTGAAAAAATCGCCGTTAATGTAAATATTAACGACGTGAGACAAGTAAAAACATTTACATTTTTGTAATGTTTGAAAAAACCAACCGATAGACCAATATGGCTTTTATGTCATAGATAGAGTACATTTACCACTATCCCTACCAAAAGTTTAAAGAAAAAATTTGGAGCCGTTTTTGAGAAAATCTTGTTTTTGTAATTTTTTAAAATTGCACATATTGCACGCAATATTGCACGAAAACTACCAAAATTTTGAAAAACATTTACATGACCTTTATTAAAGAACTCAAGATGCAGAACAAATTTTATTTGAAGAAAAAATCTCTATCTTCAATTTTGTAGTTGGAGAAAGACGCCGAAAAAAATTCAAACTTTCACAATTTTCGAAAATTCAGAGCTATACGTGAAAATCGGACCTATGCCATGTTAAAAAGTTTATTTTACTCTATGCATCCAAGAAATTTAAAGAAAAAATTTGGAGCCGTTTTTGAGATAATTTTGAAAATCTCCGGGAGGCTTCATATAAAGTACCCCCAAATTTTGAAGAATCTTTTTCAAAATCTCAAAGCTTTGACTAGAATCAGATCGACCAGGGAATGTCCATTTTGGAAGAAATCGTACGTATGGTTTAGGCGCTAGCAGTGTTCACAGACGAACAGACAGATGGACGGACGGACAGACGGACGTTTTCCTTTCAATTGGGTTTTCGGTATCAAGGACATAGAAAACAGGGTTTCTGGCTACACCACGTGTTAGGGGATTTTTTTCTTAATTTAGCAATTGGTTTTATCCACTTACTCGTTTTCACGGCCCGGCAATTAATTCTTTTCCGCCGAAAATTGGCCATTTTTTCGCGCAGCATTACATAACTTTCCCTATACTACGTATATCACTCCGTGTATACGTACGTATACGGGAAAGTAATACCTGTAGAACCTATGATCCATGTCAGAACTAACACACTTGCACTAATACATCACCCTTCCGTTTTTTGTGCTAGCGCAGGAGCTAAAACGCAAAAAGCCTCTAAGAACACGTTGCGACTGGAAAAGACCGGGGCGCGGACGATAATCCGCAATCGACCTCCTCGATCCACAAGCTTCGCGCCGGCGTTCACGCGGATTTGGCCCCGGTCGCACGACGCACCCGCCGGCCGCTACCTGCGGAGCGGAAAACGACCCTTTCCTCCCGCACCAGAGCCAGACCCTCTCAGCCACCACGCCTAAGCCACTGTCCTATGCCATCACATCATTCATCTTTCATTTTTACCTTACGTCATGTCATCTTGCGTCCTGTCCTGTCTCGTCGAGTCTTACCTCGTGACGTCTTCTCTCGTCACGTCCTGTGTCGTCACGTCCTTTCTCGTTACCTGTGTCTTCACGTCTTATCTGGTCACGTCCTATCTCGTTACGTCCTGTCTAGTCACGTACTGTCTAGTCACGTCCTGTCTCGTCACATCGGTCCTATATCGTCACGTCCTTTTCCGTCACATTCTGTCACGACGCTTTTCGCTTCTTCCTCTCACGTCGCGGTCATTTTTCCATGTCACGTTCCATATTGTACTGTCACGTGCACACTGATACCAAAAAATCGCCGTTACCTTACCACCTTTTTACTCATTCCTTCTATAAGCGTTTCGCCGCAATTATTTTATTTCTTTGATATTTATTTATATTTTATATTTTTTATATTTCAATGTATATTCATTACTTTTATTTATTTTATATCTTCTTTCTGCTCTTCCCGCTCTCACATTCCGTTCCATCCCGTTCTTCACGTAGTCCTGTTGCGTTGGTCCCTCTGATTGAATTATGTCCATTGCATATGTGTCGGTCTCTCCGACTGCAGCCCAGAGAGACCCACCCATCTCTTCCCATCTCACCTCACACTATGTCTCGGCGTTGCCGCTGCGCTTGCTGAGATTTTTTCCGCTACTGACACCTCCACTAACCTTTCTTTGGCTCTTCTTGTCTATCGACGTAATTGCTGTCGTGGTTACTAGTCGCTCCGTATCTGTTTGCAATGTTTTTCTTAATATTTTCACAATGACTACAGTTTCTGTATCCACCATTTCCGGCGTCTTTCGTTTTCTTGGACTCAAATCCTGTCATTTCTGTAATCTTTTATATTCTCGAATTTATTTATATTTCTCTTTTGCCTCCGCTTCCATCTCCCATTTGTTGGCTTTCTTAAGCAATTTTATATCATCGTGTGTCTTCATAAAAATGCTGAATTTTACTCTTTCCATCTGCTTCCCTTTCATGAAATTGTATCCTGCAACTTCATTGCCACATTCTTTTGCGTACTTTTGTGGTGAAATTTGTGTCATATCTCCAGCGGTGCATTAATAATTCGGTTACTGCATGTTCTTTCACTTCCTTCATTCTCCTCCTTCTTGCTTCCACATTATTACAGTACTTGCATGCCATGATCTACGTGTCAATCTCTTTCTCCCAAAAGCAACCGACTTCCAGCTCATGAGCACGGAGCGTCTCTCTCTCTCTCTCTCTCTCTCTGTTGCAACGCCATTTCTTCCGCCTGCGAGGCCGCTGCCCACGCTGCAACCCTCGCTCCCTCCCCCCCAGCTCACGTTATTTATTAACGTGCGCGGCGACCGGAAGCGCCCAGAAGCACGTTTACAGCGCTCGCCGGCTGGCGGCGCTCGGGAAGGTCACGCGGCGGGCTCGGCAGCGCGGAAGTAGATGCCCGGATAAGGCAGGCGCGAGGATGCGGAGCGTCGCGATACAGCGGCTCCCGAGCGGACGCGAAGTGACAAATGAAGTGAGGATGATGGGAAGCAAGAGGCAAGAGCTCGAGGAGGGAATTCGACAGGGAGTAATGACGTTCGAAGGAAGTTATATGATGAATAGGGGGCTTCCCGACCATCAATTACGTAGAAAAACGTGCGTGGACGCCATGCGAGTTCGAAGGGAAATTTCCAAGATTTCAGGAGAAGGACATGTTTAGAGTACAAGAATTATTTTCACGATATCAGTCAGTACACTTCACAATACAGTGAAATTTACTAGTACGTATCTCTGTTGTATAGGATGTGTCATAAAGCATTTTTACAGTTTTATAGGTTTTGTAAGGAAAATTCGAAAAGTTTTTCAACGCTTTTTGTCTCCATCGTGTAGATTACTTGGAAAATAAACGTAGTATCTTTCGTTACAACACTACAGCTAGATGCACACGAAACTAGAACGTCCTAGTGAACGAAGCTCGAGACTCGGAACTGCTTTTTACGTGCCTAATTGTTAACGTTAGTGTCAGAATTCTTCATTATTTATTTATAATTTTATTTATTAATTGCTATACATTGCCGTAAAAGCAATAGTGTAGGTATGCGAAAGCGTAGGTAAGCGAATCCCAAGCGTAGGTATGCGAAATTAAGGTTTGTTGAGTTTTCTTCAGAGTAAGTACAATGGAGGCCTTCGCTTCCGCCGCCAGGTCTTGATAATTTTTATTGAAAATATTACATAACCAGTAAACATAACTAGATAAACAATCGATATTGACTTTAGGGAGTAAGTAAAAGTCTGCAGAAAATGTAACGGGTCGCATGTAATGGACATTATTCTGCAGCCTTGTAGAAAACCAGCTCTGAGCATGTGCACAAAGTGTGCAGTGCATGTTCCCTTCACTTAAGTCAGACAACGCGGCGTGCATGGAAAAAGTATAGAATCTGTTCAACGTATTACATAATAAATGGTTCCTTGGAACCAAATGTTTTCTAATGAATCATAAATAAATATTGACGGTGACAGTAACTTTCAACAATTACTTTATTGGTTTTTGGCGAAGATTCTTGCTTTTCCTCCTTCATTTTATTCTTCGTATTTGTTGTCATGAAAGATGATACTGCTTATTGACCTTCATATCCTCCTTAGACAATCCGCGTCAGTTTCCCATGATGCTAAAAGAAGAAATTTAGAAAAAGTACTAGATATTCTAGTATTGTACCAAAATCGAAAAACCTAAAAATCTCAAAATTTCGTTTAGCAGACTTATTAACCCTTTGTGGTCCTCTGTCCCACGTGGCGGGACGTAGCATGTTCCTCGTTGCAGACCCTTTAAATCCTCAGGTAGCTGGTTGCACCGGTCCGGCGTGCTGCAGCGTAAGAATCTGTACTCAGATTTCAAATTATTTTTCGTATTGTTACCAACAAAACATTTTATTTTTATTTGCCTAATTCATAATACATTATTTTGTAACTTAATGTTGGGTGTGGAGAGCTTCACCTCATTACGTATAACGCCTGTATATTGCATTATATAAAGGAAGCCCGAGATATCATTACTATCATTTTCTTCACACTCCTCGGAATAACTTGAGAAAATGATTTCAAATTCTTACTTTCCTGAAGATTGTTAACTCTCAGAATTGCTTAGCAATTCACTCAGTTCAAACTGTGGCAATCTCGAACACTTACTTCTCGACGCCATCATAAGTTTAACTGCAGCCTCGTAAGCAAACTGATTTGAAACAACATAAAATGGGTGACGTATGGACTACAATGAAGGAAAATATTGCCTAATCTCTTCTGAAGATAATTAGTTGTATAGGAAACCGGTGCCATTTACCTGAGTGAAATAACACAGAGTTAAATATAGGTCCCGCCCCACAGGGCAAAGGACCAGAACCAGGAAAAAGGAAAGTCCCGTGATGCGGGACACCGGACTGCCAGATGAAAAAAAAAGGAAAAGTGAAAAAAGGACCGCAAAGGGTTAAATTTCTTTCTGAACGAAAACCCTATCTTTTTAAACATAGATTTGACAATATCTGTTTTTTTAAAGCGTTCGTCGGTCACTTAATATTGATTGCCTTGGCTCAATGACACAACGACCAAATTATTTAGATCTAGAGTATTTCTAGGGGCCAACAAAAACAGTTTTTAAAATAAAGGGTAAAATGTTTTTAATAGAATAAATACAGCTTGACTCATGATTACTTCTCTGTAAATAATAGTTTGTGTAGTATTTCAGGAGTGCATTTGGGCATGAGCGTGGACGGGGTTGTGGGGGTTTGCACTAGATGAAGACGACTTTGCAAGGACGCGAGCGAGCACTGAATTGAGGGAGCACATACAGTCAAACTACACCCTTCTTTTACATACTCCCTTAAATTTCGTCAGCCAGGATACAAGACTACTCCCTTTTCATTTTTTTAACAACACAATACAACAGACTGACAAATGAGACTCATGATAGTTGTCTGGAGGACAATAGTTGAGGAAGCCTAGGTTCCCCCTGGTGTGTCGCGTTAGAGAAGAAGAACAGTTAAGGGCCAGAGGATAACTCGTCTATGATGCAAATCCAAAAAAGATTTGATGGTTCCTGATGATGTGTACGCACAGAATTTGGAGGGCTCTGGGCCGCCTCGACCCGATTCGTGGCCCACGGCGCCCGCAGACACTAGCGCAAGTGAGGGCACGCGAGGCGAAGCGCGTCGGCCACCCCATAGGTGTTTGCGAATCACACGCCAATTATGCGATCGTGTCTCGTGTGTCTCTAGACCTCTGGCGTCGTGATTGGACTACACGATGCTTCCAGTATTAGGACGCGTGTCTCAGGCGGGTCAAATTAAGTGCGAAGTTCGGCTTAGGGGCGTTGTGTTAACGGATTCTCTTTTCAGTTACCGCTCATTACAATGTTAGAATGTTTTTTCCAAATTTTATCGTTTATTTCTGAAGCTAAAGCATCGGAAATTTTTAACATAACTGATATTAATAATAAATTATTACTCGTTCACTTTACATTTGCAGACGGCAGAATTAGGAACTAATGTTGTTTCGAAAGTGAAGGCCCGAACACACAACCGAGAATACACGAATGGCCCCGATGTCGATCAGCATCTGACCAATCAGCAGTCTCCGAAGGCAGCACAAGCGCTACGCACACAGCTGACGAATTATGCCTTTCTGACAGTGAGCTGGAGTCGTGCTCTTAAATGATTAAGATAATATACTATAAAATAGATCACACCACACATTATTCACAACATTCACGTACAATATTTTTATTTCTTCTTTGCACTTATCTACTACTTAATGGTTATGTTCTTGCCCCGCCGGGGTTCTGTGTGCTGCTCACCGCCATCTATATCATATTAAACGGTCAGTATATACTGCAGACGCGCGTTTCTCATTCAGACAGCGGTGATCCTCATGTAAACAGATCGCAGCGCTCCGTCTGCAAATGTAAAGTGAACGAGTAATCTTGCATTGTCATTATATTTATTATTAAATTCCTGTTAGTTTAACAACAAATTCAGTCATCTTCCTTTCTGTTGTTTGTATATAATGAAACGTTCCTCGCTACTATCAGCGTGTGTCTGGAATCTTTCACCACGTTTCACCTATTTTTAAAATCCAGTTTCAAAAGATATTTCACGTAACCAGTTTCCGAATTTCTAAATAATTTGGGCGCTAGGAAATGGTTAGTAGTTAAATCCCTGATTATATATTACCAATTTTCATAAATAAAAAGGCTTGCTAGCTCGGTCGATTGGGTTCTTATAAAATAATTGTCCCGTCTTACTCCGCAACAGAGTTACTCAATCTGCCATTCATACGAAGTGGCGAGGAATATGAAACATCTACTCTAGGATTGCACGTAATGGCAAATGAAAATAAGCTTACTTTCAACTATGAATTACAGTTTATTAAACATGCAAGAACAATCATTTTACTTATAATGGCTTGTTTCAAATTATCATTAAGCCATGAGCATCTTCTTGTTATTGCAATAACAACGTTATCGAACCTTTATCCGTTCTTCCTTCTTCGCGCGCACGACGCTTCACATTCGACGTCGCCATGTAGGATCTTCTTGACACTGTAGTCCAATCTTCATTCTTGCTGAAGTCCACGAGGATCCACAACCAAGTCGCAACTTCTTCTAATCACACTAAAAACACTACCTACACACTTTATCTTGCGCCTCGGGTGGGCATCTATTTCCAACTAATTACCTTCCCATAAACAGAATATATCCCTCTCACCTAACCTTGTAACTTACAATTCAAAAGTAAAATTTTATAACTTTACACTTGTAGCTCCACCGCGAAAATATTCTAAGTTCACTTTCCAGCATTCACTCCCACGAAACATTACAAGTCTCAGTAAGTACTACTCGAACTTAACACAGCTCTCAGCAATCCGTTCACCACCACGACATGGGACGGAATGAATTAATATTCCCCTTGTCAACCCTTGAAACCTCGCCTTATTTCTCTTTCCATTGTTTTTCATACTTTTTCGAAACGTCCGTTCCGTCACCCTTCCTGTCCCATTTCTGAACCAATCACAATATTGTGGTCATTACGGTGCACCCCCGCACCCGCTTTTAAACAACGCATATCCCTCATTGCTACGGTGTCACACTGCATGTTTGCACCATAGCAACCCAGCTCTTGCAGTATCTACGGTGTCACTTACGCCCGTCTTCAAACGAACTTGTATTGTCCGCGTTGATACGGTTCCACCTGCGTGTTCACACGCGGTAACTATGGTGCACCTCGCACCTCTCTCAGAATGAACTCGCGTTATTTATGTTTCTACAGGTGCCATCTGTGTACCTGCACCATAGAAACCCAAGCCCCTTGGTGATATCCTAGAATAGTTTGCCCCTTATTTACTCAAATAAATGCACGTAATTTACGGTGTATCACAATAAATTCAATTATATTAATTTGAACGTTCTACATTATGTATTGACCCTCACGGGTAGCTCACACGTCGTCGCTTTTCAATTCGCGACCTCCAGTTAGATTCCCGGTCGCGGCAGATTATAGTGTGGGCTTTCCTTGCAATGTCCCAATAGCTATTGTTATGTGACGCCGAGAAACATCACTCCTCGTGTTGAGAAGAACAGAGTACGGCGTAGGGATGTCTATGTGCTAACATCACGTAACCTTTAACCCATGTCCGTAAGGTCGGGGCGCCGCTGATAGGACTTGGGCCCGTCAGAGGTTGTTGTGCCAGTATAAACAGACGTTATGTATTGCTGCGTGATTAACACAAACGCCTGATACAATTTACAAGAATTTTCACCGTAAGTTTTTTTCCGGTACCGATCTGATATTGTGATTGTTCTTTTAATTTTCAATGGATATTTAAATTTTGAGAGTACATTGAATGAATCCTTCAGGTCTTTTTGAACCTTTTTTTAAAAGATAAATTACAAACAATTCTCGAATGAAGAAAAGTTCGCCTGTGCGTTTATAAAAATAACTTAGGAGCAAGGATTATTAAAATCTATGAAATTTTGAACATTTCGAATACCGAAATTTTTTGTACTTCGTTCCCTCCAAATATATTACTAAGATTTTTAATAAAACTTTTTCTTCACTATTTGATCTTTAACTATTTTCATGTGCATTTTTTATAAATGCGAATAACTTTTGTACAATTTTGTGTGAAATCCGAACAAATAAAATTAGAATTACTACTATAGTGCATATTTCCTTGCATTATTTGTGACTTCTGAGATTTTTCGAAAATTGAGAGTTCTAGGCAAATTGGACTCGCACCACATTGGTAAGTGTACTTAGCACTATCGCAAAGAAAATTAATTATAAGATTTTGGTACTATTTGTGATAGTCTTATTTTTAAAATTCTCTTTATGTTACCCAAAATTACATGTAAACTTTCCGTCTATTAAAAAAATTGTACACGACCTCATAAGTATAATTTTGGAGAACAGATTTTATTCAGAATGTAGTGGTGCACGTACATTTTCGCGATATTGATAATAGCTATGGTATAATATTACAATTTCTCTCATATACTTTAATTGCCATCTGAAAAATTCTTAAACAAACGAAACGTGAAAAATTCATATATTTTTTTAAATTCAAATGTTCAAACGAAAACAGCTTTATTCCATTGAAGCCCTAAATAAATGTACCAACGATGCATCTTAGCCGTAAATAAAATTATTAGTTTATATTAACGCAAGCGAACTGTGGCAGTCGTCATCGCCTTATTATCGGTGAGGCGTTGCGACAATGTGTTGCAACACGCAACAATGACCGCTAGCAACTGGATTTATCCACTTTTTCGTTACCAGGGCCCTGTAATAAGAGTTTTTCTGCTGAAAATTCACCGTTTTTTCGCGCAGCATTACATAACATAACATTACATTACTTAACATTACATAACTTCATAAGAAGCTCCTCCTTAAGCGCGAGATAGTAAAAGTTTGTCTTTAGCAATGTGGTTGGAGGATGACAATTTTTTTTAAAGATTTGCTATTTTCGAGAATTCAGTGAAAATTTGACATTCGCCATTTTAATAAGCGTACTTTCTTGTCCGACGAAATAATTTACTCCAAAATTTTGTTGACAGTTTTGAGAAAAAAATTAAAATATCCTTGTTGCTTCAGATACAATGATTTCAAAATTAAAATATAATTTTCAAATTCATTTCAATTTTCAATTTTGTTGAAAATCCTACTTAGCTGTGTTGCTCCTAGTGTGGCTTACGGACGGTCGGACCGATATTTTGCCGTTAATCAATTTTAGTTTTCAATGACTCTCAAACGTGGATTATTACTACACGACGTGTTGTATGTTATTTATTACATACAGAAATTCAAAATAATCACTTTTTTGGTATCAGGGACCTACAATACGATTTTTTTCGACAAAATGACAAAACATTGCCGTCTTTGGAAAGAAAATTACATATCTATATTATTTAGTACGATGTAAATGCAATAAGTAAAAAGTACGCAAGATTTTCTACAAACCTGTTCCCAATTTTGTCCCAAGTTTCGCTAGAATGTAACGTGAAGAATAAAAGAATTCTTCATTTATAATTTCAGTAGAACAATGTTGACTAAGGTGGGAGAGATACAATTTTCATTAGAACCTGATTTTTTTCTTCAGAACCTTTCATTAGAAGAATTTTGGAATTTACTGAACGGAAACTAACTATCTTTCGAACTTGGTCTACACCTTCAAAATTAAAGCTACATTTTTTTCAATTTGTGAGATTGTCAAAGAGTAGCTGAAATGTTAGAAGATGCGATATTGCAATATTTCGTAAAAATTGTATTATTATGAGAAAATATGTACTGTTTCACAACTAGTTTAAAAATTATGAGGGAAATATTTATAAATCGAAAACATATGCAAGAAAAAAATAATCTATTGTAGCCCCATCAAAACACTTGAACAAAGAAATCATAGCACTTTATGGAAAACTCAAATGATTTCTAATCAGATCAGAAATGAACTTTTGACTGTAATTAATCGGCCAAACGTAGGCTACGATTTCAACCGTTTCGATAATGTATTTGGTTTAATGCCTTATGCTAATGTGACACTACGGTCCTTTTCACAGGCGAGGCAAAGGTAGTAGCCGAGGGGGCAATAATAGAGGGAGTCTTCTCTAAAAGCGGTTCGCAAGTTACTAGTTGATGCTCGTATTTACTTAAGGCAAACCAGCTCAAAGAGAGCTGTGAACACAGCTCGTTGGTTCAACTAACGTGTGCTTTCCAAACATGCGGTTAGTGCGACAAACGTCCTCTGGCCTCCCAGCCGGGACTATTTGCATTCTCCCTCTGAAAGTATTGGCTCGTTGTAATTTTATGCGTCCGTCCGTACGTACATACGTACCGACCTGCCTGTCTGCCCTGCTGGAGTATCTGTCGCTCAAGCACTCACTGGCCGCAACTTCGAATCCACTGGGGCATAAATGAAACCTGGAGCCTCACTCATTTTTACATGACCCTACATCTCACACTGAAATGTGGTGAACGCATGTTTTCTTCATTGAAAAGTCTTAAACACAAGAAATATTGCAATGAGAGCCTAGCGTTTCCAGAACAGAGTTGAACAAGAAGCGTAATTACCCGGAACAAAGGACCTGAATGATGTAGATATGAATTCCTTCACAGATTTTGTTTTTGAGAGAAGGTACATTTTAATTAGACATTTGTACTTGCAAATTTTCCACTTTCATCCTTCCTAATCACTGTTTACGAATTTCACCTTTACTCATTTATAAATACAGTAAACCCTCGTTAGCAAGAACTCGCTTAACAGGAATTTCGCCATCACATGTACAAAACTTCGGTCCCGGCAGGGGATGACGGTAATACGAACATATCGGATAACACGAATTTTTATACAGAAACTCCGATTATTTCGGTCCCTTGAAATTCGTGTTAGAGGGTTTACTGTATTTAAAAAACTAAACAAATTTGAATAAAATGAAATGAATTACTTGTCCATTTGGACATTCGCCCTTGGGGCTTCCTTCAGGGCAATCTGCGTGGTAGGGACGTCGCCGTCCAATTTTGGCCACAGCGAAGATCGTCGCTATTACTGTGCGAAGGTCAGCCTGCCCTATGCCTTGCGCTGGCCCTTCGCTGCCGCTGCTGGTTTGTTTCGTGGGCGATCGCGTTGGTCGTGTAGAGATTTCGCCCTTGGCCATTCATGGCGCCTCCCGCACGCCGCCTGGACAGCGACGCACACTTCGGTAATGCTTTACATCACGTGCAGAGCGTGGCTTCTTGAAGTTGTTTTATGTGTTAATGGCGATTTTTGATGGTTACTTAGTTGTAGCTTAACTTCCTCTTAATTGCCTCAATTACGTAAGAGGAAAAATACAAGCTATGTGTATCAGGCACGAGAAGCTTTTTTTTCGAGCAATGTTGATGTTAATACTAGTCGAAAAGGTCACTTTGCTGCTGAAGTGCACAGAATATTTTTGTGTTAAAATTATTTAATTGAATTGTGTTAGTTTTATTAATATTATTAAATTTATTTTATTTCATTTTTCAACATTTTATGTAATGCAATTTTTATTTAATTTTATGTACTTATATTCCATTTTATTTTCTTTCATTTATTTTTTTTCAATTTATTTGCAAATTTCTCGGTCTGAGCTGTAATGAGAATCTTTTCATGCTCTAAATTGTCCGTGAAAATTAACTGAAGAAATATGTGAAACAAACTTGAACCTGACCTGACGTGATCTAATGTGACAGCTTTGTTTAATGTCGTAATGAACTAAAATAATTGGGAAAAAAGTAAAACAAATATTGCAATACAAAATACTTCATCGTTTTATTTAATTTTTTTGCAAGCATAATTTTTATAAGCATATTTTTGTTTTCCTCTTTCGTCCTCCAACAAATTTATTTTTCCTCTTGTCTTATTCTAATCATTTACCATTTTGTCAGACTTTACGTTCTCTAGCGCATATTCCATTTCGGTTATAACACTGGTCAACTCATGTTTTGCTACGTTTTTGCGGGATTTCATATTTTTGAATGAGAAATTCAGCTCTGTTGACATTTTATTCACTTATAGTTTTGAATAAATAAGTAAATTATTATCAACTTTAATGATAAATTGGTTATTTTTGCTATTGTCAGTGAGATGTTACTATATTTCCTTGTACAAAAATATAAGTGTTGAATGCTGCTTACATAAAGGTTTGTGTTAAATTCATGCTTGACTAATGGAGGCGTAAGCATAGTTCTGTCAGGAATTGTAGCAGATTAACATGATGCGACAGGCACATTGCCTGACTGATCACTTGGTTGTTCATCTGCACCAGTTCTTCGAAGACTCCTCAAGAGCTTCAAGTACTGTATTTCTTTATTGGCATTTTTTGTGTGAGAACTTAAATATGCCAAAAAGTGCCTAAACCATTCGAATTGTTTGTTACAGTATGTGTGATGAGTTGGCATTTCAACGGTTTCACTCTTTTTGTTCGAATTTGTTATCTTTACTGTGGTTGCAACGTAGGGGGTCAGGAGAAGATTTAGGCCCCTCACGTCTTTTGTGTTGTCAGCGTTCCCATAGGCCGTTTTCTGCTCCCGGAATGTGGAGAGAGCAGACAGATCATTGTTCCGGCAGTTATGTTTGTTTCACTGACATAACAGAGATCTGAAGAAAGGCAAAGCATGCTATAAAGTATCCAAATATATTTACAGCAATTGGGCGTATCCCTGACGGTAGAGATCTTCCCTACACCAACCGGTGAAATGGAAAATTCAAGTTCTGAACGGCTTCGAGTGCAGATAAAGTTGGTGAGCATTGCCATCCATGTTTGGAGGTTTCTAGTAACCCTCATTTATTAACACAAGGAGATATGAATGATGTAGAGCTTGATATAATTTTTTTGAAAATGTAGGCAGAACATTTTCGGTCATAACTAAAACAAAGAAACTTTCGTGATCAAAAACCTGAGAAGTGCTGTTTTCGAAATTAAGATGCATTAATGTTTTTCTCCCAAGAATGTGTTATGGTGCACTGTGATAATATTTGATCAGTTCAAGACTCTCTAGTGCAGGGCTGTCAAACGAAGCACGTACGTGCCCGGAGCGCGCTCGCGCTCTGCTAGGGCACGCAGTGCCCGCGAACAAAGAAAGTCCGCGCTCCGATTTCTCAGGGATGCACAGAAGGCAGTCGTGGCGGGACGCAAGAACACGTACATATAACAAGGTTCAGTCAGAATGGGCTCTTGTAAGGTGCAAAAAGTGCAGCAACTTGCTCTCTCCAAATGATTTTTAAAACGTTTGTAATATTTTTAAAAACTTTTGAGGAAAGTTTTCATAAATTCAATTTTGTATTAGGTAAAAGTGTTTTAAAAAATGTGTATTTTAATATTGCATAATGTATCCGATTTTACATACTCATTACATGTTTTTACTGTTTCCATTGCATATTCATGTACGTTTTTTTGACGTTTCTTTCTGCATATTTTCCTATCTCTATTCATCATTACTCTATAATTTTGTAAGTGCTTTTATTATGAGCATTTTTACACGAAAGATATGCCCATCGTATTTCTTTAAATGTTTAGTTTCAATAATAGTGTTACTGCTTTTCTGAAATTATGATATATAATGTTTACCTTGATTTAATATATATTTTGGTTTATATTTACTTTCTTACAAATATTAAATAGAGTCAATAGTTCTCTTATATTGCATTCTCTAACACTAAGTATAAACGTGCGTTAATGTTTCCTTGGGGTGATGATCAATGCTTCTATAACTGGCGTTTCTGTTTACATCTCAATTTCCATTAAAAGTTCGTCAAAATTAATACATTTCTCTTTATGATATACCAACCTGTGTGTTTGACCCAACGCGCCGCATTCGCATGAAGTTTTCTCACCACTGCATCCCTCCTGTAACACGAGTGACTTCGCTAAGCTGATATCGCCGGGTGCCCCAAACCTTTGCGAAGGCCATTCGCGTGCTCGTTCTTCTGACGGCCCTGCTCTAGTGCATGCTCATAAGTCAGAGGAATGGCGCTAATTGTTCTCCTTCACAATGAGAATACATTTCCATAAGTCCCGCTTATGGAAATCCATGCTATTAACATGAAAGAAACCTATCATAACAGTTAAAACCTATAAAGACTGTTTTAGATAATTTTCAGAATTAAATATTTATCTGAAATATTAGTGAAGATCATAAGATGACTGCTCTGCCTTTAAATTTACAGAGTGGATACCCAAAGTCGTGCTATTTCTTAGGTGAACGGGACTGTAGCGGCTCAAAACGAAGACATGGATGCACGTCAGGTGTAAGAAATGTTTTAAAAATACTCTTTGTTGATAGAAAAAATATATTTGTTACACGTCGTGCGCAATATTCGTCGTAATTGTTTTCCGTGTGTAAAATATCAGTTTTTTTTTACTAATCGAAAGCGTGTGCAAAAAATAACGATGCACGTGCGAAGCATTAGAAGCGTGAATGAGACATCGCGAAGCGTGTGCGAAACATTTTGCACATGGCCTTTTAAAATATTTTTTTCCCTTACGAGACAAGAAAGGGGACATTTCCTTGACTAGACGGGAGAGTTCCCGGTCGAGGCCGATAGACTGAGTATCCTGGCGTGCAGTCTCTTTTGTCATGTGGTGTGCAATATTTTATTTAATACCTCAATTTTATGGCAGTTTGTGCGTGTGATATAAAATATAATCGACGGTTTCGAGAACAAACTACCTATTTGTTTCCATATATGGTTTTCTAATTGTTGATTGACAGTTGAATGTGCATAGAGATTAATATTGTTCGGCATTTGCAACATAAGAAAAAGACGTATTCGACAATTTATTTCGAACTCCAACAGATATTTTGGGACAAGCTACAGCAGCTACTTTAAATTTATGGTAAACGATCCAGAGAACAGTATGAAAAATAATATATTTTTTCTGTTTGGTAAGTGAATGGAACATTCAAGCCGTCGACTATGTCGTTGCAGTATTCAATGTTGCAGGAAGGGTGCGGAAGGACTTGGAAGGAGATTTTTGTATTTGAAAGAGAAGTTTTCGGAAATTAGTGATGATGAAATAATAATAGTAGTTTATGCAATTAGTTTATAATATTGATGTTTTTTGCACGAATAAGAAAATAGTCTATTACTAAACGAACGACGAAGGAGTGAGTTTAGTAATAGACTATTATCTTATGAGTGCAAAAAAGGAACATTATAAACGAGTTGCATACGCTATTTTGTATAACTTCATTATAAAGTTATAAATGAAACGAAGTAAGTGTAAGTAAGCAAATACTATAGAGACAATACAGAACACTTCCCCGTTCTTCCACGCAACCGATGGAAACAAGTTCTCACTAGCGATCCTATTGTCAGAACCAGGTATTGTAGCGCCAAATAGAAATGTCAATATGATTCTTACTGAAGAAACAAATATTTTTTAATCCACCTAACGAAATAAGACTTATTTTTACCTACTCTCGCTGTGATTTTATTATATTGAAGGGCTCAAATTACGGAAAATTATAATGTACAATGTGTTATAATGGACATGAGAACATTGAACATTTAATGAACATATAATGAAAATTATTTTCACGAACAAAGTTGTTACAAATGCAAGAATTTTCTTGCCTAAAGACTTCCACTGACACATTTGGGTTTTTTTCATTTGCTTCCTTTAAAAAGCACTGTATCAATACATTGATATCTCTGCTTTCATACAGATTATTACACCCCTTACATAAAATATTCTGCAAGTGAATATTAATGATTTGCATTAATTGTTTTTGTACGTCAAGCTTACTTTGACGTAAACAATTTAAAAAGTGTTTATTGAAAACATATTCAGTCTTAGAAAACTAATGGCGAATTCATTTGGGTAGAAAAGCGTAGCATTCACATACTGTTTAATCAGAATATGCGAGTTTCTTAATTTATACTTTTCATCCAAATTCTGTTAAGGCATTTCTACAACCATCATATGGCACGATACTACACAACCAGCCACATACATAGGACTCAGCATTTTCCTGTACGAAACTTGTACTCCTGTACGAAACATCTTCAGTGTTATCCATTTCTGCAATGTTCGTTACGCAAGGCATTGGGAATGGCAATGTGCAAGTAGTCTCCCAATTAAGTAATGATATAGTTTTTAATGCATTTTATTACAAAGATAAGTCAAATTGTATTAAACTAGCTTCATTCATGTTCAAGATTCTTTCAATTTTTACCTGTTTTTATCTTGAGGAAATGTGAAGAACGAACGCTAGTTCTGCTGTATTTTATAATAAAGCCAAAAACTACAGAATTGTTTCCTGCCATACGTAAAATGATGTAAAGAACAGTATTGTAAAATATGTTTTCCAGAAATCGACCAGAAAGACAATCAAATGAAAAGAAATCAAGTAGACAACAAACACCAACAGAGCATTGAGGTTAGGGTGTATGAGTTACTACCAGGTTCTGCCACCAGATGGATGTTTCTCGATATATCGCAAAGTGTCCTGTATTGTCTTTTAGTATTTGAAGTAAGTTTTGATAGTTGGTAACATGGACGTTGGTATTATGACGTCAGAACTGTGACAGCGGAGAGCCGATTCGCACGCGCATTCGAATGAAAGATGGCGTCGTTACCAATGGTAGTTTTAGAAAAAGCCTCGAAGGCAGAAGAAAGTTTAATACCTAAAAAGTCGAGTGCATTGTATGAGAAGGAATATATATATAAAATTTAGGAAGTGGATGGAAACAAATAATGTAAATATTATATGCGAGACTGTTGTTCTGGCATATATATCTGAGTTGGTAAGATTGTCATACTTTTTATGGTTAATACTAGTGTCGAGTTCTCATTTTCTAATTTATGTTATTTTGAAGTCTGCAGTATGTAAGGCATCATCTTTGTGGTGCAGTCATTCAAAATTGAAGACTATGCTGAAAATTAAAGATGGAATTGACATCTCTGCTTATAACAAAGTTCAGTTATATATGAAACAAGCTAATGTCGGCTATGAAGCTGAAAAATCTATGATATTTTCGAAAGATGATGTGAGAAAATATTTAGTGGAAGCAGATGATGAGAAATATCTCTTAATGAAGGTAGAGTAATAATATTTTGTAGAAATATTTATTTTGTTTGTGAAGCCATGTTGTGGTGTTTATATTGTTTCTGTGAACACTAGAAGTTTGTCATGACGTCATGTAGCGTGCGATAAAATACTGGATTATGCACAATTCGGGGTATCGAAAAGGGTCGTTTATAATGATGGTATACAAAAAAAGTAATTTTCATGAGACTACAAATACGAGAACTAGTGAAAGAAGCAAATGTTGAAAAAAAGATTAAATGTTTCATAAAACTGCACTTGGATTTTCATGAAGAATTTGGTGAAGTACCTTTTAGGCATACGAACTGACAATTTTAGTGAAGTAGTAAAGCATTTACTGAAACCATAAGAAGATTTAGGCTGTAACATGTCTCTTAAAATTCTCTTCCTTTACTCTTACTTGGATCTCGTAAAAACAACGGCGCTTTAAGAGACGAACACTGTGAGCGCTTCCATTAGGATATTTTAGCTATAGAGGTAGGGTATCAAGTGCAGTGAAATTCAAGAACATTAGCAGATTAGTCTGGCAAAATGGACATTTCTGAAGCAAAATATTTAACAATTGGTGTGATTAATATCCTTTAAGTACAATTAACATTTTTTTCTGTATTCTTTATTTTTTATTCTAAATGTTAAGACAGAAAAAAATACCTAATTGTCAGAATTGGTGTATAAGATTTTCATGTGTCCCTTTTTATCGCAATCATTACTTTGTCTCTAATAATATCTTGCAACGCTTGTCAGTACCTGCAAGAAGTGCAAGTAATTATAGATAGTGATAGAAGATAAATAATTATAGAAGTGCAAGATTTGAATATGAAAATGCAGTTTATGTAGCGTGGTCCTTATTTTTCAATATTTTTTTACACTTATCAACAGTTTTATTATTCTGAGAAGGGAATAAATGGACCGGTAATATATAGAAAGAGCGACTAATTGGACCTCCTCCTATGTTTTTTATTAAAGAGTTTTTTGATGCACTTAGCGAAATGTACTGCAATACGTTCAGAGTCCACATCATGTAATTATTTTTAGAAAGTACCACTGCGATGTTAATAACATATGTTTGCCTTTCGAGGAACATAATTATGTTCTCTGCCGTTTCCTGCATTTGTATTTTAGAGGGTCACAACTATTTTCACTTTCTACACAATCACTCAGAATTACAATCACTGACAAAACGCAACTACAGTAACAGTTCCAATAACAATAAAATTGTTATTAAATCCTAAATTGCCACAATTATCAGAGCCATCACAAACTCTTCATAACTATCATGGTCATTTTAACCATTATCTCCACAATCCTCACCGTCGGAAATATCGGAATATCTCTCACTGTATCAGCTGAGGTATCTCAGGTCATCAACTAATGTCACTTAAGTGTCTCTAACCAGACGTTCCTAGGCTTCGGTTCCCGACGGTGATAGGATTTTGCGCACTGGCTAGATAGCTTTAGCAAATTCAATCGCGTTTTGGAGGGAAATTCTAGCGGTCGGAAGCTCTGGTTAAGAAAAATTCGCAAGCTGACGTGTAGGTCTGCATCGGAAATCGCCATCCAGCGGGGGAAGACCATCGCCACCATCCGTGATAAAACACGCACTACACTTACTGGATAAATATTCGTAACAGTTGACGCTTTGGGAAAAATTAAATAATCAATCTGTGTCATTGTGACGCCAACACCGCCGGTACCGCTACCGCCATAATGAACGCTACATGCTCTGCCGCTGTCGTCGCAACGCGCGCTTCCCGACGACACCACCGCGGGCGCCACCGGCGCTGTCGCCGCGCGCCACTCCACCGCCGCCGCCGCCGCCGCCGCCGCCGCCGCCGCCGCCGCCGCCGCGGCCGCCGGCGTGTTTTTATTCAATTACGCGTCTGGCGGCCCGGCGGCCGCTCCTGGCTTCTCGTCTCGGCAGCGGCGCGCGCTGCAATAACTGCGAGCGCACACATTGACGAACTGACGCGCGCACCAACCCGCAAAAGTGTACTTGGAGGAAGATACAGGCCGCGGAAAGTACATGTTGATGCAGATTAGAACGTGTTTGGACACTGCAGCCAACAGTAAATTGCGACTGTGTCTAAGAAGAAATGTTACAAAAGCCTAGGGCACGTAGGTTGGTGTAAGATGTTGGCGGGAAATTTCGTATTACATATATACATATGTGACAGTATTCTTGAGTTGTAGAACTGGGAGAGATGGCTCAGGACATCAGTTGATGTCACTTTAGTCCCACTGGCCGGGAGGTCCTAGTTTCGAGTCCCGACGGTGGGAGGATTTGCGCCACTATCTTGTCATCTACATAGAATTCAGTCGCTGTGTCGAGGAGAATTTTAACGGCCAGATTCTCTGATCTGTAGTATTCCGTCGTTTCTACGACCGATATTAGGTGAAGGCCGAAGATATACCCTAGCAAACGAGCCACGGATCGCGCGATCTTAGTTTCCCATTCCTATTCCCACCTTACCTCTTACTTTCATACACTTACATGCACTACACTATCACACATGCCGTGACACCAGTCAGGAGCGTAGAGCTTGTCGTGGCTGGGATGGCGTCCTGCTGATGGGAGATACCTGGTTTGGGGGAAACCCCCGGTAGCCTTATTGTCATTACGTTCAAATATATGAAACAATATTTGTATAATAGCACATGTCTTTGTATTGTTTTTTTAGTATGAACAAGGAACCTTCTCTCCCAAAACCTTATATACTGAAAATAATAAAATATTTTATTAATTACCAGGATTAAATTATTTACCCAATTTGACATTTTGTTCCCAATTATGAACAATAAGACTGCCAATATATAGGACCATATTTTAAACAGTATGATTTCAAGATTAATTAGGCAATCATAATATAAGAAATTAAACAAATAAAAATTACAATTTCAAGTAAGACGTGTGACGTACGGGATGTGAGGGGGCAGAACTGGGCGGAGCGGCGAGTGTTGGGGAAGGGCGGGACGGAGAGCGCCGCTGTGTGTGGAGCGTCAGCTGCTCCGTGACTTTGCTCTCTCGCGAAGCGACCGTATGTGGGTGGCGGCGCTTGCCGTGCGCCGGATCGACCGAATTGTGTCCTCTTTACATTTCCTCTCGCCGTCTCCGTCGACTCCGCTCGCGAACTTGCGGTGTCATTTTCCGGCCGACCTCGGAGGATCTCTCGCCACCCCGCATTCATATTCATGCTGCTCGCTGAGAGCGGTGACGAAAGGGGCGGGGGCGACGGGGGCGGCGACTCGCTCTGCCTCCGGCAGCCTTTCTTCATGCCGCCTGCTCTCTTCGGCCATCGTCCCCGCCGCCTTCGCCACCAATGCTCTCGTCTCTGCACGAGGTGTGAGAACCTTTACCTCGATAGCTCTTTTTTTCGCGACGCTGGCAGCTTGGACGGCCGTTTACAATAATGTTTATCCCTTATCCGGGGTATTGTTTTAATCCTCTAGCTTTTTTTCTGAGTATATTATTCTCTTCTTTTTCCTGCGAATATTTTTATCAATCACATACAAATATTTATCTACTCTTTATAATTCTTATCACTATTCTTACATTAACTTAAATATTATTTGTGATTATATCAACTGTACGTTGTTTCATTGTAGTTTCAGCAACAAATTCAGAATACTCAGATTTCAAGCGTTATATGTTGCTTCTCTTATTGAATTTTTATTTAATTCTTCAAATACTATTAATGTTTAAAAATTAACTATAATATACAGTACATTATGTTATCGGTACCCTTCTTTGAACATACGTTTAATCTCTTTTTTCATATATCTTCTTTTTAAGGTAGTGTTTCTTTTTTACCGTTTCTTATTACATCTAAACACAATTGTTTATTTTACATTACAATATGTCTAGAAAACTAAAGAATGAAATAAACAATTTTTCGCAACGAAAATTGTCTAAACTTGCATTTCAGATTTTCTATATGATCAGGCAGATTATCATTTATTTTATTACGAGATGCGAATTAATAATATCCGGCTCATAGCCACATTATTGACTCTGCCCAACATTTTCTTCTTCATTATTTGTCGACCTTGCAGTCATTAATGTCTATCTTACTTTGCTGGCCTGGGCCATGGACCTCTGGAAGTCCTATTAATGCTTGCTGCGTGTGAACCTTGCGCTCCCCAGGAACTGTGATCTCCGTCCTCCATGCATGCTCTCACCTTGACCTCTGATCACAGCTTCCCCCGCCGAACCCGCCACCACCCCCACTATCGCTTCCGTTCACTTCCAACCAGAAGCTATCGCCCCCACCCCTGGGCAGCCTCCAGCGCTGCCTCCGCCTGTGCCACAAGCTTTGGGTCACGCGTGCCCTGCGGTGCCCTGGCGCTCCCTCGCCTTGTCGCCCTCCCCACTCTGTGCCGCTGCAGCCGCCCCCACTGTGCGGCGCCGGAGCTGCAGCGGCTGCGGGCGCGAGCGGCGGTGCCGAGAGGGCACGATCACTTGTAAGCGGCTGCTAATGGCCTGGACCTTGAGCAGCGTTCCGCACGTAACGCCGCGCCCTCGTGCGCCGCCTGCTCTCTCCCCCTCCCTCCTCTATATCACTGATGCTACATGCTCTCTCATTTCCAGTCCTTGACCTATTTCTCCGCTCTCGTCTTTCCTCCTCCTCCTTCCCTTCTCTCTGCCTTATCTCTCTCCCTTCTCTCTCACTGTCCCTTCTCTCTCATTCTCTCACTTATCTCTCATCCTCTCCCTTATCTCTCATTCTCTCCCTTCTCTCTTATTCTCTCCCTTCTTTCTCATTCTCTATCTTTTCTCTCATTCTCTACCTTTTATCTCATTCTCTCCCTTTTCTCTCACTCTTCCTACTCTATATTCTCTCTCATTCTTCTTACTATCCCTTCTCTCTCTCTCACTCCTCCTACTCTCGCTTCTCTCGCTCGATCTTCCTTCTCTCACTTCACTCTCTCCCACTTCTCTCTCTTCCACTTCTCTCTCCCACTGCTCTCTCTCCCACTTTTCTCTCTCCCACTTTTCTCTCTCCCACTTTTCTCTCTCCCAATTTTCTCTCTCCCAATTTTCTCTCTCCCACTTTTCTCTTTCCCACTTTTCTCTCTCCCACTTTTCTCTCTCCCACTTTTCTCTCTCCCACTTTTCTCTCTCCCACTTTTCTCTCTCCCTCTTCTCTCTCTCTTTCCCTTTTCTTTTCATGCCTCCTTCGACTCTCTGCTTTTGAATGCTCTCTTCTTTCCTCTCCATGAACCCCCCATGCCTTTTGTCTTCCATATCTTACGTCTCCTGTCCTTTTCCCTATTCTTCACTCCAGCCACGGCTTCCGTCCAGTACCATCCGTTATTTAGCATCAGCGTTCGTGTATCCCAAATGTAAAACCCTCTGCTTTTAGTCGATTCACTGTAGCTTCCAACTAAGGAGTAAATTGCTAGTTCTCTCTTCTTATAATGGATGTCACCACGATTTAGTTTTATTTCCGGTGTATCAGTATCTGCTTCTCAGAATCTATTTGCCTTCAATATTTCTCAAATTCTTATGAAGAGAACCCCGCTGCTCGGGCTTCTGTAGTCTAAACTGTATATTTTAAAAACTAAATGTTAACTTCACTGTAAATATACGTCGCATGTGAGTATACCAAAAATTGGGGGAGTTCGGAATATTTTCCGTTTGGGTTCCAAAACAACGTAACTCAAATGAACACCACTTCACGTCCTTGATACATAAACTACTACTTCTATATTTAACATATTCAATTATCACGTGTTTGATTTAATTGTAAAACATCATTTTTGTGTGCTACACAAATATGCTCCTTCGAGTCGGTAGTCGTAGAAGTTGCCGTCTAAATTACAGCTACTTCTCCCTCAAAATCTTTATTTATCTGATTGAGGTTTTCACATATCGAAAACTCAGCAATATATTTTCTCTTCCCACCTTTTCTCCAAATCCATCGTACTAATTCTTTGTATCGAGTTATTTAGACCAGGGCTGCTCATGTCTCAAAATTCGAGCCAAACCGCTCACTGCAGTTGCCCGCTTTAACTTGCCTTTCACTTGACTACACCCGATCGCGCCCGAGCACATCTCCTACCCTCCCAACCCTCACCCAATGGGTGTTATTCGATTGATTGCTTGATTACGGATTTCGGGCGCCTCAACGGCTAAGTTCATTTGTCCCGTACGTTTTCCTCGGGAGGTAACGTTTTGTTCTCGCTTTGAGGCGCTGAATGGTGACATCATGCACCGACCTACAGGCGACTGGTGGGGTTTTCTCCAAAAATGTATCTCCCAATAGTTCTGGGCACTGCCCCATCCGGGACAAGCTGTAAGCTCCCGACTGTCTCCTGATGTTTGTGCTAGTGTAGAGCATGTGAGTGAGTGTAAGACGTGAGGATAGGACAAGAAATGGAAAGGAAAGATCGCGCGCAGTCCGTAGCCTATTTGGTAGAGAACATTTTCGGCATTCGCCTGGTATTGATCGGATAAACCACGAAAACTACAGTTCAGCGCCGCCTGCCGTTAGAATTCTTCTCCAGACAGCTTCAGAACGCCATCTAGCTATCTGGCTAGTGTTGAAAATCCTACCATCGCCGTGACTCGAAACCCAGGATATCTCAGTCAGAGGCACTGCAGTGTCATCAGTTGATGCTCTAAGCCACCTCTACCAGAACTTTACTACACCCGATCGCTCCCGAGCGTCTCTTCTAACCTCCCAACCCTTCCCCCTCCCCCAGCGAGGAATTATTCGGCAAGCTCCACTCGTCTACCGATACGCGCCGCACTAGGGCTCGCCAAGTGAGCCCCACCCCTCTCGAGCAGCCCTGATTTACGTGACGCGTCCAGCGTCAGAACTCAGATCCCGCTCGTGACGCGTCGTGTATCGAGCGGCCGCCCGGCGAATATTTTTGCGTGATGGAGCACCCGTCCGTCGCGCGGAGATGGGCACCCGCGCGGCGCGCGCTTCATTTGTTGCGCGGCCAGCGACGCCGGCGGCGGCCCCGGAGACTGGGCCCAGAGCGGCCCGCGGCCTCCCCGTGCGGTGATGGATGCGGCGTGGATATCGCCACAATGTGTGCGCAGTTTACGAGGTTATGTTGTGTTAATATAGTCGGTGCGATGATGTAGTGCGATTGGTCGCGCAGGAGATACGAAGTAATAGCCCCCTCCCCACGCCGTTGAGCCGGTCTCGTAACGATCAAGGTACTTGAATGATTGGTTGCGTTATGCGGATATTTGTCCGATGAAGATTCCTAAAATGTAGTTAAGAAAGTGGGTTTGTTAATCAAATTGTGTAAAAATTTCTCCGTGAAATTTATTCAGAATCGATGTTCTTCGCTTAAAATGTAAGCGAGGTTTCCATTGTCTTAGGGAGGTTGATTAATTGACGTTTCCGGGTAAGAGAACTGCGTTAAACGCCTCGTTTAAGTAGTTAATTTTTTATGCAGGGGAGGTGACGGTAATTCCTTTCCCCGTTGACCGATGAAATCTGGCACCCACCTACACTGTTCGTTTGCGTGGTTCTCCCTTCCTGGTACCTTCTCCAGCGTAGCTCCCCCAGCCGAGAGAGCTCTAAACTCCCGATTAGTCTCCCGACATGTGTGGTCGTGTAGTGCTTGTTGGTGTAAAACGAATAGGGCAGGGAAAACCAAGGAGAGATCGAGCTAGATGCGTGGCCCGGTTGTTTGTATACTGCTCTGGCATTTGCCTGGAATGGATAAGAGAAACCATTGAAGACTATCAAAGCTGATGACTTCTAGATTTTCTTTCAGAAAGCATCACAATTCGATGCTGCTTTACAGCTGGAGTCAATTTTTGGCCATCGTCGGTACTAAAACATTAGGTTCTTCCGCTCTTGGAGACGCTACACAGTCACCGCTCTAGTTCATTTCAACTGGCCCGTTATGTTGTGGAAAATATTACTTCTCCGATAATCTCACAAGCCGACAAAACGTCCGCCCGTCCGTCCGTCCGTCCGTCCGTCCGTCCGTCCGTCCGTCTTATCTGCCTGCCTGCCTGCCTGCCTACCTTCCGCCAGTCCGTCCGTCCTTCTGTGGACAAAGCTACTGGCTAACCCGTTCAGCCGATTGTTTCCAAAATTGATATTTCCAATCCATTTGCCTGATGTCGTGGCCCTTTGAAGTTGAAAACGATAGTTTTGGGGCGTACTTTTCATGTAGTCCCTGGGGCATTTTCAAAATTTCATTTCATTTTCAAAAAAATGGTTTCATCGTTTTTTAACAAATTTTGTTGTAGGATAGTGTGAAGGACGTTTAAGAGAATGGTGCGAGTCTTCGTTTCGTTGAAACCTTGAAATGTTTTTGAATATTGCAAATTTTTTTCGGCGCCTTCTTACAATTACGAAAATAAAGATTTTTACCGTAATATGTTTCTTAAAGATAGATTTTGAAATAATGTCACGTACAATTTTTCGAAAATTTGAATACTTTTCGCGTAATTTTATGTGAAAAACTGGGGAGAAAGTACATGCAGTTTTAGCACCACTAGTTTTTTTGCGCCATCCATCTTCATGTACTTTGTCGTGTGGTTATAGAAAATTATGTTAAACTAGCGGTGCTACAGAATATCACAGACTTTCCTGTGTTTTCTATTTTCTTTGATCTCGGCTAGCTATTCGGACTTGACGCATACTCTTGCCAGCTGTCATGTATCGCTGGCCAAAGTACATTTTTTAAACATTTTCTTAATTTTTCGGTTTTCTAATAGTTAAACGGATATATTATTCTACAAGCATTAAAGAATAGTAATTTCTAAGGCATCACCAGTCTTTTGTTAGTCTAATTCCTTTGTGGAATGTGTTATATGTGTAATAAAGTTCATAAACATTTATGATTTCATTGCGTAACTCCTTTTCTTATCGTAGGAAAACATTAGTGTAGTTTAAATAATACCAATGGGTGTTGAAACCTTGAATATCTTGACCTAGTTAGCAGTCAACGAATGATTTTAAGCAACTAGGGAAAAAAATGTTTGAAAGTGCTGTTATTGTCAATATTTGATGATTGCTTTAAATGCTACGGAGGCGGAAATACTCGTTACCTACCAAGTTTACGCTGGGAAACATAATCCTCCTTTCTGTGTACTGTCGAAGACTTATGCCCGGTAACTTGTTTTATTTCACACCTGTTTCCAAACTTTGCATTGCTATCAGACAGCGAGGAGATTTCATCCTCTTGTCGTTTTCCCTTCGTCGCCAGGGATCGATCATGCACCCCAGCGGCTCCATCGCGTTGGAGCAACGAACGAGGGATCGTAAAGGTCAACGCCGCCCTTCGGCACCGTGGATGCCGAGAAGGTATGAACTGGTGGTGTAATATAGTTTTGCGTTGTGTCGTGTGTTGGGACTGGGTGAGTCAATCGGGTCGGGTCGGGTCGGGTCGGATCGGGTCGGGTCGGGACGGGTCGGGTTGCGACAGGTCGCGTCGCACTCGCTCTTCCAACCTGTCAGGGTTGAACGCCCGCACGGCACCGCGTTCTTTGAGCCGTCAATGGCGTCATGCACCGCGCCTCCAATGCCCGGGAACACACTGGCTGACAGGCTGCTACGCGCTTCCGCTGCGCCGCTGCCGTAGCTCCCAAAGGAATGTGATGAAGAGACGCCTTTCAATGGTCTCCGGTGCGCTGGGGATTTCTTGAACACGAGCGGTGTAGACAAAGGCCGTCTGGTTTTGCATTACAGCGTCGGGTCCTGCTGATAAACGAGGCTTCTGAACTCGTAAGATTCCTTGTCTGCTTTCGATTTTTGTGAATAGCCGAGGAAAAATGCGGAATGAATCGCCTACAATAACCTTTCTTTTTATTTACTAGGATACATGTTTCATTTTGTAAATAAAAATATTTGAAACATATTATGTTGCTACGTGGAAATTCTAGTGATTCTTCCTAAAAATCTTCGAGCATTTAAAATAAGTAATAATATTAAAATACGTAATTTTAATTACATTGTCAAAGTTAATATTTTAATTGTACTTTACCACTCTTTCAAATGTTAACGAATATTAGACTATGACAGACTTGCATTTACTTGCAACTTGTACGTGTCAATAATTTCAAAAAACCAAACGAACCCTGAATTTGAAAATTCAATTACTTTTTGTTTATAATTGTCACGATTTTTGGCCCAAACCGTAGAAATATTGAAATGTACTGCAAATCATTTTATTATTATCCCTTTATTATTATTATTATTATTATTATTATTATTACTATTATTATTATTTGGTGTACGGGATTGCTAGCGGGGAGACTGTGTACCGTGCTCTGCACCCGAGTTTTCGACCCAGACTCCTTGGAAGTCTACCTCCGACGCTGATCTGGAAATCTCATCGAGCAGACGCACCTCGCGAGCGATCCCGATCCGTAAGGGTAGGATGTTGTCGGAGGGAATTAATTTGGCTGGGAATTCGCGAGTGTTCTTTAGGTATCACAAGAGCGACAGAGCTGGATTTTCCGCCCTTCGAAAATCCACGCCCCTCGGACGGGGTCAAACCGGCGTACGAGGTGTTCAAATGCTAGAAGTCTAACCCGAAGCACGCTCAAATATTTTTCAGTACGTCTGACGTTTACCAGTGACAAAATAGCAAATCGAATTGAACCATCGATTGTACGTATTCCTCCGTTCAGATCCAATGCTTCCACCCTGCGTAAAGTACCGCCAACAGTTGTTCGCTTTCCTCCCGTACCCCGACGATGTCCACCCTACCACGGTCCGTCCCCTTCCCTCGTCAACTGCGCTCAGCCTGACAAACGGCGTAATAAAGCAACGCATGCGCAGTCGCGCCGCACTGTCCCGCGGCCTCGCCGCCCTTCGCTCGCGTATTTGCAATGATAATTATATATTAATGAATACAATTAGCCTGTTTTTACGATGTTCATTAGCTCTCTGCCCGGGGCAGGGTGAGACGGGTCTGGGCGGGGAGGTGAGGGACGGGGTGGGGTGGGAGGATAATGTTCGGAGGGGGACTAGGAGGCTGAATGGCGTGCTGGCAGCCACGAGGAATAACGGGGCATGACGGGAATGAACGAGAAGGGATTAGCAGGGACTAGAATATATGGCAAGGAGGGGAAAACGAAGGGTGAAAAGGTGGAAGTAGGAAGAACGGGAAGGAAAGAGGATCGTGGAGGAAATACGAGAGTCGACGAGGAAGCAGGAAGGTCATGAAGGAATCAGGAGGGACTTGAAGGAAGGAAGGAAGAAAAGAAGGAAGGAAGGAAGGAGGAGGGTCATGAAGGAAGGAAGGAAGGAGAAGGGACATGAATGAAGGTAGGAGGAGGGACAAGAAGGAAGAAGGGAGGAGTGACATGAAGGAAGGATAATGGAATGAAGGAAGGAAGAGGGAAATGAAAGAAGGAAGAAAGGGGGAGAGACATGAAGGAAGGAAGGGGAGAGACATGAAGGAAGGAAAGGGGAGGGACATGAAGGAAGGAAGGAAGGAAGGAAGGAAGGAAGGGGGGAGGGACATGAAAGAAAGAAGGAAGGAAGGAGGGGGGACGGGGAGGAAATAAAATAGTCGGGGAAAGCTGAGGAGGGGTGTAAAGAAAGGAGAAGGAAGGGGAAAATTAGGAGGAACGGATAAAGAGGAATTTTTCGCTAAGTGGGAATAGGAAGAGTAGGAGGGACGGGGGAGGCATGAAGGCTGTGAGGGACATGGCTGGCGGGGAAGTTGCGGGGCGGTGCCGCGCCGCGCCGGGTCGGCCGAGGTCGAGAGCGGTGTCCGGGCAGCGCCAGCAGCTGCGCGGGTGGCTGGCGAGGGGGGCGGGCGAGCCCTGCCATTCCGTGTTTGACTTTTAAATCCGTCAAGTGGCCCCGCCAGCCGTCGCTCTGCGCGCGGGCCGGCCATCGACCGCCCCTCCGGCCCGAGGGCCGCGCGGATGGTCAGCCCTGGGCGTGGCCCTGGGCTGGACACCCCTCGGAGCCGCAGCGACGAGCAGGCACACCCGTCGCCCTTCCCTCGGACGCGTCGGTCGCGCGGTTCAATCATGGGAGTATTTTTGGATGTGTTAAACATATAAAATATTCAATGCAATTTCGCAAATTTACATTAGACCGCTGCTTTAATTATTCACGCGCCAAATTATGTTTAGCTGGCTGGTAGACTTAAGTTGGTGTGTCGATATATGGAGCGGGTGGTGTTTCCATGAATATTTCTGTTCTGTTGGACTCTGATTTGAACCTTTAGACAAGAATTTCATAAAATAAATTATATTTTTGTAAGTACCATGTGTGTAGCTTAGGCAATTATTGATTTCCCTCTAAAGAAAATATGCTCAATTTACGTGTCCGGGCTAATTCTGCAAAATTAGTATTGTGTAAACAACTATGTAGTCTATGACTTTCACATAAAATGATTGTTGTTTATTTGTTTGTTATACAACTTTTCTCGCCGCTAAAATATGATATATTTTATTTTATTGAGTTTATTGTTAAAAAATGACAAATAAAATACTGGTTAAAATTGAAAAGCTAAATTAACTTAAATAATTAACAGTGAAACAATTTAAAGCAAATAAATTATTACAAGATTTTCCAGGAGTATATTGAATGATTATTGTAATATTTTCGTTATCACTTATTCCCAGTGGTTTCTCTATTAGAGTGAAGTACTTATTAGAACAATACTTGTTTCAATGTGGTTTCAACATATAAACTTATACTTTTATATTCTTTGTGTTGGTCTACTATATTAGTGATATAGCAGCTCACATTCAATTTCGCTAATGCTACAACATTTGTGTTAATTATATCTTCCAACAACGTTTTTAGAATACTTATTGAACGGTTACGATTTAAACTACAGGTGTCTACATTGTACAGATTGTGGGTCTGGTTGGGCAGCAAGTTTTCTTGCACTGCTACTGAACAAGGAAAGATAAGACGATTAATATTTTAATCGGCGACAACTACTACTCAACTAGACACCCAGTCTACATCCTTAACTAGGTGTCACGACTCTATCGTAAATTGAGTTTTTGTATTGATGGGTAGCCAACCTGCCATTGCAGACTACATCAGATATGTGGATATGTCCAATTAACCTCTGTTTCCCAGGGGATTGTCTATCATTGTATGTTTTTGTTACTTATAATCGATGTTTTCTAATTTTCAGTGATGATTTGTATATGTAACACTCAAGGGAATCTCTTTTGCAGAAACTACATTTCATTAAACTATACCCCGCTTTCATAGCTCGCGGTGACATTTGCTCGGTTTCCATTCCTATCACGCGGGTGACTGAGGAGAAATAGAGATAGGGCAATTTTTTTAAAACTATAAACAATATAATGGCACAGAATGTAGTGAGTTTGGTGCGACGCAATGAGTCGATTCCAATTAATATACTACTACATAGTATTGGAACATGCAAATGTAGTGGGTTATTTCTGGAGTTTGTTGAAAAATAATGCTATTTAATATAAATACAATTTTTATTTTCCCGTATACATACGTATATGTGGCGTAATATACGTAGTACAGGGAAAGTTATGTAATGCTGCGCGAAAAAATGGTGGATTTTTGGGAGAAAAAAATTTGTTGCCAGCCCTTATAACGAAAAAGTGAATAAAACCAGTTATTAAATTAAGAACAAAAATCCCCTAACAATTCGTGTAGCCACAATCCCTGTTTTGTGGGTCCTTCACACCGGGAAACCAATTAAAAACAAAACGTCTGTCTGTTCGTTCGTCTGTCGGTTTCTCTGTCGGTCTGTCTGTCCGTCTGTGAACACCACTAGCGCCTAAACCATAAGTAGGATTTTTTCAAATTGGAGAAATCCTTGTCGATCGGGCTCCAGTTTGAGGTTTGAGATTTTGAAAAAGGTACTATAAAATTTGGGGGCATTTTACATGAAGCCACCCGGACATTTTCAAAATTTCCTCAAAAATGGCTTCAAAATTTATCTTTACATTTCTTGTAAGAATAGAGTAAAATACACTTACTAAGATGGCATACGTTCGATTTTCATGGCTAACTCTGCATTTTCGAAACTGAAACATTTTGAAAATTTTTCGGCCTCTTCCTATAACTACAAAATTAAAGATAGAGATTTTTAAATCAAATAAATTTTGTTCTCTATAGTGAGTTCTTTCATTAAGGTCCTGCACATTTTTTGAAAATTTTCGTAGTTTTCGCGCAATATTGCGTACAATATGTGCAAATTTAAAATATTAAAAAAAACAAGATTTTCTCAAAACTGGCTCCAAATTTTTCTGTAAACTATTGATAAGAATAGTGCTTACAGTATTCTGTGAGATGACATAAACGTTATGTTGCTCTGTTCTTTAGTTTTTTTCAAAAATTAAAAAAAATGTAATAGTTTTTACTTCTCTCACGTGGCTAATATTTACATTAGCTGCGATTTGTTCCCATTTTTGAATACATGTGTTTTAAATAATTTCAAGTATACTTTTTCGAGAACTCAACCGTTTTCTGTGAAATCTAGCTCAAATTTCAAAAAACAGTCCAACCGCGTCGTAAATGACAATTTTGTTTGAAAAATTTGGAGCCGTTTTCAAGAAAATGGCGTTTCAGTGTTACTTTAAATTCAAAATTTGAAGTTATTATTCAGAGAAAATTTGTGAGTTTTCGAAAAACATCATTAGGAGTCACTTGAAGTACATGAACTCACAAATACAATTGTGTTTACAAACTACAGGAAATGTGCATAGGAACGGTTTGAGAGATATTTAAAAAACATTACACGTGTGTAATTAAAAAAACACAAAATATCCCAAAATGAACTTTACGTCGTATTAAGGAGGACAATGAGCCCTATCCGTTCGATTTGAATAATGTGTTATGTTCCATGAATTATTATTGTATCCAAAACACGAAAAGTGGATTCCTTGAGAATGCAAGAACAGTGAGACATTTCATATACAGCGGAAAATGTAGGTTCGGTGGTTGGTTCCTAATGTGGATGTTGTAGACATTTGAGCATACTCTTTGCTTCTTGTGCTGCTATTTCAAGACTGCTATTGATTTCTGTTAAAATATTTTATTGTTCAGAAGCAAGAATGATTCATTTTTACGTCATTTCTATGGCTTGTATTGCAGTAAGACATGTAATATTTACCGAATTATTTTATATAATCTAAAAGTTTATAATTTCAGTAAGGTAATTTTGGATTTGGATTTGAATATTAGGACCAATTATGAATGAAGAAAGATAGTTAAAACATACCTATATTCAGGAACAAGGACACATTGATAATGGAGGAACACTGGGGCATGTCTCACTGTTCCCAACTAATATACTTTTTTATTCGGGTTATTGGTGATTCGTTTCTTAAACCAGATTTCCAGTATTCATAAATTATTAAACAAGTTTTTAAAATATGTAATGTATGATTGATTGTTCTGAGTTTCAGGAATTACTTAATCATTAAATATTAATGTTTAGACCTCTTCATGAAAGTCTGAGTTCACATGTTTCACCTAAGGGAGTTTTTCCTTTTGAGACTGATCAGGGGCAGTTATTCCAAGTTAAAAGTAGACCAATATATGGATCAACAGATGCCGGTTTTTCAGATTCATAAAAAAATCTATAGATAGGTCATGTCTCCCCAGAAATAGTAATGCAAGCGGGCTATTATGTTCGCAAACGCTAATGCAAGGAAAACTGAAAAACATCATCGAAGACATAGAGGAAGAAAAATGATTGTGACAGACACGCCGAAAAGAAATTATTTTTAAGCTAAGAGTAGAACTAAGAATACTACGAAAAGATTTAAACCAAACAAAAGTTTGTTTCAAAATGACAGTGAAGATGATCGAGGCGAAGTGATTTTGCAAGATTCATCACGCTGATTACGATACACCCCATTTATTCCTAAAACTGATTTCGTTGATCTCGGAAACATCGAAAGATCAACGACAATAGGTATTCTGTTTTAGTGGCTTTCAAGGCAAACAGGAAAATACAATATATGATATCCGTATAGGGAAAAGTCTCAAAATGAATCATTTAATATTAATTATGTTTATAGGAAACGATTGAAACTAGAGAACAAATTTGTTATGCCTGTTGTTTATGACATTTTTTCACTGATAAGGAATGGATAAAAATGTTTTTCCCTAATCCCACAACACATTGGTTACACACAAAAATCTCCTATTTCACTTCATACAGATTCTGCTTCTTGTGATGTTCCCTAGGGTTTATGGCAATGTCTTATTGTTTCCACTAGTGCAATCTCATTGTCCTAACAATCATATTCTGACGGGTACAGAGAGACAATTTTATTTTCAATTTTTTAACATATTGATAATTGAATGTGTGGTAAATTAGTTGATATTGTGAGATAACTATGTATGACATGTATCACCAAAAAATATTAAGGCGGTACTTTCTTTCTGTGTCTAACTTGTTACCCAATGTTCGCGTCTCACTGTTCCCTCTTTTACCCTACATTACTGTATAGTGTTCTGAATATAACTATTTCACTTAGAAACTATCTTTTTGCAACAACTGTCTACAGCTTATTCCCAACTTTCGATCTCATTAATAACCCAGAACAAATTCGCGATTTCATAAACAGAAGACAAAGGCAACGAATGGAAGGCGGCCATCCGAACCTCGCCAGTATTCCTCTGAACAACAGAATGGAAAAGCTGCCCGTTATGTTAGACTGTGCCATTATCGTAGTGCAGTGTCGATACGCCGTAGCGGTGACAATTTATTAGCCCCCCTCCCCATGAACGTTGCTGGCTGCCGTTTCGAGATTTTTTCTGACGCGCTCAGCTCCCTTTTGATTGAAATGACCCCGATTCCCAACTAACACTGCGACCGCCACATTCTCGACGCGACGCGCGCGCCTAACTCGGCAGCAATCGCTCGCGTTTCCGATACTGCTATAGCGCGCTGACGAATGGGACCCGCGTTGTAATCGAACAATAGACTGCACATATTCCACCAGTTTGATTTTCTAAACTCGTCAAAAGCGGTTGCGAGGCATTAACGGAATATGAAAGCGGCGAACGATTGCTGGGCCGAAGCCTCGCACTATGGTACGTGTTTGGAGAAAACGAGGCAAAAAATAATCGTTGTTAAATGAATTGAATTTGCTGCTGAAGATCGTAGGCACGTGAGTCTTCTTTTACGGAAATGACGGATTCGTAATAACCAGTTAATAACCTGTACTGTAACAGTTACGAAACCGATCAGTGCCGTGATGAGAATGGTGTGGTTCAGCTTCTCAGATCGTGTCGTTTTATTGGTTTCCTGCGACGAAATGGATGGCGGAGCGGTTGCTTTAACACATGGCTACATGCCATAGAGGATTGGTTTCAACCGCTGTCTGTGGCCATTACTCTCGTATGGTGGTAGCGGCAATTTTTCCACGCTGGATGGTGAGATCTGGTGTCGACCTACATGTCGGCCTTCGGGTTTTCCCCAACCAGATATCTTTCACCATCGAGTCCCCTGCTAAGTGGATGGCCCACCTAAACCGGTACCGCAGACAGAACTCATATCCTAGAACTCGATATTGAGTTAATTTAAAGCAGCATTGTCCACGTGAGATGGAAATTAAACATTCAGAAATTTGCAAGTTTTGCTTTGTCAGTAAGAATTTTCTAGGTTAATTTATGCATATAGAGTCCTCCTTTCGAGTCATTCCAACTACTGTGCGATGAAACAAAAAGCACGGGACAGTTTCTTATTGTTAAGTGTAATTTAAACATGTAAAATGTTCAATTTACAATAAATACATTCTTATCCCTTTTGCACTTATTCTAAATGAAGGATGGGTTGGATGAAATGAAGAACTGATTATTTTTCTATCAGTACCAGGTTGCATCACTCAATTACCACTGAGCTGACTTGAATTTTCTTCGATCCTTGAGTCATTCAAAATACTTTGCGATAAATTATATACCCCGGAATCATTTATTATAAATGTATAGAACTAAATATTAATTATTTGGAGTTTTCAGAAATCTGCATTAGTTTGTTTTCTAAGTTTTTAAAGCACCAGGAGATGACATAAAAATCATTGCATTTTATAATTATGCTTGAAATTTAGGAATGTGAAGAGGTGACAAATAAATATTCTGTTGCATGGTGGCCAAACGCGCTTTCAATTTTATTAATAGTTAATATCACAGTGGTTCGTAAGTAACATTTTTCCTGCCGACACAAACTGTAAGTTACTCTAAAACTCCCTACCGTAGGGAATATTTCGAATGGCGCGTACAGTGAAAGAATGGACAGTTCTAAACGTTCCCTTGTGAGTTTTGTCCTCGCTTTGTGCCATTTCAGGCACGGTGCGGCAGGGCATGCCCTGCGCGCTCTAGCCGCAGGCTGATATTCTGCCGCTGGTCCGTTCGCCTGGCGAGGTTGTCTGCACGCCCCATTAGGTGCTTTCGCCTTCGGCTCCTCGGTCATCACGCACGCCCCGTCGGTCTGGGACCCCTGGCTGCTTCCTTTGTGCAGTTTGTAAAATTTCTTATACGGTTACCTTCGTCTTTCGGACTATTTCTTTGCATTCCGTAATATTTTTTACCAGATTTCTTTGAATTACACATTGCGCTGCCTGTTTATTTAAAAAAAGTCAGCTTTATTTCTAGAAATTACAAAATTGTGAAATTACTCTTGCAAATCACAAGTTGTGTTTCAAAATTGTAAAATTAAATGTACTAGAAATACTTAAAACGAAGTCATTCACCCAAAATTATATTCTAGGTCTTCTCAGAACACACTTCACGGAGTTTCCTGATTCTGAAACTTATTTAATTATATTACATAAATCACTCTTTTTCAGATATCCAGTTAAATAACCGACTAAATTAGAAACACATTCAGATTGATACATAAAATATTACAAAAATTATTTATTGAAAACTATTAGGTAGTTAAATATTTGAATTGTGTGTGTATATTAATATTCAACCTTTTCAGAACTCGTTTACGATAAGCAACCAGCGAACTCCAGCATCGTAGACCAAAATTATACCAAAATTTCGTACTTGGCCATCTGAAAATATGAAAAGACACGTCTTGATCATAAGTTGTTACTGTCGCAGAATGCAATTGTGGTGATCTAGTTTCTTTTCTCGTCTTTGCAGGTATATTGCTTTCTTTATTTCGATTCGCTGATTCAGTGTTTTCTTAGTTTTTCTTCAAAACGATCCTAGCCCATCTAATGGTGATAAATTGATCGTTGCTATCATATGTAGTTCTTTCTCTCTGTCATTCTCTGTTCGTTGTTGACCCTAATCCTATAATGTTGGTTCTTTCAATTCAAGGCTGGACAGCTATTCATCATAGGCCACGTTGTTGTCACGTTCTACTGGAGCTTTGCCACCCGGGAGCCCTCAACATCCTCGTACGCTGTCGCCGCACGCCTCCCCTTCGCCGCTCGCCCTCGCCCGCCCTCCTTTGCTCTGTCAACTTTACCCTCCCTCACCGCCCTCCCCCCGCTCTCCTCGCTCTCCCTGCGCCTTGCATCATCGTTCACTCTCACAGCCCTCCCCATTCTCTCCTCCCTCTCCACCCATACCTCACTCACCACTCTCCCCACCCGCTGCTCATCTTCTCTGTCTCCTCGCTCTGACCCCTCTTCCCTTGCCCTAGCCTCCCCCGCCCTTCCCGCGCACCGCCCTCCTCACTCTCCACCCCCCACGCTCTCCTCACCAGCCTTCGCCCCCCTTCCCCTGCCCTAGCCTCCCCCGCGCTTCCCTCCCAACGCCCTCCTCACTCTCCCCCCCACAACCTCCTCACCAGCCTTCGCCCCCCTTCCCCTGCCCTAGCCTCCCCCGCGCTTCCCTCCCAACGCCCTCCTCACTCTCCACCCCCACACCCTCCTCACCAGCCTTCGCTGGTCTTCCCAGCCCCACACGCGCTCTCCGCTCTCGTCACCCTCCCCGCCCACATTCGCGCTCACCCACCCCCGCCGCCCTCGTCGCCGCCCCCATTCATCGCGTAGCGGCATGCGCGGCGCGCGCGTCCCGCTGCGCCCTTGTTAGCCCGGCAATATGCGCGGAATTGTATTCTCGCATTATCCGATAACCCGACAAACACACTTGTTTATGCCGCACCAGTCGAGTAACGAGGTTTCTGCGCCGTGACAACGTTAGTGGCACTGCCGGCCCGCCCGAGTGGGAGACGGTGGGCAGGGGGAGAGAGGACAACGGACCGGAACTGCGGAGGCAAGTGATGGAGGTGGTCCAAGTGGAGGTGGAGTATATCGCAGGCAAAGAACTGGAGCAACGAGATCCGGTGAAGAATATAAAAATTGCAGAAATGCCTCCCAGTTGTTCATTTTCTCTCTTTCACTTCCTTAACATTCACTCCTTCGTTTTCAGTGGCGCACTGTAGAAACTTTGTCTGGTGCGTTTTGTCTCACCTTCCTCTTCCTTTCATTTTTCTACTTGCATTCCCTCCCACGCACTTTTCATTACTACATTTACCCACTTTGACTCGTGTTGATTCCGGTAGTTCTTTTGATTTTACATACTACATCCGAAGTCTTGAGCTCCCCTTCAGAATATCTGGTTTCTAAAGGTTATTTTATTTGTAGGGGCCTAAATAACTTCTGTTAGATTAACAGAGAATAATATCGAAAAACTGGCCCATTTGTTTTACATTTACCTTTCAATTCAATTATTTAGTGCCATTTTAAAACTTATTTTGAAAGTAATGGAAATGAAATAAGATAGTGTGAATAAAAGACGATGTTACTTATTTAAATAAAACTAAACATAACAATACTATACTTAATAGGAATAGAGTTTATTTTTAGACTGCATGTACCTCCATTCAGTGCAATTAGTAGACTGTATGTACCAAAAATGCAATACACCAATCAATACAATATGGAGTCTAAATTGTGACATTGCAAATTGTCCAGTTGCTGCAACAAAGTAATTTCATTATAAATAATTTTTCTGTGAAACACTCAGTGTTTCTTGTTAATCATAAAGTTCAAATGTATTTTGTACATCCAATTTAGCAGTTGTTTTTATTGTTAAATTTAATAAATGTTTCTGAATGGCATTCAGAATGTATCTTGTTTTGAACAATCGTTTTCGAAGAAACTCTATTAATTCGGGGAATGGGATTCATGGTGTTATAATGAAGGCACATGAAATAACAAGCACAAAAATCTGCTCTGTGCCATATCTCATGAGAGAAACCAACCAATGGAGAAAACAAGCCAAATCATCTTAAGAAAGGATCATTAATACTAAATACACACTATAGTCTAGGCCGTGTATTGGGCCGCACTATATTCGCAATATGGCAACTAAAAGGATTTCCTGTCGGAATAGCCAACTTATGAAACAATCATTCCGACCAACTCTCTCGCTTTTGTTTTCTTTGTTGTCATTCACTTCTCGCGCGGTTGAAGAGTTCACAGTACAATAATGTTTGTCTCGTTTTTCGTTAAAATTAAACAAGATTTTCATCTAGAAACGAATATTAACTCGGTGAACAATTAAACTAAATAAGAGTTATCATTATCGGCAAGTGTGAGCGTGAGTGATGTTAAAAGCGCCAAGCGCCATGCGCCAAGAGCAAATGAAAAACATACATTTAAAAGTTATCGGTGGTCTTGTGCTAAAAGTTATCTACTGACTTGTGTTAATAATGATTTTGAGATAATTGTGTTATCAATTTGTTCATGATTTATCTGTCAGTTAAGATTTATGTTGAAAAAAATAAATACCACAATTATTTAAGATTATTAATTCACATATACATGGTAATTTTTGTGACCCAATTAATTGTTTCTAACAGTCCAATGATATTAATATTAATGCAATGCATAATTTTATTTAGCTGCTTTATTAAATTATGTTTCAAAAGTTAGTGATGATTTAAAAACTAAGAAATTCATTCAGTAGTCTTCAGTAAGTTGCCTGTTCTAACCAGTGACAGACATACCTATTTCTTCTCTATTAAAACGGGGTGTGGTACATTTTACAGGGATAGTTATGGTAATAAATAGAACTTTTGATTTTTTTAAAATTTATTTTAACAGGAATGTAGTATACTGACAATATAAGTGGCACAGTAAATAGTGTATAATGTTGCACTATGATATTGCACTCTTGTATTATCAATTATTGTGACTACAATACCATAAACTACTCCCTGATTATGCAGTCATTTTGCAGTAAATCCTCTCATTAACTTGCTAAATAATTCAAATCAGGATGATCATATTATACTCTAGTTTCCAGTGTACTCCAATTTTCCAAATTCTCCACATACTCCAGTTTTACAATTCATGCCAAATTATTCCCAAAAGGCATCCAAGTAGTAAAAGATTAATATATTTATTACCCCACTTACACTCTTATAGTGCTGATGGGAATTGTGAAAAAGCTCAAGGTAAGACAATGGTTATTTTCACTATTAAAATTAGTTTATTATGTCAAAGAAAATTTCGAAATGCATGTGGGATTTGAGGAGAGAAATGTGGTGCCACTTGCCCAAAACCAAGTTGCAAGTAATGTTGAAAATGTTACCATCAAACGGTTACAAACAGCTACAAAAAACTGAAACAATATTAATGTTCCAGAAAAAAATATAAGAAATTGCCATTCATAAATTTTGTCATGATTCATTAAAAAAACTACAATATTTAGTGTGATGGACTTTGTTTGGGTTCTTAATATAATTCCCTAGGAAGTACTCTCTTAAAAGTTATTGTATCACTCTCATTCACAAGGGCATAACTGTCTTTCTTACCACAAATAAAACCAATGTTTTTTACTATACGCTTCAAGGTCTGAGAGTCTTGAAAACTGAATGTATCATCACCCACAATCTCTGAAGAACAGGTTTCTTATAGAAATACCAAGACCTACATAATATATGATTCATGTTACTTCACATAAAATACTACAAAATACGGCGATCATTGTATAGATGAATAAAATTCTATAATAACAAAGTAATTGAAAACTTTAAATGATTCTGCACCCAAATTACAATGTATTTTATTGGAAATTCCATCCTTCATAAAATTGTCAATATTGAAGCTGGATGAGTCCTTCTAGGGTGGTCAGAGCTGCTTACTTTTTTTATGTCGGTTGATAATTCTTTCAATAGACTTCACACCCACCTGTTGTTGAAAAAAGAAAATTAGATTTATTACTATTAATGCATAACTAATGATAATTAATAGTTATAGACAATAAATACACCAATAACTATTTTAATTATGAAAATTATACCTGTCAGTTTTGTGAGAAAATATTTAGGAAAAAATAATTATCTTACTTGTAATAATATTTTCCATTTATGATATCAGATTAGTGTGATTGACTTGCGATTACAATTGTGATTCCTCTGAGTAACAGTATCCCTTCTTCCACTGTTTTCTTCCACAATCCACAAAATAAATTCACAATTCCCGTTTGAAGACAACTTTGAATTCACTTTAACCTTAAAAACAAATTACTAAGAAAAGACCCAGATGTAATTGAGCTATCCATTATTTTTCAATGATTAATAAATTGGGTTTAGAAAAATTAATAATAAATAAAATAAAATTAACTTTACACAAAAAATACAAAATCGAAAAAACTAACCTTTACCACTAAAACTATCTCGACTAACTCCAGTATGATTAGTGCTGAAAACAATTGAAAAATAATACATAAAAATAAAAACGTGTTGAACTAAATTAATGCATCTAACGAAATCACTAAATGCAGATTTATGAAAAATAGCAAATCGCAATATGCGAATCGCTAGCAACAATAGCAAACTGACAGAGTACAATCCACGTGAATGGCTTGAATGTTGGCGGAATCTACGGAAGTAGTCATTTTTTCATTGCAAACTTAAATTTTAAAAAATGTCCCTACCCAGTAAACGTAATATATATATAGGATAATTGTGTGAAGGTTGGCAACGGCATGTGCCAACACAAAACGAAACAAAAGTACCCTAAATGGAGTATGAATACATGTTCTCATCCGACAGTGGCATTTTTCAAAAGTTGTCACGTTAGCTGGTCTTTTTAGCTGGCCACAACTATAAGGAATGTAACGCCTCTGCTGCCAGGAGATTAGCAAGAACTCACAGCAATGACCTAAACACAGATTCTTTATCACTTGGAACACTTTGAAACGTTAAGCTCTCTAGGTGTACTTAATTAAAGAAATATAAGATTTACCGAACAAATTACTTCTTCATGCGTATCTTCTATAATAAAAAAGATTTGTGTGTAATAATAATGATCCTGTGGCCGAGATTGCTAAAGCAGTAGTGTCGTGGAGATCTCGGACATCAGGGTCGCAAGTTTGAGTTCCGCCTCGTGCATGGGTGTATTTATTTATGTCTGTGTTTGTGCCGTCCTTTCACCCCTCACAAGTATCATCATCACTCATCTTCCATACACCCCAGGGCTAACAACCCTGGGGAGATAAAATAAGATCCAGCATAATGCTGATCTCCCCTGATGAACTGCATGCTCAGCATGCCTGCATGGTCCAAAGTTGCGTGTTCGCAAAAAAATTCCATTTTTAATTCCAAAAATTCCACAATACTTTAAAAAAAATTTAAAAAAATATTTTTCCCGTAGTAAAACAACCAAACATTCTCCAGAAGAAAACAAACGCACGGTCTAAACATCCTTTCCAATTACGATAAACATAAATTTTGTTTAAAAAATAAGTTATTCTCAGTCTAAGGAAGAAAAATACCAGTCACATATATGTGTGAATTACATATGAACTAATCGGAATCTTTGTGAGGTTGAAACACAATTGGTTTTACATATATTCTTCCTTCAGTTCTCACACTAACGCAAAATAAATATGTTAGTTGTTTCACATAGAAAAGGTTCAATAATGGGCTTTGATATTAAGAGACAGAGACGAAGAATGCAGACTGGTTTTTGCGGAAGAGGACCGAAGACGGCGCAGCGATTCCTTGTCCTTCACACTTGTGATGCGACATCGACAGCAACACATCGATGTTGCCAAACATCGATGTTCGAAATAATAACATCGATGTTATTAATACATCAATCAAAACATCCAACCAAATCCGATGTTAATAATACAACCGACCAAAAAATCGACATTTTTGAATATCGATGTTTGAATGCTGGTGTAGTAACCTCTAACCTTAAATTCGTGCGAAACAGAATTTAATTTCGCAGTAGCCGTGTATATTAATTTGTAATTAAAATTTAACGAAAAACAACGTTAAAAAACGCCTCTCCATGAGAAAAATACAAACTAAATAACAGAACATCAGGTTCATCTCGGACGAGGGATAGTCTGCTCGATGAAGGTAGTACAAACCGCATTCGTTTGGTTCTAACACAGAAGACATGTGTCGTAAGTTATTATTTCGTATATTAACTTTTACATAATGGTGTTATGGAAATTTTTCAGTCACAACTAAAACATCGAAAACGAAAAAAAAACCATCGATTTTAATACATGTTTAAACTATCTTTTTGAATCAAATGAAGCGATGTTTGTCAATTTTTCAATACATGATTATCGATGTTTAAAACATCGATTTTTTTAGGAACATTGATGTTTTGAAAATATCGACATCGATGTCGAATCATTACTTCACTCGCGATGCGCGTAGCGACGGGCGGAGCGATTGCAATGGGTGGCGCGGGCGAGAGAGTTTTGACGGTGTAAATATTGATTGATTATTTTGTGGTTCCGTTCGCGTCAACGTCTATGATCATCAGTCCCAAAGGGATAGTGCATGCTATATAACGGAGCGTGCAGAATCGAACCCACATTAGAAGTTGAGTCCCGGCGCCAACTTACACGTCGGTTCTCTCCTCCATTTATTTCCACGACAGGAGCTCTAAGCTCCCGATTGTTTTCGCGACATGTGTAGTGCTGTAACTGGAGTGTGTGCGTATAAGTGAATTTGTATGAATATTTGTGTATGGTGCAAGAGGATACATAAAAACAATGATAAGGAAAGAAAGTCCGAGGGCGGTCCGTTGCGTGCTTTTGAAGGTATTGCTTTTGTATTCATTTAGTATTGATAGAATGCAGCACAAGAAAAACGCAGATCAAAGAAGCCTGCCGCTACACTTATCTTCCAGATGACGATTCAATTCTCCCTGTGTGTCTAGAGATGAAAATCCGTCACTGTCGGGACGACACCTCGCGATCAGAGTCGCTACAGTGCAACAGATGTTGACCAGGGGAGGTGGTTCAATGTGTCAACTGCTGCCACAGCAGTGCCTCTGACCGGGAGGTCTTAGGTTCGAGTCCCAACGACAGAATGATTTTCGACTCTCGCTAGATAGTTGGGTCGTGTTCTGTTTCTATCTGGAGGGGAATTCTGGCAGCCGGCTGCTCCAACCGAGTTTTCCATGGTTTCTGCGATCAATACAAGGTCAATGACGAGGCAGTTTCCCCAAAAAACGGTCACGGACCGTCCGTAATCTTTCCTTCCTCTTCCTTGTCCTGTCCTCACCCCTTACGTATACACTCTTACATTTACGTGCACTACATTACCACACATGCGGGGAGACCGGTCGAGTGCTCAGAACCTGTTCCGGTTGGGGTGGGGGGAGATACCTGGTTGAAAGAAATCTCTGTAGGCGACGGTAAGTCGGCGCCGGATCTCGCCATCCAGCGGAGGAAGATCTCCGCCACCTCCTAATGAAAAACAAGCACTTCCCTCTCGGGCCTAATGGCCTCAGTAGCTGACGTGCTCGGAATCACAATCAATCAATTAGGTACAGATTTTGTCCCGAGGCACCTCAGCCGGTATGGACGGACGGTGCGCAGGCGATATGGACGGTGTGGTCTTTTGGACGGTGTGGGCAGTTGGAAATACGCTCAGTGTGGGTGCTGCTCAATGAGAGTGTGTGGGTGGTTTGGAGGAGGGAGCGAGTGGTCGGTGGATGTGTTACGTGAGGTTTGGGAGTTGTTTGTTGGGGATGTGGTCTCTTTGAAAGTGTGGTCAGAGTTGGCAGTGTCGGGTATATAAACGATGTGGTTCTTCGCCGCTCTGGACGGAGTTGGAACTGTAGATCACGAGACCTCTTTGACGGTGTGAAGGGGGTTCACAATGTGGGCAGTGTAGGTGGTGTGGGTGTCGAAGGCGATGGCGTGGATAATGGCGAATAGTGTAGCGCGGGCGGTGCGGACCGTTTGGACAGTGAAAGCAATGTGGATTTTGGGACCTCTTTTGTGGTGTAGACGGTGTAAACGGGCGGTGTGGACGGGGTGGGACGACGCAGGTCGAGCTTGCCACCGTGGTCGGGGTGGACGGCCGGACGACCGTTTGGACGGCGCCGCAGCAATGACGGTGCTTATAAATTCCGGGTGGGCACCGCTGGTGTAAAGCTCTTTCGCTAGGCCGCGTTGCAGACTAGGTTGTTTCGCTCTGTACACACGCCAAGCGCAGTAAGTTTATGTGGCGGAATAGGAAGCAAACAATATTATTCTTTTCCCTAAATTTAATAAGAGTTTATGAAAATATGCTGAAGAAATTCAACTAATTAAAGAAGAACAAATATTTTCATTTTATAAATATGTTTTTATTACTAAGTAGCGAAACCTTCCAAGGAGGTTGGGTTATTGGGCGTTTAAGTAGATACTTTATTTACAAGTAATATGGGCGCTGAGGGCTCTCACATTGATCAGCATGCTTGCTTTCTAAGACGCGACCACGGGTTTGTTTTCCGTTTGGGCAACATCCTAGTGTGCGCTTTTCCTTGCAATGTCCCAGTATTTGTTGCTTTGTGACAATGAGGAAGCTCACTTTTCAGCTTGAGAAGACATGAATTCGGCGTAGGGATGTCTATGTGCTAACCACATGTATTCCTTAACCCAGTGGTGTCAAGGTCTTCCACTGGTGGCAGTGGCACGCTCTGTGGCACCGTAGCATGCCACGAGCTTCTCTGTGCAACTAGCGTCGGGAAAGGAAACTATTAGTAACCCCGCAGTTTTACAATAGTGATGGCCTTGTCTCTGGTGGCGGAGTAATGAACTCTATGGAGGGGCGATTTCGTGGTGGCACTCTTGTCACGAACTCCCGCTCGTGGCATTGACCCTGACAACACTGCCTTAACCAGCCGCATGGCTGGGACACCGCTGGAAGACCTTGGCCCCGTCGGAGGCTGTTGTGCTGACAGGCGCCGGGAGAGCAAAAGTTTCGAGCGTGGTCAAAATATGCGAAGCTGAAGTTTGCAGAGTCAACTCCCATGTAGACGTATTTTATCATGTTATCAAGGTATGCTAGCAATTACATAGGTCATAATGGCGAAAGTCTCCTTCCTAGTATACGATGAGAAACGAATATCGCTCTCGTCAATTGATCCGTAAGATATGATGAGCAATCATGATAATGGATTCATGATGTATATTATTAAAGTAATGAAAGAAAATTCTAAACTGTTCCTCTTATAATTTATTTTTGCATATTAAATGCAAACTAAAGTCTTATGGATACACGTCATAGTAGATACAGTTCATTAAGATTTTTTTATGAAATTACTTTTTCAAATTTTGATATTATGCATCTGCGTTCGTAGTCTAAAAAGGCTAGAAAAATTACATATCTGGGTCCTCGTATTCGTTAAACGTTTGACATGTTACGTTTACAACAATTTTCAGGTTAACTTTGTATTTGTGAATGTTTTTGGGGGGAACGCTTTTGAAGAAATCGACTTGGGTGGTTTCGTGCACTTTTGTCATTTTTAGCTATTTTTAACGCGTTTTTTGGTTTTTTTAGGCAAAATAGAATGTACATTGACATTGTAATTAATCTTTCAAAGGTAGGTTCAAACGTTTGTTTACATTTTTGACTTAAACTCATGCTTTACAATGTGAGTACACAATGACTGCGTCGGTAGCCGAACTTCTCAACCAAGCTCCGTGAAGCAATGGAATTTAAGTAGATCGAGACACCACGTATGCCTGGATGGGTAACTGTGTGGAGATTTCGGATACAAACGGCGCTGAGCAGCTGGCCGATAGAATAAAAGGAAATGACTAACTTGGTGTATGTATGACTCATGTTGTTCAAGAAGGATTCCTTCTCACGTTCAACGCCAAAAAGTGGATTGGGACGCTGGTATGCAAGTAACAGAATTTAAAGAAACAACCACTTCCTTTTTTTTCACTAATCCTTGAAAAGTTTTATAATTTTTCACATATTTAATTCCAAATTTTTATGTAATACATTTAATATGATTCTATAAACTTTGTAAAATGATTTATTGACAAAATGTGCGGTGTAACAAGTTCATTCTTTTTGGAGGGGAACTGAAATTAACCCGAGTCTACTCGCAAGTTACGAATGACATGTTAAAAAGTCTAATGACATAAAATAATGGAAAATATGAATTAAATTCAAAAAGATCATTAATTTTTGGAAATTTGAGGTGTATGTCCTATTTTTCCAAAACATTAAGTCATGAATAAAAATAAATAATGTTAATTATTTAAAATATCAAGTCGAAGTGTTAATCTCTTTAGGCAATAAATGTTGATATTTTCAAAATAAAAAACGCCAACAATTTCCAAATTTTATATCCTAGGCAATAATACTCAAACAAAGATGTGGAAACAATATACAGGTAGACTATTGAATCCATCCGTTTTTCATCATTATACACTTTAGAATGTGTGTTTACATAATTTTTATCTGGAATTTATTGAACTTAAGGAAATGAAGTATTTTATTATATAAGGCTACACAGCTCCTTTCAGAATTTTCTGGTTGGCAACAGCCCCTTGCCTGTGCGCGCATCTATGGATATTTAAATAATATTCTACAATGTTTTCAAAATGTGTATAGTTTTAGCTTAATTTTGAGTGAAATAAATGTTGTTTTAAAGGATGTGTAAATATTACCTCGAAAACGGCTCCAATGTTCTACGTTTTCCACAGTAACAGTAAAGCTTAATAATGTGGCATTTTTCCTATCTTCATTATCTATTCGAGAATTTTGAAAATTACTAATCTATTTTTTTTCTAATCATTGTACACCTTCAGTAATCAGTTTTGAAGAGGAAAGATTATTTATATAATGTAATGTATATTTATCAATTCTAGATCTGAAAATCGTTTCATTCACATATTTTTTATATATTTAGTCATTTTCGCCAAATGTTGAGGTGAGATGTAGATTATCGTAGGACAATTACGAATGTATGCAGTGCATTGTATCTCGAAATAGTCTACCTGAACAACTCAGTTCACAGTGTATGGGATTTTCACCCGAGAAAATATGCCTCAGTAAATATTTTTGCTTTTTTTATTTTACAGTTTTGTAAGAATATAGTAAATTACACTAAATTCAATCTCAGAAATTCATATTTACTTAAAAACAATTAAGACTTGACTCTCATTTTTCTTACAAGTTTTTGAAGTTATGGCTGATGTTTCAATAGGATATTACAATACGCAATTCATATCAATGCCAAATCCTAAGTTTCAGAATAAGACCTTCAGTTCCAAAATATTAACTATGTGTTGCAATGAACCCGTTATCGATGGCAAAGTCTACTGAAGGAAAAGAATACTATATAAATAAGGCATGGAATATGTACGATAGATTTATGTAGTAAGTCATGGGCTATGAATGTAATGTCAACGGAAGTGATCAACAACGAAACAGAAGTGGTCAGAACGTGGTCGTGAGCAGACGTAAAAAAAGAAGTTGTCTTGTTACTTGGACCCAAACGAGGAAGTATTTGAGCGTTTCAGAGAGCAATGTTGATTATGGAGGAACGATATTAAGATTGATAATACTCATGGAGAAATGGAACTCAAGATGTTATAAAGGTATAGTGGCTGAGTTTTCATGTAATTAAAGGATGTTGCATGTATTGAAATTCCTAAACGGGAAGAGACAACGCAAAGTTAGTGGAAAGCAGGATATTAAGGAACTACGAGCTAGTATTTTCGATAAAAATGAGGAAGATAAGCTTCTACGAACTATTCGACTTTTTGGAAAATGCAGAATAGTAGAATGGACTGTCATTAATATCTTTAGTGTTTTTCGTTTGTGATAGTTTAATGAATTTATTTGTTTGTTTCGTGCAAGTTATCGTTTTATTTTCTTTTTAATATTTCATTTCAATTCAACTGTTACCAACACAACAAGAAGGTAGTAGATTGTGGTAAGTAGTAGAGTGTTGAGTTTTGTCATAAATAATATCACAGCACTTTGAGTGATATTTAGTGTGACTATTTCACGAATAAACACATTACATGATTTGAAAGAATAATTTAAATCATATGAATTACGAAAAAGAGAAATATTACTCAAAATTATCACAGCTCCGACTTATCACTGCCTCCTGGAATAACTTATAAGCAAGTAACATTTGAATAACAGTTTAATGCAGAAAATGATTTCAAATATGTTTCAATTGTGTGGTAATAAAACTTTCAAAAAACAATTATAACAAGGCTACATACAAGAACATTTATTAAAAGCACAATAAATGAAGTTGTAGGAAGTTGTTTTCCAAGTCTTCGTCTTCCGTGGAAGTATTTGCAATGTAAGATGTACATGATGGCAGCGAAATTCGTTGCAGCAGAATTCGTCGATTTCGAATGGATTGAACACACGTGTGTACTCAATAAAGTATTTTTCTAAATACTTTTGGATGCAACGTTCCAGATAGTTTTGATAGCATATTCTTTGTACTCTTTACCATCTACTCTTCGTATATTTATTGCCTAAAATATGTGTAATTTCATTTGTAGTTTGTGCTGTCCATTTGTATTTTCTTTCTTCAAAAAATTCTTTAAATTGCTTCCACATGCTTTCTATGTTCCTTTCGCTGTTTTTCGGCCCTGAATCTTCAACCCTTAACTTGTTTGGTGGAGTCCCTGAAACCCCAGTCTATCATAAACACAAGTTAGTAACTAAAAGCACCGACATATTAGGCTGTGATTCCGTGTATTCCTCATTGAAGGACCCCGGCAGAAGATAGTGTGTGCTTTTTGTCTAAAATAACAACGTAATTTTATTTTATTGTTCATTATGTTTGTATGGACCCCACCAGACAAGGAATGTCAGTAATTTCAATATTATATTTTTTCACTTTTGTATCTTATTTACGTTCTATACAATTTTTTTCTGTAAATCGGTCTGTTGTTTTCTTATCGACAATACATCCTGACCAAAAATTTGATCCACAAAACAAAAAGGCTCAAAATGATCAATTATTACAACACCATCAAAGCGGGCTTAGATGGACTTGATCAACTTTGTACCAACTACTCTGTGGCTCGGCGAACTCTGTAACGGTGCTGTGGCTATCGGTGGCCAATGGGGATATTTTATACAATTCTTAATATAGCAGTTGTAAACACTAGCATTCTCAAATAGTGCAATCAAAATTTCGGGGGAAAATCGAATAGAAAGCCATTGATGGAAGTTGGACGTTCATTTCTACACCCACACATATCACGTCATGGTGTCCGTCCTTTGCCATGTGAAATGAAAGGAATTATAATGAAATTCGGAGTCAAACAGCTTGAAAAGAACTTTTGGGGACACACAAGCACGAAAACCCCAGTTATGAAGTGCACCCGAGAGCAGCAAATAGGAAAACAAAAATTGTGTGAATCAACTGCGCTAAGCATATTTCTAACAGTCATGCAAAATTGTTGGTGAAAATGTTATTTAAATATAGCAAATATTACCCATTACAATGTAAATGATCATATATGTGATATTTTATAAAATAAAATGTTAAGTTCTTAATACAATTTCATTTTATAAAATGGGATCTGCTGGACCTCACCAGACTAGAAGAGTCATTATTTTTCACCAGACTAGTTGAGGGTTAATAATAGATTCTATTTCAGAGTTTTAAACATTACCAAAACGTCACATTTTAATATTATGTTGATGCGCACCAGCTATTTTGGAACTGAAACAATTGCTATCGTTGTCTTAAGAAGGTAAACAAAGGTTTTACAGCAATAAAAAGGTAAACAAACTGATGGCAATAAGCACCTGGGATTGGTTTAATTTGAATATATCATTGCTTAGCATTGGCTATTTACGACACGGACAGGCATGAGTGAAATAGTCAGTTTTAATTATTTTTTGTTAATAAATGGTCATTTCGTTGAACCTTGAATTTGCTTTCGTTTATCGTCATTGCCAGAAAAATTATTATATTTTAGAATATATAGTGTATACTGTATTATTATCAGCCCTATTTTTTATAACTATATATTTTCCCAATTATTATTTTCTATAAACTTCAATTTTTTAGAAAAAGGAAAAATAGTATAGTGAAGATATTGTAGCGGTACGCTATTTTTAATATTTTTTAAATTTCACAAATAACTGTCGGTGCGAGGCGTCCACCTCCCGCCGCCGCCAGCCGGGTCGGCGCGCCCCCTCCGCTAATGGAAGGGATGACAGCACGCGCCCCTCTAAAGTTTATGGCCATCGTCCGCGAGTCGACCCTCATCCCGTCACGCACCCGGGCGCCGAAGAAGAGATTAGAGACGTGTGCCGATCCCGCCGTTCCGGGTATCATGCGCACTGAGTACCCAGGCCGTCCTTCGCAGCTTTCTCCGGGGGTCCCAACGGACATTCCGCGTACCCTTTACTGACCTACTTCCGAAGTCAGACGGAGAGCGTTTTCCAGACAGAGATAGGGCTACGGAAAATTCCTAGAATCACCGGACCTGATTGGCCGAGGACAAAATTACGGCGTAGTAGCACTTAGCCAATCAGGGGCAAAATTCCGTGGGGTGGGAGCGATTTTGGGGCACTTTTGAATTTTCGGGGTGGCGGAACGAGGACACCTCCACGCTAGCGGCGTAGGGGAGAAGATCACTTCTTCTTGTTCGATTGAGCTGGGGGGCGAGCGCCGCGGAGTGAGTAACAGCTCCGGCGCCGCGTTCGAACACTACGTTTACTCGACTTGTCTTGGGTGGCGAGCGCCGCGGAGTAAGTGATAGCTCGGGCGCCGCGTTCGAGGGAGAATTATTATTTTGGGACTTAGTTCGTGGACTCTGAGCTCTGCCGTGGGCAGTGACCGGTGACTAGTTTTCTCCGAGATTCGTGATCGTGAAAACTCCAGAGAACTTTCCGTAAGAACTGCTGATTTGTGTGAACGGAATTCGCGATCATTCACGATCCGGGCCAGCTGACCGTCGCCGCCGCCGCCGTCACCGCCGCAGCCGCTGTCGCCGCCGCCGCTCCTTTGGTAGCTATTGTGAAAGGACGTTTCTCGGCCTGGCAGGGCCATCTCAGCCGCCGACCCAGACGGAGAGAAGCCGACGCCGCCGCGACCCCCGCCGCCGCCGCCGAGGGCCGCCTACACGCCGCCCCATTCAGGCATAAACTTCGGTCAACGACCGCCAAAGAACTATTGTGCATTGCTGTGCCGCGCTTAGGCACTTGTTTCCTCATTATTGTCAGCCAGAAGGCGAATGGCCTAGAGTTTGTTGGGGCCTGTAAAGGAATTTGATTGTAATTCTCGTTCTTTACTTTTTTTTTAGATTTAAGTTTTATCTCATTTTTTCTCTCGTTTCTAACTGAGCTCATCAGGTAGGGCCTTTCTTAACTCTTTGAATCACTGTAACTTCCCCGGCCTATTATTAGGCGGGAATAAACCTTTTTATTTGCTTTACCAACCACTGAATTGTTTCTGTAGTTAGCAAACGCCTTACGACTCCTTCCATCCGAGTTAGATTCTAAGCAGGTGACAAAGTTGGCCGACTGAGCTAGGCCCGGGCCGCCCTCGTTGACTTCGGCGCACACCCACGCCGCCGGAGCTCGACGCTGTGGTTGACGATCGACGCCACCGTGTGGCTCGATAACGAATCGTGGGTGTGACAATATATATATATATATATATATATATATATATATATATATATATATATATATGTACACACATTATACGAATGTATTTGGATATAGTAACCTTTGTACATCGTTTTGCCGTAATACATTTTTTAAACCTACAGCATGACTGAAGAATTGTCAACGAATTTTCCTAGTAATTGCACGAGATGTGTTTCATTTACTTACTATTTTTATTGCTATATATTTCTCTTAATGACTCGTTTTGTTCGTCACTAGTCCGGTAGTGATGTTATGATGAAGCGAGTATTGACGTTTACATTTAACATGAATGCGAATATCAAACGTGGGAACAGCGTTTAAATTCTGCTATCGCAACGCTCTATTCGACCTGCTTATAAATAGTGCAGTTAATTACAGCTTTTAATTAACGAAGTGTGGTTTCATATCCTGCAAACTATAATTGATTTCATTTGTGTTGATAGAAATCCTGGTTTTCACTTGCAGAATCTACCATATTTATGAAGGTTTTGTTCAGTGCCTGGACATTATTGAACATTCATTCATGTATTACGTATTTCATTCGTAGTTTGTTTACACTTCAAATAATACAAATACGTTATTTGCTAGATGTACTGCATTGATACTCCTAGAATTTAAAAAGGCGTTTTTCCGAAGAAATGTTTATTAAACTAGTGAAAAGTTTGGAGTTGTGTGCATAATTTTTTAAAACAGCTAAATATGCTCCTGATATTTTTGTGAAAGGAGAGTGGAAATCATTTTAAATGAATGGTAAAAGATAGTTCCTGTGCTTTAGATGAAAGTTATTTCTTTTTAATACCAAATATTTGTTTATGGTAAAGTAATTTTAAGCAAAATCAGTACTCTAAAAATGAATTTCTACAATTTGATTTTGTATTTTTCTCACACAACTAATATATTTTGGAATAAAAGTTTTGATTGTGTAAGACTGCATTAGCAGAGCAGAGTAGCATGGACGACTTAGGAGAGCAGACCTTCGTTATTTGAAATGTTAATTTTGATTCATTGATTATTTAGTGTTTCCGATCATGTTAACAGCTAAGGTCATTAGCCCTGTAAGAGATATGCTTATTTTATCGCGGGAGGTGTCAGTGGTCTTCACCCGCTGGATGGCGAGATCCAGAACCGAACTAGTAGTTGGCTTGCGAATTTTCCCGACTAGGTATCTTCCACCAGCGGGCCAGCGTACCAGTTGCGAGAAGCTCTAAACTCCCGACTGCTTTCCTGAGATGTGTAGTGGTAGAGTGATGTATGTAAATGTATGTGTGTGAAAGGAAAGGATGAAGATAGGATAAGGAAGGGGAAGGAAAGATTGCGCGTGGAGTGTGGGCCGTTTTTGTAGGGTAATGCTCTAGCATTCACCTTATATTCATCGAAGAAGCCACAGAAAACTACCGATCAGTTCAGCCGGTCGCTAGAAAACTACTGAGAACGGTGAAATTTGACCTTGTTATTTAGCGAGTGTCGCTAATCCTGCCACTGTCTGGACGCGAGTTCCTTTCCAGATTTTGTGTAAATGGTGTGTTAAAGGATGTAGATCAGTGGTGTCAAGGTCTTCTACTGGTGGCAGTGGCACGCGTCGGGGCACCGTAGCATGCCACGAGATTCTCTGCGTAAATAGCGTCGGGAAAGGAAACTATTAGTAACCCCGCCGTTTTACGATAGGGCTGGCGTTGTCTCTGGTGGCGGAGTAATGAACTGCGTGGAGAGGCGATTTCGTCATGGCACTCGTGCCATGGACCTCCGCTTGTGGCATCGCCCTTGAAACACTGATGTACTCTCTCAGTCCGAATCAGTGAAAAACTACTGATTGACAGTGACTATTCACTGGTAATGTCAGTTATAACCCTACCACTGACAATCAGTGAATTGAACTGAACAAATCAGTGAAAATTGGGTCCACTTTTTTGAATCAGTGAAACTTAACTGTTTGAATCAGTGAAGACGACTAAACGATCAGTGAGCGATGGTGGCGCGGCACTTTTACCTCTGACGACCAGTGAAATGCTGGCGGTCATTATGAAAAGGTTCACATACTCGTTGCTTGTCAGTGAAACTACCCATTTCGACTGAAGCTGTCAGTGACGTCGGCTCTCACTGATTGAATCAGTGAGAATTTCACTGATTCAGATTCAGAGAGTAGAGTTATTGACGCAATAATCTCACCGTGCCGTTGTTTTTCTGTCCGCAGGTGCAGCCCCGTAGATCCGTTGCTCCCGTGGCGCCCGGAGGATCTCGCATCACTGTGGCGGCGCGATGGCCCTTCCCCAACGGTGCGCAGGCGCCCCGCCCGCCCCGCGTCGCCCGCGCCGCCCGCGCCCGTCACCCCTCGCCCGCTCCGCCGCGCCTCCCTAGCCGCCCTCCGCCCGCCATGTGCACCCCGGGGCCCGGCGCCCTGTAGCCAGCCCTTCGCAAGCCCTTCGCTGCGTGCCCTGCACTCAGCGCCCGCGAGTACAACTCACATATCCGAAGAAGCAGCCCACGGCGGCCACGTGGAGCCCTTCGACTCTAAGCTAAAAAAAAGTGTCCCTTATCTCAAGTTGTAGTGTAGAGACGCAGCTGTTATTCTAATTATTAGCATCGAATGCTCACTTGTAGTGGATCAGGCGTCCTCCAGAATTGAGAATCATTGGCCTAAAGAGAGGATGCGGTAGGTAACTTTCTGGAACGACTTCAACATTCTGTTTTTTGCAGTGTGATTTAGTGTGTTTAAATCTTGTGAGTACTTGTGTTGTTTAGATAGTTATTACTAAAAGGAAAAGTGAATATTTATAATATACTTTCTCCTAAACTAATTGCTTATCATTTTCGTGTTAAGCTGTATTTACTACTCTGTGTGTAATCCATGGACTGTCGGTGGATGGAATGTCGATTGATGTGATGCGTTTGTGGTCTATCGATTATTTTCTTTTGAAGATCACGCGATTTGTTATGTAACGCTTCAATAGTGACAACAACGAAACGCGATTTTCATCCTGGAATTGATACCAACACTGAATTTGTCTCAACCATGTTGGGATTCGTTCTTACTTGTAAAATGTATTTTCCTCATCTCTCTGTGTGTTTGTGTTGAGTGGTAACAGTAACCAAATATTTAATAAGTGCACAAAAACTGAAATTTTGATATACCGTGATATAAAGTCTGTGAAAACCCATTCCAAGGTAGAAAATAACAAGGGTAGTTTCCACAGGAAAAGAAGGAAATGAGTGGCCGTGTTTAGTGCGAACCGGTGTAGAGGTATAGTCTGTGGATGTCCTGAAACCCAATAGTGCCAACCAAAGCAAGAAACAGTGACGTCGTCCACAAGATAGTGAGTATTTCTGCAACAGCAGCCCGGGAGGGCCAACGCAAGCCGTGTAGTGCTGTGGTGGTGGATGCCCAGAAGATCGCTTTTCGTGTCGAGAGGCCCTCCCGTAAGAAGTGTCCCATCCGTGCCGTGCGCAATGCCGCCCCCGCCGCCACCGTGCGAGCGGCGTGCCGTGGCGTGATCGGCGTCCGTGATCCGTGAGCGTGCGCGTGCGTGAGTCGCCGCCATGTGCTACGCTCGCAGCAGCGCCGCCCTCTCGCGGCTGAGCATCCTGTGGGGGTTGGCGGCGCTCGCCACGCTGCTCACGGCCTTCGTGTCCAACGTGTGGCTGTTCACCTGGGAGCCCGTGCGCCTGCCCAACAGCGACCAGTCCACCACCATCACCTTCAAGATCGGCCTCTGGCGCGTCTGCCCCACCGTCAAGCGCGGCAACATCACCCAACGTGAGTCAACTAACATTACTTATTTTTTGCGACAGATAGTAAAATGAAACGTCTGTTTCTTAATAAATTCTTCACAATTTCTTAATTTTTTCTTCATAAATTCTTCCAAAAGCTCTAACGGCAACGAAATATGCAAGAATTGTAGCAGTATTTTATATAAGAACTGATATAAAATTAGTTAATCCTTCCAGACTCACTAAAGTTTATAAATACATTTTATTTCTGACTGATACGTTATTGCTTGTAATTGCCTTAGATACGGAGTTCGATTTACACTGCATAACTTACCTGCATTGAGAGCATCGTAGTTACGAGGGAAATATGAAAATTGTTGAATGATGCTACGTGATCTCTTATAGAGGGAATTATGAAATGACAAGTCGAGTCACGTTAACAATTAGTTAATAAGTAAATATGAATAGTTAAAATTACGTAAAAAATAAAATCATGCATCTACGTGCGTTAACTGATTCTGATGATCTCAGACCACAAAAAGCCACCAGGCCAAAGGCCCTTGGGCTTTTTTGTCGCTTTAGATCATGAACGCCGTTGGTGCACCAAATAACTACTAAATCATGAATTATATCGTGTTTCTCTCGTGCCATTCTAAACTTTCTCTAGCTCTATGGTTGGTTATTTAGCTATCACTTTCAATAAAAGCTCAAAGTACAGTCGATTTTTTACGAAATGCCCTTGACACGCAAGGCAGGCTGAGTCACAGAGCATGGGATGTTTTCTGTAGGAGCTTGATTTTGGTATATGAGTGACAGCCAATTGTCACTCATATAGCCAAATGAGAAGAGCATACGGGCCAATTTGGTCAAGACCATTTCCAGTTGTTCAAAAACCGAGCGGATATACACATTAGAACAAACTTTGACGTAATCTTCGTGTGGCAAAAAATTTGTGAGTTAAGAGCATACGAAATTAGCACGAATAAAAAGACATTGTTAACGGCCGACTTTCAAGCTTTGTTTCCAACCGCAGTTCCTTATGAATAATCGAAAAAAATGTACCTAAATATGGGATGTAAGACATTGTATTCAAATCAAATGAATTTCTTTTTTAGATGAAACTTTCTTGTCAGAAGGTGTAAGAACGAAACGAATTTAACGACCCACAGCCGTTTAATTTCTTGCCCTTTATCAGCCTCGTGACTTTCGTAACTAAAACGTCAGGGGTTCGCAAACGTCTCTGCTCGCCTTAGAAAACATTGCGATTCACTCATAAAGTAGAAGCAAATTTGTCTGTATTATTATTATTATTTCCAATAAGATATGATTATGAACTTTTCGAACATTGTTTTAACAATATGTTCGTATAGAACATTTTTTCCACTTAAAAGCCCGAAAATTAATTACATTCCCGTGTTCCAAGATTAAATTTCTGTGCCAGTTGCTTTATTTTAAAAGTCTGAATTCTCATTACATGGCGACAATACGGACCATCGAAAAAGCCTTCTTTTCCTTTTTTCTAATAGCAGGTGTGGCTTCATCTTTTTAACATGGCACTTTATCTCGTCTTTCACAATCCTCCTCCTATTTTTCCACTGTACGGAATAATGTTTGCAGACTTTTTTACAGTGATACTATTATTCAATTTGTGAACCATCACGAGGCACAATTGAACGCTGTATTCGTCCGGTCTTCATGCCGTAAAGTCTGTGAATTCATTGAGTTTGACGCTTCAATAATCTTGCTTCATCTGTCATCGTTACTAGAAATGCTTAACACTAACGCGCTCTAAGCTTCGAGCGTTGCCAATTTGTGATTTTTGCCAGAAACGTAAATATTGGTGCTCTCTGCGTAAAGATAACTTGACAAGAGCGTAGTTTTGTGCGTGTTCTTGCTGGAAGCTCGCCATTGTAGCAGCCCTGTGTTTACGCGGGAGACACGAACTTTCAGCGCTTTCAGCGCCGCGGCCTGCGGCAGTGTATCTTTGGCCAATATCTCTGACAAATGTTTAACATGTGCAGAGCATGGGATTGCCGCACGGTCAACCACTCTACGCATTCAAGAGAATGTATATAAATATAATTCTGTCAATGGGTAATTATTGCAAGAGATGCATAACTGATTCAAGATTCATTGGATATATCCAGTTTTATGAAAAATAAGATATTAGAATGTTTTTGTTTGAATACATTTAATATAAAATGTACACAATCTAATCAACAAGTTCTTCATCACCCTTCCCACCATAATATGGGAATGTTCAATCTCGGGAGGCGCAGCTCTTAGCACTAGAAACAAAAAAAGAATTTAAGAATAAATTTCAAAGAATTACTACAAATGATCCTTGGTTCATTACCAACGAACCAATTCCGAAGAAAGTAAAAATTCTCAAATCAGAAGAAACTATAATCAAATTAGCAAATAGTTTTTACAACAGCGTACATACTTCCCCAAGTACCATATTATTTAACATTGGAGAATATGTAGTCTCTCCAGGAATAAAATCAATATTAGCTGAATGTAAAATAAACCCCTCTTAAATGATAACAACTTCCATTCGTTTTCATAATAATTTCCTTTCCTTTTTCAACTTCATTTTAATTAACAATAATTTCAGAGTTGCAAACGGCTCATATATTATAGATGGCCTAACCAACAAATGACTCACCACTCATACTCTATATTGTCGAACCAGGAGATATACATTTTAAAAGTCTCTTCATTCTGTAATTTGCTTCACTACCGATTGAAAACGCGAGTTCCTTTTGTTTTTCATTCGGTACATAAATACCGTGCGATCCACTCCATTATATCTCATAATTTGAAATAGATTTGTCTTCTACTGGAATGCATCATTTATTTAGCATGTGTCTGATTTAGCTAAAACATTTATTCAGAATTAGTAAGTTCAACAGGCACATGGAAGGCCTGGAAAATTCGGATATGCAAACGCGCGTTCCGAAACGGAAAGTCTGGTATTATTAAGATTAATCAGTAATTCCTTCAAAGTATAAGTGCATTATTTGGTAAAATCGCATAATAGAATACAAGTTAATATAATTAGAACGTTTAATAGTAAACATTTATACCAATGTTGGTGTGCGGTACTGATTTGGTAGCTGCTTCATTCTGAAATCAAAAATAAGCTCTACTCCTGGATTGTTAGATTCACACCTCATAAATATTCCGTCTTCCTTTCCACAGAAATTTACAGAGAATTTAAGTGCATCTAAAACGTGAAGATTAGGTTTTCGTATTCATTTGATTTAAAAAAATCCGCAATGTATCAATTACATTAAAAATGAAAATCCAAATGTACAAAAACTAAAGCAGTATTTCCTACAATAAATCACGTAAATCCAAATAATCCTTTAAGAAGATACGAAAATAATAAAAAATACTAATTTTTAAGAAAATAAATGTATTTTGACAAACAGAAAAGAATGAGAAATAAACACAAATGACCCTTGAAATGGCTCAGTGTACGTTTAGCATCACATTTTCCTTTATTGATGATTCCTGTTGGCTAATGAAAAATGGCGAGTTGAAAAAAGGGAGGAGGAGAAAGTAATGTATCGGACAAGCAGTTGTTCTAGTTTGTTTTTAATTGCTTTTTATTTGTTTATTTTCATATTATTATTATTATTATTATTATTATTATTATTATTATTATTATTATTATTATTATTGAAATCTTCTTTGAAAACAAGACATGATGCTCACTCTGCAAGGACCCAAAGAAGAACGAGTCAAGAACGCATGGGATGGTTTGTAAGATCGCTCAATACCACAAACTCAGTGACCGCGTCACGTGGGCAGGCGGTTGAGTTAAATACGAACCATTTTTAACTGTTCAAAAACTAGGATACAATTTCTTCAAAAACCGAATCATATCCACACTTTGAATTACGAATATCAAGTTTTAATTATGTTTGAAACCTTGTACTCAAAGCTAAAACTCTACGAATATCGTCCTGTGCACTGCCCTACGGATCGCTCCTCTGCTAGAGACACTGAATTTCGCCAGTTTTTCGCTGCACCTCCCCCGCAACGCGTCGTCGGCGCCTGCGGCGGGGATCCAATGCTTTGCTAGCGCGCGCCGAGCCGCCCGCCCTTTTTATCAGGCGCCGCACGGAGCTTACAGCGGAGCCGCTTTGAAACTACACGCAAGAGCGGGCGAATATAGGGAGGAAGAATGATGACGTTCACAGCTTCTTTCCCTTTCATTCGCTCTTCCTTTTCGTGTTATCCCGCGCACAGTTTGCTGGCGTCGGGAATCTATACAGGACCTGAAGTGGCAAGAGGAAGGGTATTTTGGGAACCGGAATCATCCGTATGGTCAGCACTTCTTATTCACGAAAAACGAGTAAAATGAGAGAAGGGTTGAAAAAGAAATGCTCTATTGCACGTAGAATAATCCTCTCTTTTGGGATACTCTCACTGTAACATTATTAAAAATTAGTGAGATAATATTGTTGTTTTGAATTCTAATGCTTGAAGGGATTCAGTTGGACGCATTTTATCTAAAAAAAAATATTCCGACTGTATTAAAACATGGTTCAAGTGATTAAAACTTTTTAACTGAAACATATATGTACATTTTAAGAATTCAAACGAAGAATATTCTTATTAAATACATTTACTAATTGCTTTACTTTTCACTTTGGTATAAAAAAAATAAAAGGGAATGTGCGCATGAGTGTCGCATACAGACTCAAAAACTATTCAACCGATTTCGCTGAAACTTTCACACTGTTCTTGTTAGTATGGCGAGTATTGAAAGTGTGGTTTGAATTAAATGGGACATGCGGAGTCGTTGTTGATGTTAATTAGCAATTTATGAATGTCAGCCTACTCAATCGCCCCTGGTCAGAACCGCTAGGCAACCCGTCGCACCGTTAAGTATTAAGTGCGTGGTGGCTGAATTTTCGGTCAATGCAATTGTTCGACCGGAATTTTAATACCCGATATTACTTGCACGTTATCTCGGAAATGTAAATCAAAATTTCTCCAAGAGTGTCATAGCAAACGCATGTCCAAACATGAGGGGGAACGTTTTAACAATAGGATACTTGACAGCCGTGTCCAAACCAGGACGTAAAACAAACCCATACTCATGTGTTTTATTAGAATTTTTGCAGAGTGTAACGCAAAACATGATTAACAATCACGTGGCCATTATCGCGTGGAGTGTAAAACATTGCAATAGCGAAAAATTCCACTAGTATTTAATAATGAAATATTTTAAAATTCATCCTCTGGCGTGCGTTAATTGTATACGGTTATAGAAATTAGAATTATTGGACGTGTTCACAAAAACTATTTTTGCAATTGCACCCTGCAAACTCACTGCAACGAACAGTCGCGAAGATTTCGTGGCAGTAGGGAAGAGAGAGGAGGTGTAAGTGACGTCACACACTCGCTCCGACCGCCAGCAGTGCGGAGCGCCGCGCGTGCTCGCTCGTTCTTTTGAAGGGCGGAGCGCGCTGTAACGAACTATTTTCGTGACGAGAATGGCCCCATCGATCCTGCGCGGTACCACTTGCGGTATGTCCTCTTTAAAAATCGCGGATTCTCCGCAATCACCGCTACCTCTCGCGACCCCGCCCTTGCCATAACCGTCCGTGGCCTCACCTTCAGCTCTTTCTACCCATGCTGCCACAAACGCTTCCGCTTGCGTCCGCACAACTTCTACTGGATTTACCATCACTCCTATCTCCACAATCATCACCACCACTCCCATCACCATTGCCATCACCGCTCCCATCACCACTCACATCACCACTCCCATCACCACTCACATCACCACTCCCAGCACCACTCCCAGCATCACTCCGAGCACCACTCTTAGCATCAATCCACTCTACTTTCAGAAGAACAGTCAGGAACTTAGAGCTTGGAGCTCCGCTGATGTGTGATGCCTGGTTGGAGAAAATACCCGCAAGCCGACGTAGATCTGCGCCGGATCTCGCCAGAGGGGGGATATCACCACCATCTCCGGCGATAAAAACATATAGTACACTTATGGGACCAAGGACCATAGCAGTTGAAACTCACGGAATTACTAATCAATCAAAAAGCCCACCTCTACTTCCACCACTACTCTCTCCCTCCCCACCACCTTCATCCCCGCCGCCACAACGGCGTCCGTCATCAGCATCGCCCCTGCCCCCCCCGCAGCAGACTTCACTGTCCCAACTACCAGTCTCCGCCGCCGCCTCCCCTGGAGTCCCCTGGACCACAACCGCCTTCGTTGCCCTATGGCCCCGCCGCCACAATTCGCCCGCCACAACAGCATCACCGCCCGCGCCGGCCAGCGATTCCCACGGTTCCCGCCATGCACACCCTCACCGTTCCCGTCACCGCGTACGCCGCCGTTACTCCATCCACCCGCTCCCCTCCACCGCCGTTGTCCCCGTTACTCTCGTCGAACACATATCCACCGCTGTGCGTTGTAAATGCGCGGGCGATGAGGGTAACGCTCGTATTGTGCTGAGATCCCAGCCGCGTTGAGGACGCCGCGCGCCATTTGCTTGTTTTGTTCTTGGTCCAAGCAATGGAGGGAACTAAATATTTTTGATCGTGAGGTCCAATACGCATTCTGTCACGTTCTCCCAAAGGCAAATTCTGGATTTCAACCTCAGATAAAATAAAATGATGTTGGCAGCACGTACAACATTTCTATTGCCGACACTAAAACTTCTACAAAATAGATTTATTTTTATTGTTTACATTTTAAAATATTTAATGCAGTCCGTTTTTATTATTAGATATTACCTTCACGTTCATTATTTAAGACAATGTTCAAGTTTCATATCCCTGGAGAACTTGAAAAGCTTAGCGTGAATCTAATAAATGTGAAACAAATAAGATGTACGGAGTCAGTGAAGATGCTTAAAAAATTCAATTACAATCAGGGAATGCGAATCAATTTTTCTGTGAATGTTTAAAATTATTGAAGAGGTTCTGTTAAAATCTGATCTTGCACTTTATTCACAAGAGTAAAATAATTTTTGTATCAGAATGGATTTTATCGGCTGATAAGTGACTTTCTATGTTCAACAATGAGCTATTTTAGGGTACACCTTGTCATCCTTATGTTGTCTAGTGCGCTGTAGATTCAGTGTGTTAGTAAAACAACACATGCCGATTGTAAGTCCACGATTGTCGAGATTGTATGTCTGAATTTTTTGTCCTAACTTAAGGTGTTGTATGAAGTAGTTGCAAATCTTTCTTAAGTAAATACATTTCATAAACGCACATTCTAACTGCATTTAGAACCAAAATCGAATATGCGAATTCCGTACGATATTAAAATATTATGTACCATTATTGTTTTTATTTTTTTCAAAACTCGATAAATGTAAAAGATGTTTTTTATATGAGTGGTAGAAATGCGTAAGTCCGTTTGTTATAAAACATTGTGATTACTATTACTTAAAACTATAGAATTTGTCGAGTGTGGTTAAAAGCCGACCCGATTTAATATGTTTTGCAGCGATCAGGTGTTGAGAAATCTTCTCATTTTGGGGTGAAAATAAATTATATGTAACAAATCATCATTTATAGCTCTTAATCATAATGTATGTTAAGTTCTACCGTTTACTTATAAATCATTGTTAACTAAATAGTTCCCCTGTATGATCTAATATTGGAATTTAATCCCGGTGAATCCAATGTGGATTTGGTAGGTACTAATACTATGCCCTTTAGGCTCTTCTGTTAGACAATATTGATAAGCGCGGTAACAGCATCAATATTGCGTGCATGCGGGGATAGATTTCAAATATGTACTTAGCGAATTCGGAAGTTGTATCTTGCATTAATCAGCACCGCTCTGGACTGCCGCGTGCAGGAGCGTTGATGCAACCTCTCGGTGAAACACAGCTGTGGAGAGCGGGTTGCATAAGCACTGGCACCAGTGGTACATGAAGGCATCAAAACTATTATTTCTAAAAGCTTCATGTTGGTGAAAGGTATCACTTTTACAACAGTTTAAGAAATTAATTGAAACATTCCTTTAAAAAATCTGTTATGGGTCATTAATATTGCATATTAATTTTGATTATATAATTTATATTTAATATTAATTTAATATTGTATATTAATACTGTATATGGGTCAGTAATATTGTATTGTAATATTATATCTTTAGAAGGCTGATTGGTGGTGGTGATATAAAGATGTAAATTTTATCTCATTTCATCATTCGTATTACTTTTTCAGACAGGTCTATGCTTATCAATTAATCGTGTTAAACGTGAATATAATATAACCAACAATTATAAATTATTTATTTTACGTACGTTTGTTTCAATTTATACATAATTTATAGTAGATTATTTAGGTAAAATATTATTTGAATAAAATATTATTATACATGTACTACAGTATTGGAAAGATTATTTGGGGAAAATGTACAAAATCTTTACATGTACATCATTCATAGTTTCATTCACAAATGTAGAATTCAGACATAAAACCGTACTCTTTGAAACCTAACCAACATATTTTTTTACTGAAGTCCTAAATCCAGAATTCCTCATTGAGGAATTTGACTTACGAATTTTTTCCACATATGTCGCATTTCTTAGGAATCTAAAAAATAAAAATCTCTTAACCAGTAGTTGAAACGAATAGTTTTTAAATCTACACCAATACAGCATGAAAACTCCCCACTGTTTTGCAAGTAACTTGTCATCTCATTGCGTTGTTTTGCAAGTCACTTGTCATTCAATTAAATTTCTTTTACTTGAATAATGGTTTTGACTGAATTACTCTCTAAATACTTAAATCAACATACAGATGCTGGAATAATTATCCCTCCGACACTCCTGCAATATTTTGAAACGTCAGCAGTCATAGTGGACAGCTAATCAGTCCGTACGTAGCTAAAGGTGGATAAAGTAGGTAAGCCTTCATATGAATGGATACTACTTACAAAATTCTTTGAAGTCTTTCCCAATATTTTAATGGAACATTAATAACAGTGGAAAATCAATTTTGTTACTAGTAAGTATGGAGAAGTGTTACCAATATTAAGAGATTCAAAAATAAACGAAAACAGTACATTACAGATCAGTTTACATATTTTATTCACGTTATTCGTATATCCATTCCTTTTCCTATATAAACATTCTGAGCGAAAGAAGTAACGCCAGTATTCGCGCCGGAATGAAAGTACGAAAATCCTGATAACACCAATATCTCTGCACTGATCAAACTGAAATAAAATAATTTTTTAAATGGTTCTCGGAATGTACTTAAATTATGTAAATTCTAAGAGAAAAAATATTAAATAAACTTTTCGTGCCGACCGAACAGTCCTCACTTCTGCAGGTTCATGAAGAAGAAAGTTATTTTTGTTTAGATCCACCGAGAGGTGCTAAGGAAGACGGACAGACAGAATTGGTCTGTTAGAAGGTTTTAAGGGTGTCTGAAAATTTTATCGCAGGCAGCGATGAAATTAAACTGTGTCTGAAAATAGAAAATAATGTTCGTGGAAATATTTTCATTGTATAAGGGTGCCGTGAAAATGTGATTTAGAAGACGTAGCTGTCTTTTCAAAGAAATAAGTATTTGTGCAGCACATACCATGTGTACGTACACTATTTGACATCATATTATTTGAGCTACGATCTCAAGTCTTTGAATTGATCAAAAGAAATGACATTGATCACGATTTTGCCTCTTATTGGAAAATTAACGGAAAGAATTGGCTCTCTCCTTCTCCTAAGACCAATCCCAAAGCTTGTTTCCGCGATTAAGGACAAACACAAGTATTTAAATTATTGTTGTCACCAAATATTTTGATCTCTTATTGTCAACATTGAAGAACACATAATTTATTTTTCATTTATGACTTCATGGATTCTATAATAACATTATTTATATTATTAAATTTTTGATATTATAAAACTTGTTTGCTTTGAGACACACACTAAATGAGCCATGTCTTAGTCTATTCATATTCATTAAGGACATTAAAAAGTGTAAGAAACATAATTACAGAATTTGCAAATGGGCAATAATATAGGACACCAGATTTTTTGAGATGGATGTTCAAAACGGGGATGTTTCCTTTTTTATGCATTTGAGTGTTTCTAAGAACTTAACGGAACATTTTCGTCTATCAATAATTATTTTCTAGTAGTAATATATAATATTAACATCTTTAATGGTAAAGGGGAATTTTAATACAGATCGTAACCCGTTTATTGCAAAAAATATATAAGAGTTCCTATACTGGATGCTAGTATATTACGAACAAACATAGATGAGTCATTCAGTAACCGTCCGCTACCATGAACCTACGTGTGATGATGATCTGTAAGCTTGATTATCATTACGTTTAGAAATTTGGTAAATTTTATGTAAATATGAGTGTCTAAATGTAAAAGTGATTCTCACAAACAACACTTTTTACTTTCTAGTTATAGAGTATAGAGGAATTTATATAACACAGCGTAAAAACGACGAATTTTCGGTAAACATACTCTTATTTCAGAGCCCTGGTAACGAAGAGTGGATAGATTTATTTGCAAATTTAGAAAAAATCCTATAACACATGGTGTAGCAAGAATACATGTTTTGTGAGTCTTTATTGCCAATAAATCGAATGACGACAAAACGTCTGTCGTCCGTGCGTCTGTGAGTCCGTCCGTCCGTGCGTCCATCCGTCCGTGCGTCCGTCCGTCCATGCGTCCGCTCGTTCGTCCATGTGTCCGTCCGAGCGTCCGTCCATCTGTCCGTCCGTCTGTCCGTCTGTCTGTCCATCCGTCTGTCTGTCTGTCTGTCCGTCCGTCTGTTCGTCCGTCCATGAACAACGTTAATGGCTAAACCGTTCAGCCGATTTTCTCCGAAATTTATATTCCTCAATCTGGCTGATATTGTGGCTTCTTGAATTAGAATCCGATATTTTAATTTTTGGGGGTTCTTTACATGAAACCCTTGTGTTTTTTTTAGAGTTTTTAAAAAATGGCTCCAACGTTTCTGATTAAATGGTTAAATTTTGTTGTTAGTATAAAGGACGTTTCTGAGAATGGTGCAGGTCTCATCTTCGTTGAAAACTCTGATTTTGCGAAAATTTCAAACGTTTAAAAGTTATTCGGAGTCGCCCTACAACTAAAATATTAAAGATAGAAAAATTTTCCCTGGATGCAATCTGTTCATTTAAGACAGATTTTGAAATAGTCAAGTACAATTTTTCGAAAATTTGCATACTTTATGTGTAATTTTGCGTCATGATAGGTGTAAGAAATTACGTGACGTTTTAGCACTAGTTCTTCGAAATTCGATCGCTTAATTGACTCAATATTTCTTTATTTTTCTCGAGATAAAACGGACCAAAAATAAGATTTATAATAGATCATTTAAAATTCACATCTCTCTGGAGTCATAACAGTCGGTTTCGTTCTCATCATAATCGTAGGTAAATTTTCAAAAATGTTTTTCTATTTAAATGCGTTTACTGAAGGGCAGACAGTAAACATCTTATGCATTTTGTATTGTTGATACGAACTTGGAAAGGTCAAACTAACAGACCGGGAGAGGTAGCTCAGGACATCAACTGATGTCACTGCAGTGTCTCTGACTGGGAGGCCCTAGGTACAAGTGTCGATGGTGACCGGATTTTCGAGTAATTAAATCAGATAGGTCGTATTCAGTCCCTGGGTGGAAATTCTGGTGGCCGGCTGCTCTGTTTGGTAGTTTTCCGTGGTTTCTCCAATCAACACCAGGTGAATGCTGGAAACAGTACCCTAACAAACACGGACTGCGTGCGACATTTCATTCCTCTTCCTTTTCCAATCCTTACCCCGTACTTATACAGTTTCTCTTACATGCACTTCACTACCACACATGCCGGGAGACCGGTCGGTAGCTTATAGCTTGTCCCGGCTGGGGCGGTGCCTCGCTTAGGGGAGATACCTGGTTATGAAAAACCCCGCTAGCCGATGGTAGGTCGTCGCAGGATCTCGCTATCCAACCGGCGAAGATCACCATCTTCAGAGGGCAATCATGCACTAAGATTTCTGGACAAATGATCTTAGTAATTGCCGCGTCTGGAATCAGTAACAATCAATCAACCGAACGAACGGGGAACGAAGGACCAGGGACCCGGGATCTGAGAGATGAATGAGGAGGCGAGTGACACGAGGATAAGCAAAGTGAGACTAAGAAAGTGAGAGCGGGACAGGTAGTTAAACTGATGCGGCGTGCGTGAAGGTGCGAGAAGGATATGAATTGTTCTGGAGAGGTGATAGTGGGTGCGGGTCCTAAATGGATGTAACGCGAAGTGGGTGGGAAGCTAGCTAGAGGCCGGATAGTGGATGTGAGGAAATGAGTGGGCCTGACGGGGTGGAGAGATAACTGGGGAGGCGGGAGACCAGCTAAGCAGGCCGAGAGGGACATTGCGTTGCCACAGGGCGTGGGGGTAGGGGCGGGTGCGGGCATATGCTCCGGGAAATGAAAGCTATCGCGGAAGCCATTGGGACGCGTCGCGCGGTTTCCAGAATAGCCCTCACGCCGCCGCCACCGCCGCCGTATTGACACATATTTGCGGTTTTCTGCGCTGCGCGCTGTGCCCGGCGCTGGGGCGTCGGTCGTTAAATCGCGCTTCTTTTTCGATGGATTGCGGAGCGTGATTGGCGCTTGTGCGCCGATGCGAGTCGCGATTGTTTTGCGGTACGGACGGCGCAGTGGGCGTCAGAGCGGCGCGCGGGGGGAAACGCAACGGAAATATCGAAAATGGGAGAAGAGAGCGCATAATCAATGGACTTTTAAAGGACATGGGTCACTGGCGCAAGTTTTTCGCAACTCTTTGCGGACGTGCGATGCTGTCGAGTGTGAGTGGGTACTTTGTCCGTGTGTAAGTGCGAGCGTGCGTGTGTGTGTGTGTGTGTCAGTGCTGTTTGCGTGCGTGAGTTTATTTGTACGTGTGTGTGAGTGCGTCTGTGAATGCGTTTGTGTCTGTGTGTGAGTGCGTCTATGAATGCGTTTGTGTCTGCGTGTGAGTGCGTAGGAACGTGCCTTAGTGCGTGCCTACGTTCGAGCAAATGTGAGGGACTTTCTACTAGTACCAGGTAGTCCGCTTACGCATGATTTTTTTGTTATGCCGGTGATGGCGTATGACCGCTCTTTCAGATATATTTCGCTTTAGCAAGTAATCATCTTGTAGAGAGTAACAAACCATTTGCGGTCGCATTATTTTCGAAACCATTTCGAAAATTAAAAGCAAAATGAACATAATGCCATTTTTCTACTCCAGTTGTATAATGCTGTCATTGGATGGCTGCAACCAGTTGCATAATGATGGTCATTTCGATACAGTTTTCAATATGAAACAGGTTCTTGACCAATCGCAGAGACGCTTACAAACCAAGTGTTGGGACTTCATGAATCATTGAGAATCGTTTGCAGTAAATGTTTCGTTCGAGTGTGTATATTACTATTGTATTTAATATTATATTATGTTTCCCAGTTTTATTTTATTTTATTAGTAGTAATTTGTACGTGAAATATTATTTAAAATAAATTGGATCGTAATTTCCCTTTGATCCTATTTGACTAGCGTATTGGTAGTAATTGCAGAGAACATTTGAGTGACGTTAATATCTGAACGCAAGTCATTTTGTGTTATTTGCTGCTGCCATGTGGTTGTCCTTAAAAACCGGCCCATTCTTTAGTTTAAAATATTTAGTGAATGGTGGTTCTATCTGGTGGTGTTGAAATTTCTAGAAATGAGAGAAAATGCGAAAATGGTGACGTCGGAACATTATTGCCGCAACTTTTGTAGTCTCTTGCAGGCGCTCTGGTAATGCAAAGCCACCTGCGGGTGTAAAGTAAAGAGGTGTATGCTAGGTGGTCTTGGCTGAATCTTGCATGTCGACTGCCACGAAACGGGTTCAGTGGAGAAATTTAATTTATAAAAGTTACCATAAATTGTAGAAAAAGTACCGTATGAAACTTGATATAATGGCTATTAATACACTCGTCTGAACTTTAGGATACTCGCTCGTTCCTCGATCGTATCGTAATTTTACATTGCACGGGTAGAAAAAAAAGGGGGCATTGAAAATCACTAAACCAATTAAAACAAATTTCTTTTGTTTAATATCCTTATTATGTTTTACTTCCAGGTTGTAAGGACAAAATATCATTTGGTCACCTGAAGGAGATAGGTGACATGATGTTCTGTGCCTTTCCAAACAGAAAGCTGGAAATTAAATAAAAATTAATTTATTTCTTTTGGAGGATATGATCACATGTTGTTCTCTAGATATAATTTCGTTTCTGCATTTTGCAGTTTTCTGCCTTGGAAGTCATTTGTATGTATATATTGTTACGTATAAATTGATTATGTATTCCGGTTGCTTCCGGTTGGCTGCTTCCCGTTGTTCTTGTGATTCGTAAACGATCTTATTCTCCACCTCCTCCGATCGGCAAATGAGGCTTAGGGTATCAACTGATATTACTGCAGTGCCTCGGGCCGGGAGGCCTTAGGGTCGAGTCTCGACGGTGGCTACACGGCTACGTCCAGTTCAACCGCTATCTGGACGAGAATTGTAGCGGGCGGTTGTTCTAACCGGTAGTTTTTCGTGATTTCTGCGATCAAAACAGGCACATGCGGAAGCAGTACCCTTACAAACGGGCCACTGATCGCCTGCGATATTTCCTTACACTTCCTTGTCCTATCCTCACCCCTTACTTACATACATTTTCACTTGTACTACACTTCCACACTTGTCGGGAGATCAGTAGTAAGCTTAGAGCTTGTCCCGGCACGAGCGGTACCTCGCTGGTGGGAGATACCTGGTTGAGGGAAAAACACGGAAGCCGACGTAGGTTGGAAAAAGGATCTTGCCACTCAGCGGGGAAAGATCGCCACCACCTCCGCGATAGAAACATGCACAACACTTACAGGACTAATGACCTTAGCAACTGACGCCCCCAGAATCACTATTCAATCAATTCGCCGCATCCTATCTTTCTTCGGCTTGTAAGTTGACTACATCTTCTCCACCTTCTATATAAGATTCGTCGTTTTGCTACTTATCCGCAATTCACGAGAGCGCCCAGAAAGCACGAGGAACCGGTGCCTTCTTTCTTGCTGGCTCTCGGCTGTCAGTAATCGATAATTTAAATATTAGTAGTTTCAATTTGTTGCTCATAGACTAATGGAAAATATAATTAGCTTTGCATAATAGCTGGCAACTTATATTCATAGGGGGTTCATTTTGATTATTAATGTCACTGGGGTATTTTGGCTTCTGCTTTTATTTCGTCGACAATATGGAGTAAGCCGTGTTTCTTTGCTCGTGTGTTGATTATCTGTTGTATTTCTCTTACATTTATCAAAACATATTATAGATTTGAAAGTTTATTTTAATAACCGTTTTCAGAACGTAAAAATAAACGAAAACCAAACCGAATTGCACGCCAAATATTATAGAATGAATCGTTTATATTTCATGTTTATACCTTCAAAATACTTTGCGGAGAAAAACGTGTACTTGGTCTTCTCGAAGGGGAGAAATAGGGCATTCATTTAAGGCATCCAATTAGAGCTAACACACAAAACCAAAACTTGAGTTTCTGGATATTTTACATATATTCTTTTCATTTTTCATGTATTCTACAAATTACACTTATGCCATCCTAATCACTTCTGGTTATATATCGATCGATTTGTCATGTCTTTTATTGCTTATTTTCTCTATTTTTGGGCAATTTATAGTTCGAAAAAAAACAAGTAAACTCAATAAAAAGATAATACAATGCAACACGTCCAAGAGTTTAGATAGAAAAGAGAAGAGAAACAATGGGAATATAATTTGAGTGTTTTTACTATGTTTCTTCAGCTCAAACTGTAATACAGTACTTCATCGTTTTCAAAATGCTAGTATGCGGGTTAAGTTGTTCAATCTGTGAAATTGCATTTTAATTGTATTTGTTGACATTTTAGTGGTTTTCCGAAATAAAAGGATATGCATCACCCAACTTCTATGAAGCATGTTAAATAAATGACATTTATAAAACAGTCTGAATACCCGTAACTTGTTATACAGTATAAATCTGCTATGAAAACAAAACTATGCTTTCCCAATTGGGGACCGCCGTCAGAATCTGACTGCGCATTAGTATCTGCACGTACAGTTTTTACTCCACAAAAGAAGAGGGATTTGATTCCGACAGGGGAGGATTACCTTCTCTTCCGCGACAAGACCTCCAATCGACTAAACTGCCCGAATGTCAGAACTGACTACCAACACGTGAGCCAACGAATAGAAATCCCCGAAGCATAAACGGTCCCACATGTTTAATTTTCTGCCTGCGGTCGTTCGATGCGGTAGACGAGGGTGCATTTTCTATCTGCCGCGCGCATGTCGGCGTTAATGCATAAATGTCAGCTAACGGGAAGCACCAGACGGGCAGTTATAAAAGTGGTGCGTAGAACGTTTTCATAGCCGCGACCCCGCTGACGTTGATACTGTCACCGACCTGACACGTTTAGTTTCGGTCGTTGAGGAGAATTATTTAAATGAAACAGGGCTCACATGCCAACTGTCGCGCCTGCGTCGTCTGTCGCTGGCTGCCGCAGTGCTCGGCCCTCCCCCTTCCGGCGCTCATTTGTCTCTTCCGCGTTCATTTGTTTAAGCGTTCGTTCGCTTATTGAGTTTGCTCATCGACGCTGATTGTGCTTTTTGTTTTATCATCTTTATCTTCGTGGAGCTCTATATGCGGCTCCGGTTCTGCAGAGCGTGTACAATAACCATTCTTTAATTTGATTGGCTTTTTGTCCTCAGAATATTTATTTCCTCGAAGATTTTCTGGCAACTGGAAGAGTGTATGGGACTTTGAGCTTTGCTAAAGCTTATGGAGGAATGGAATCAGTGGGTAATGTGTTGAATTTAAACGGTGATTCGATACGTTTTCGTATTAAGGTAGTTGGGCTAAATTATCCGTTGCGAAAGTGTCAATTAATACAATGAATTTGATTTGCTTCGCTTAACTATTTTCAAGTCAATAATGAAACACCATCTTTTCTCTCCTTTATTAAAGACGAAACTTTGGAAAGTTTTGAATATACATTTCTGTACTCCTTTTTTTTTCTGAAGGAGAATCACTTTTTATAATTAAACAATTTTGTATATATTAATTATAACTGTATTGAATATGTTCATATGATCATCATTTCTTTTGTGTCTGTTTTAAATCTGCAATCACTTCCATCATTGAATGAGAAGCTATTCATATTCTCTGTAATTTTACTCGCATGGAGCAACACTGTACAGTTCTCCAAGCAATTACCGAGTATTAGTCGCAATTACCTAGCACAGGCGTTACTTATTTTATGCTGAGCGCTCTAATTTTACCGCAATTATGGCTGTTGTGCCGTCTCTTCACTTGAGTGCGCCTGCGAGGAGAGGCGGGTAAGAACAGGAAGGATAGAAGAGGAAAAGAAGAGGTGGTGGACAGAGGGAGCGGGTCCGCGGACGGCGTGTGGAGGCGAGGCGTGGTGAAGGATAGGGAAGAAGGGAGGCGAAAGAGGTGCGATGCGAGCGGAGTCGAATGGATCCTGGTGGGAAGGGCCGGGAACGGTGAGGGGTCGAGGTAG
>JAHLJT010004567.1:123645133-123672633 GCA_031308135.1 Acheta domesticus | reverse complement strand
TTTTTTTTTTTTTTTTTTTTTTTTTTTTTTTTTTTTTTTTTTTTTTTTTTTTTTTTTTTTTTTTTTTTTTTTTTTTTTTTTTTTTTTTTTTTTTTTTTTTTTTTTTTTTTTTTTTTTTTTTTTTTTTTTTTTTTTTTTTTTTTTTTGTTTTTTTTTTTTTTTTTTTTTTTTTTTTTTTTTTTTTTTTTTTTTTTTTTTTTTTTTTTTTTTTTTGTTTTTTTTTTTTTTTTTTTTTTTTTTTTTTTTTTTTTTTTTTTTTTTTTTTTTTTTTTTTTTTTTTTTTTTTTTTTTTTTTTTTTTTTTTTTTTTTTTTTTTTTTTTTTTTTTTTTTTTTGTTTTTTTTTTTTTTTTTTTTTTTTTTTTTTTTTTTTTTTTTTTTTTTTTTTTTTTTTTTTTTTTTTTTTTTTTTTTTTTTTTTTTTTTTTTTTTTTTTTTTTTTTTTTTTTTTTTTTTTTTTTTTTTTTTTTTTTTTTTTTTTTTTTTTTTTTTTTTTTTTTTTTTTTTTTTTTTTTTTTTTTGTTTTTTTTTTTTTTTTTTTTTTTTTTTTTTTTTTTTTTTTTTTTTTTTTTTTTTTTTTTTTTTTTTTTTTTTTTTTTTTTTTTTTTTTTTTTTTTTTTTTTTTTTTTTTTTTTTTTTTTTTTTTTTTTTTTTTTTTTTTTTTTTTTTTTTTTTTTTTTTTTTTTTTTTTTTTTTTTTTTTTTTTTTTTTTTTGTTTTTTTTTTTTTTTTTTTTTTTTTTTTTTTTTTTTTTTTTTTTTTTTTTTTTTTTTTTTTTTTTTTTTTTTTTTTTTTTTTTTTTTTTTTTTTTTTTTTTTTTTTTGTTTTTTTTTTTTTTTTTTTTTTTTTTTTTTTTTTTTTTTTTTTTTTTTTTTTTTTTTTTTTTTTTTTTTTTTTTTTTTTTTTTTTTTTTTTTTTTTTTTTTTTTTTTTTTTTTTTTTTTTTTTTTTTTTTTTTTTTTTTTTTTTTTTTTTTTTTTTTTTTTTTTTTTTTTTTTTTTTTTTTTTTTTTTTTTTTTTTTTTTTTTTTTTTTTTTTTTTTTTTTTTTTTTTTTTTTTTTTTTTTTTTTTTTTTTTTTTTTTTTTTTTTTTTTTTTTTTTTTTTTTTTTTTTTTTTTTTTTTTTTTTTTTTTTTTTTTTTTTTTTTTTTTTTTTTTTTTTTTTTTTTTTTTTTTTTTTTTTTTTTTTTTTTTTTTTTTTTTTTTTTTTTTTTTTTTTTTTTTTTTTTTTTTTTTTTTTTTTTTTTTTTTTTTTTTTTTTTTTTTTTTTTTTTTTTTTTTTTTTTTTTTTTTTTTTTTTTTTTTTTTTTTTTTTTTTTTTTTTTTTTTTTTTTTTTTTTTTTTTTTTTTTTTTTTTTTTTTTTTTTTTTTTTTTTTTTTTTTTTTTTTTTTTTTTTTTTTTTTTTTTTTTTTTTTTTTTTTTTTTTTTTTTTTTTTTTTTTTTTTTTTTTTTTTTTTTTTTTTTTTTTTTTTTTTTTTTTTTTTTTTTTTTTTTTTTTTTTTTTTTTTTTTTTTTTTTTTTTTTTTTTTTTTTTTTTTTTTTTTTTTTTTTTTTTTTTTTTTTTTTTTTTTTTTTTTTTTTTTTTTTTTTTTTTTTTTTTTTTTTTTTTTTTTTTTTTTTTTTTTTTTTTTTTTTTTTTTTTTTTTTTTTTTTTTTTTTTTTTTTTTTTTTTTTTTTTTTTTTTTTTTTTTTTTTTTTTTTTTTTTTTTTTTTTTTTTTTTTTTTTTTTTTTTTTTTTTTTTTTTTTTTTTTTTTTTTTTTTTTTTTTTTTTTTTTTTTTTTTTTTTTTTTTTTTTTTTTTTTTTTTTTTTTTTTTTTTTTTTTTTTTTTTTTTTTTTTTTTTTTTTTTTTTTTTTTTTTTTTTTTTTTTTTTTTTTTTTTTTTTTTTTTTTTTTTTTTTTTTTTTTTTTTTTTTTTTTTTTTTTTTTTTTTTTTTTTTTTTTTTTTTTTTTTTTTTTTTTTTTTTTTTTTTTTTTTTTTTTTTTTTTTTTTTTTTTTTTTTTTTTTTTTTTTTTTTTTTTTTTTTTTTTTTTTTTTTTTTTTTTTTTTTTTTTTTTTTTTTTTTTTTTTTTTTTTTTTTTTTTTTTTTTTTTTGTTTTTTTTTTTTTTTTTTTTTTTTTTTTTTTTTTTTTTTTTTTTTTTTTTTTTTTTTTTTTTTTTTTTTTTTTTTTTTTTTTTTTTTTTTTTTTTTTTTTTTTTTTTTTTTTTTTTTTTTTTTTTTTTTTTTTTTTTTTTTTTTTTTTTTTTTTTTTTTTTTTTTTTTTTTTTTTTTTTTTTTTTTTTTTTTTTTTTTTTTTTTTTTTTTTTTTTTTTTTTTTTTTTTTTTTTTTTTTTTTTTTTTTTTTTTTTTTTTTTTTTTTTTTTTTTTTTTTTTTTTTTTTTTTTTTTTTTTTTTTTTTTTTTTTTTTTTTTTTTTTTTTTTTTTTTTTTTTTTTTTTTTTTTTTTTTTTTTTTTTTTTTTTTTTTTTTTTTTTTTTTTTTTTTTTTTTTTTTTTTTTTTTTTTTTTTTTTTTTTTTTTTTTTTTTTTTTTTTTTTTTTTTTTTTTTTTTTTTTTTTTTTTTTTTTTTTTTTTTTTTTTTTTTTTTTTTTTTTTTTTTTTTTTTTTTTTTTTTTTTTTTTTTTTTTTTTTTTTTTTTTTTTTTTTTTTTTTTTTTTTTTTTTTTTTTTTTTTTTTTTTTTTTTTTTTTTTTTTTTTTTTTTTTTTTTTTTTTTTTTTTTTTTTTTTTTTTTTTTTTTTTTTTTTTTTTTTTTTTTTTTTTTTTTTTTTTTTTTTTTTTTTTTTTTTTTTTTTTTTTTTTTTTTTTTTTTTTTTTTTTTTTTTTTTTTTTTTTTTTTTTTTTTTTTTTTTTTTTTTTTTTTTTTTTTTTTTTTTTTTTTTTTTTTTTTTTTTTTTTTTTTTTTTTTTTTTTTTTTTTTTTTTTTTTTTTTTTTTTTTTTTTTTTTTTTTTTTTTTTTTTTTTTTTTTTTTTTTTTTTTTTTTTTTTTTTTTTTTTTTTTTTTTTTTTTTTTTTTTTTTTTTTTTTTTTTTTTTTTTTTTTTTTTTTTTTTTTTTTTTTTTTTTTTTTTTTTTTTTTTTTTTTTTTTTTTTTTTTTTTTTTTTTTTTTTTTTTTTTTTTTTTTTTTTTTTTTTTTTTTTTTTTTTTTTTTTTTTTTTTTTTTTTTTTTTTTTTTTTTTTTTTTTTTTTTTTTTTTTTTTTTTTTTTTTTTTTTTTTTTTTTTTTTTTTTTTTTTTTTTTTTTTTTTTTTTTTTTTTTTTTTTTTTTTTTTTTTTTTTTTTTTTTTTTTTTTTTTTTTTTTTTTTTTTTTTTTTTTTTTTTTTTTTTTTTTTTTTTTTTTTTTTTTTTTTTTTTTTTTTTTTTTTTTTTTTTTTTTTTTTTTTTTTTTTTTTTTTTTTTTTTTTTTTTTTTTTTTTTTTTGTTTTTTTTTTTTTTTTTTTTTTTTTTTTTTTTTTTTTTTTTTTTTTTTTTTTTTTTTTTTTTTTTTTTTTTTTTTTTTTTTTTTTTTTTTTTTTTTTTTTTTTTTTTTTTTTTTTTTTTTTTTTTTTTTTTTTTTTTTTTTTTTTTTTTTTTTTTTTTTTTTTTTTTTTTTTTTTTTTTTTTTTTTTTTTTTTTTTTTTTTTTTTTTTTTTTTTTTTTTTTTTTTTTTTTTTTTTTTTTTTTTTTTTTTTTTTTTTTTTTTTTTTTTTTTTTTTTTTTTTTTTTTTTTTTTTTTTTTTTTTTTTTTTTTTTTTTTTTTTTTTTTTTTTTTTTTTTTTTTTTTTTTTTTTTTTTTTTTTTTTTTTTTTTTTTTTTTTTTTTTTTTTTTTTTTTTTTTTTTTTTTTTTTTTTTTTTTTTTTTTTTTTTTTTTTTTTTTTTTTTTTTTTTTTTTTTTTTTTTTTTTTTTTTTTTTTTTTTTTTTTTTTTTTTTTTTTTTTTTTTTTTTTTTTTTTTTTTTTTTTTTTTTTTTTTTTTTTTTTTTTTTTTTTTTTTGTTTTTTTTTTTTTTTTTTTTTTTTTTTTTTTTTTTTTTTTTTTTTTTTTTTTTTTTTTTTTTTTTTTTTTTTTTTTTTTTTTTTTTTTTTTTTTTTTTTTTTTTTTTTTTTTTTTTTTTTTTTTTTTTTTTTTTTTTTTTTTTTTTTTTTTTTTTTTTTTTTTTTTTTTTTTTTTTTTTTTTTTTTTTTTTTTTTTTTTTTTTTTTTTTTTTTTTTTTTTTTTTTTTTTTTTTTTTTTTTTTTTTTTTTTTTTTTTTTTTTTTTTTTTTTTTTTTTTTTTTTTTTTTTTTTTTTTTTTTTTTTTTTTTTTTTTTTTTTTTTTTTTTTTTTTTTTTTTTTTTTTTTTTTTTTTTTTTTTTTTTTTTTTTTTTTTTTTTTTTTTTTTTTTTTTTTTTTTTTTTTTTTTTTTTTTTTTTTTTTTTTTTTTTTTTTTTTTTTTTTTTTTTTTTTTTTTTTTTTTTTTTTTTTTTTTTTTTTTTTTTTTTTTTTTTTTTTTTTTTTTTTTTTTTTTTTTTTTTTTTTTTTTTTTTTTTTTTTTTTTTTTTTTTTTTTTTTTTTTTTTTTTTTTTTTTTTTTTTTTTTTTTTTTTTTTTTTTTTTTTTTTTTTTTTTTTTTTTTTTTTTTTTTTTTTTTTTTTTTTTTTTTTTGTTTTTTTTTTTTTTTTTTTTTTTTTTTTTTTTTTTTTTTTTTTTTTTTTTTTTTTTTTTTTTTTTTTTTTTTTTTTTTTTTTTTTTTTTGTTTTTTTTTTTTTTTTTTTTTTTTTTTTTTTTTTTTTTTTTTGTTTTTTTTTTTTTTTTTTTTTTTTTTTTTTTTTTTTTTTTTTTTTTTTTTTTTTTTTTTTTTTTTTTTTTTTTTTTTTTTTTTTTTTTTTTTTTTTTTTTTTTTTTTTTTTTTTTTTTTTTTTTTTTTTTTTTTTTTTTTTTTTTTTTTTTTTTTTTTTTTTTTTTTTTTTTTTTTTTTTTTTTTTTTTTTTTTTTTTTTTTTTTTTTTTTTTTTTTTTTTTTTTTTTTTTTTTTTTTTTTTTTTTTTTTTTTTTTTTTTTTTTTTTTTTTTTTTTTTTTTTTTTTTTTTTTTTTTTTTTTTTTTTTTTTTTTTTTTTTTTTTTTTTTTTTTTTTTTGTTTTTTTTTTTTTTTTTTTTTTTTTTTTTTTTTTTTTTTTTTTTTTTTTTTTTTTTTTTTTTTTTTTTTGTTTTTTTTTTTTTTTTTTTTTTTTTTTTTTTTTTTTTTTTTTTTTTTTTTTTTTTTTTTTTTTTTTTTTTTTTTTTTTTTTTTTTTTTTTTTTTTTTTTTTTTTTTTTTTTTTTTTTTTTTTTTTTTTTTTTTTTTTTTTTTTTTTTTTTTTTTTTTTTTTTTTTTTTTTTTTTTTTTTTTTTTTTTTTTTTTTTTTTTTTTTTTTTTTTTTTTTTTTTTTTTTTTTTTTTTTTTTTTTTTTTTTTTTTTTTTTTTTTTTTTTTTTTTTTTTTTTTTTTTTTTTTTTTTTTTTTTTTTTTTTTTTTTTTTTTTTTTTTTTTTTTTTTTTTTTTTTTTTTTTTTTTTTTTTTTTTTTTTTTTTTTTTTTTTTTTTTTTTTTTTTTTTTTTTTTTTTTTTTTTTTTTTTTTTTTTTTTTTTTTTTTTTTTTTTTTTTTTTTTTTTTTTTTTTTTTTTTTTTTTTTTTTTTTTTTTTTTTTTTTTTTTTTTTTTTTTTTTTTTTTTTTTTTTTTTTTTTTTTTTTTTTTTTTTTTTTTTTTTTTTTTTTTTTTTTTTTTTTTTTTTTTTTTTTTTTTTTTTTTTTTTTTTTTTTTTTTTTTTTTTTTTTTTTTTTTTTTTTTTTTTTTTTTTTTTTTTTTTTTTTTTTTTTTTTTTTTTTTTTTTTTTTTTTTTTTTTTTTTTTTTTTTTTTTTTTTTTTTTTTTTTTTTTTTTTTTTTTTTTTTTTTTTTTTTTTTTTTTTTTTTTTTTTTTTTTTTTTTTTTTTTTTTTTTTTTTTTTTTTTTTTTTTTTTTTTTTTTTTTTTTTTTTTTGTTTTTTTTTTTTTTTTTTTTTTTTTTTTTTTTTTTTTTTTTTTTTTTTTTTTTTGTTTTTTTTTTTTTTTTTTTTTTTTTTTTTTTTTTTTTTTTTTTTTTTTTTTTTTTTTTTTTTTTTTTTTTGTTTTTTTTTTTTTTTTTTTTTTTTTTTTTTTTTTTTTTTTTTTTTTTTTTTTTTTTTTTTTTTTTTTTTTTTTTTTTTTTTTTTTTTTTTTTTTTTTTTTTTTTTTTTTTTGTTTTTTTTTTTTTTTTTTTTTTTTTTTTTTTTTTTTTTTTTTTTTTTTTTTTTTTTTTTTTTTTTTTTTTTTTTTTTTTTTTTTTTTTTTTTTTTTTTTTTTTTTTTTTTTTTTTTTTTTTTTTTTTTTTTTTTTTTTTTTTTTTTTTTTTTTTTTTTTTTTTTTTTTTTTTTTTTTTTTTTTTTTTTTTTTTGTTTTTTTTTTTTTTTTTTTTTTTTTTTTTTTTTTTTTTTTTTTTTTTTTTTGTTTTTTTTTTTTTTTTTTTTTTTTTTTTTTTTTTTTTTTTTTTTATGTTTTTAGCGAAATTTGCGTGGTCAGCCGAAAAGGCAGCCTCAAAGCCTGAGTCTCGCCACGTAAAATTAGGCAATTCAATTCAAATCTAAACTTCACATATTTTTACATCAAATGGGTGTAGACCGCGACAAGACGCATTTGTGATAGTTTCAGCATGTTCTCTCCCGACATTGTTGCGTAGGAGTTTCAGTTTGACTAATAACCTTTCGCCGGTCAGAATAAATAACATCGCGAGCCGCGAGCAAGTCAATTCTTGCAGAAAATGGGTTAAGTACTGAAACTACGAGTTCAGTATCTCTATAGTGTATTTTAGTTAAGCGAGTGAATTCAAATATTGCCTCGTTAATTTCACAAAAGCGTTGGGAAATAGCGGTGATCGTAGAAAAAAACGTTAGGTCAATAATCTAGCCCTTGTTTTCTCCAAACTAAGATTTTGACTTAAGAACTTTTACCCCGTGACCACAGAAAATAACATCAAAATCTGGATCGAGTGTAGAATGAATCCACTATAATCACTATAATTTTTTCAGAGCTGCCTCTCTAAAACTATGTTACTAGTATCTTACCGCAGTCTTTCCTCGCTTTCCTCCTCGCAGTCGCTGTTGATGGCGGGGCGGGGGGGGGCGGGGCGCGGGAGAAACGCTGCTCTTACTCAGAGAATAAACGACGGGCGGGGACGGGCTTTTATTGGGCTTCGCAGTCTAAACGCGCGCTGCGTCGCCTTCGTTGCTTACTCGCTGCTCAGAGAGGAAGGCATTCTTGGGATTTCCAGTATTTATTTCCTGAAGATCGGAAATACCTCCCCGGGTGTGGAAAATAATCGAGTTTAGGGCACGTGGGAGAAAAAAAATATATATTCGGAGCATATACACACTGCATACGATGATGTATATTTTAATACAAGCTTTTGAAGAAAACGTTGTTTTTTTAAATGTTGTTTTTTAATTGTGGAATGTCTTTTAAAATGTCTTGAAAAGCATCGCACGTTGAAAGGATTTAAATATTCATTAAAATGTTCATTGCCTACGGTTATATTTTACTCATTCCCAGGAACAGGAAATTTGATTCAAAATATATTCATTTGAGAATTAGAACGACATGACCTACGGTTTACTTTTCTTTTATCTAGTGTAAAATGTGTCTAAAAAGATGGTCTGTCTGTTATCCATATTCCATCAATGAATTGTATCGTATCAACCGTCTTACAAGACATAAAACCCCACAAAAATAACTGATCCACTACCATACTTCTCCGTGGGAATTGTATTCATGAAACAATCGCCTGTATTTGGCTTCCTCCAGACCCGACATATCCCATCTGACCCGAAAAGGTTCATTTTACATTCGTCTGACGTCAAATTACACTGTCTCAAAATTCTTCTCCCTTATTCACATGCCACCTAGCAAATGCAAGTCTCTTCTTGCGATTTTTTTTCTGCTTACGAAAGTCTTCTTCTGCGCTATTCGTCCATGAAACCCGTACTTCCATAAAACACGATGAACAGTCGGAACGGACATCAAGTTCGTAAAACCCTCTGTTAAGTGCTCCTCAGTAGGGTGTCTTGTGGAAAATACATCTAAAAAGATGAAGTACAAATCGTTCCCCACGTTCATTCAACTTACGTTCCTTTGGTTTTTGTGGAAAAGTTTCCGTAGACCTTCCTCTCTAAACTTCTATCTATGTACTTCTCAGTGGAGGTCTTTTGTTAACAATTCGACCTATTTGTTGCAAGGAATTAAGTGCTAAGTTGACAATGGCTCATCGGAAGTGAGCTCCTTGTGGTTGGCCTTTTCGATGCCGATGCGATTGTACCTACTGGGGGAACTGTCTCTACAGAGCGCATTGAGACATAGGAACAGCGTCAAAGACCGAGTAACTCGATGCAGAACTGCATTTTGCAACTCACTTAGACTGTACGAATAGCAAAGTTGTAACGAAAGAGACTTGTTTTATTCAATATTCATATTATGTTAAACATACATTCATGAAATAACTTTTATTGGCATTATGTGCTTGCTACTATTGCTACTAATGCAGTTGATGTACAATTTCAACAAAGACATAACTTTAAAATATTTTACGACGAGATATGATAACTTTGTGTTGCTAAAATCCGGGTTACGAATAAGAATGTTAGATACTGTATCCGTTTGAAACTCCAAAACCCTCTATTTCCTTTAAATGGATAGAGGAATATAATTCGTGGAAAATCGGCTGAACCCTTTTGGAGCTAGCTTTGACCACAAACGGACGAACAGACGTTTTACTGTGAATCGAGTTTCAGCAGCGAGGACCCAAACATGGATTCTGACTAAAAGATATTAGATAAAGCACTTAACTATATATGGAAGCAAGATTTATCCACAGTTTTGTTACCAGGGCTCGGCAACAAGAGTTGAACATTTGTAGTTTTCAGGAACACGATTACAATACTTTCTTTTCTTACGAAGTAAGTGCTAGAAAATAAAATGATAATTTGTAGAAAACTTCTCAAAGAATAAATATACAATAGGTTTTTTGCAGAATTTCAAATAGCATGTTTCGAAACGCTATTTAACTCGCAGAAATTACGTGGTACCAGTGTTTTATTTGAAGACATCGATATTCAAAAATTTCCTCTAGGTATACTCGTCAATACATTTTCAATGGGTTCTGCACTAAGTGCCTGAGTTTCCACAGCATAGAATGTTTAGCAATCTTGTCTAAATCATTATGTTTCAGATATTTCAAAATTTGCTCATCGAGTTTGTTGAGAACAGATGTGTCTCTTAAGGATAGAAAATTACAAATTTAGAAAAGGAAAACTACGCTCTCTAGAATGTTTGCCTCTTCAAATGAGAACATTAGCTCTTAAAAAGAGCAATTGCGTAAAAGTTCGTTTATTTTCTTTGACATTCACTACGTTGCTTTGTTTTCCATGTCACCACATTTTTTTAATAAAATCAAATATTTCTCTAAAATGTCGAAATAAATTTTACATTTTACTGCGTTCCGGTGAATAACAGTGACGTTTAGTCAGTTCCATGTTGGAGTTTTCCGTCACATAAATGAGTTCAAGCTTAATTGAGATCTCTAAGCAGTTCTTTGCACTAGCTCTACTATGTTGTTTTTATTTCCATATTTATTTTCTTTCAGTATACATAGTTCAGTATACACTTAATCCACATAGGTCAGTTGGCATACAAAACTATTATTTCGTAATCTTAAAAAGATTTATTACAACAAGGGGTAGGTAGCCACCACTTCAGCACCTACTAATTTCACTAATATTAGCGAATATGTTTAGAAAGGCGTCAACTGAGTATCTGCTTTTAATTCGTGATGGGATCTACTACTATTTGCTACAAAATGTCATTGTAGATAAGGCTTGTTTCTCTTCGACCGGACACTTGTTATGCAAAAGGAACGTCATCGAGTTCATGGTAGAAACGAAAATATTTAGATCTTCATTGGCCCCACGGTCGTAGAACGCTACGGAACTCTGAAGCAAAATGAGCGCAGTCTGGATGGACAAAGGGAACAGGCAGCTCCGGGACCGGCGGATTTCGACCTCCGGGCTGCAGTTCGCTAGCGTCCTCTCATCCCTTGTCAGCGCCTGGGCTTCGCATTTCACGCGAGCGACGCCCGCCCCGTGCCGGACGCTCCAGGCGACCATCAGGGCGTCGCGGGTAAACAGGAGTCGGCACGCGACCGCCCCCGCCCGCGCCCCCGCCGCGCCCCCTCCCGCGCCCCCTGCCCGCGCCCACGCCCGCGCCCCACGCCCCACCCGCGCCCCCGCCCGCGCCCACGCCCCCGTCCGCGGCCCGCCCGCGCCCCCGCCCGCGCCACGCCCCCCGCCCCACGCCCCCGCCCGCGCCCCCCACCCACGCCCACGCCCGCGCCCCCGCCCGCGCCAGTTGCAAATATTAGGTTTCATTCACCATTCTCCTACTGAATTCTCATAGTGCATTCCTACTTTATGACATAGATAAAATGACCGAGAAGAAGGCTTTAAGAAAGTGTCATTAAATATTAGCAACCTTACGTGTACATTAGAATAGCAACTTCTTGGAACATAAAGAACTGCTGTATTGGTATATTAGTTATTGTATTAAGTTATTGATTGATTTGGTTTACATATGTAATTTATCACTGCTTTATATATTAGTTTTTATTAGTTGTGGTTGAGCAGTATGAGTGTTACTTTTTGAGAAAACATTGTTAGACAAAAACGCGCACAGAGTTTTGCTGCTGCAGGCCACTAGTTGAACCTATTGAACATTTCAAATACCCACTTGAGATTTCCAATTGAATGTTTGTATTTCATTTTACTGAAATGCTATAAAAGATTCGCAGGAAATGAGAGAAATGAAATGACCAACGCCATCAGTAGTTCAGAAAGCGTGTGTAAAGAACGCCTGTAGGTACATTCAGTGCGTCTGCGCTTCGCATGAGCTTGCTTTGGGCCACCGCTGGATTTGAAAGAGACTCGGAGCCGCTGGTTTTCGCGGCCGTGGGACACGCGCCGCCTCTCGCATCTGCAACCCGAAGCAGCGTCGTCGCCAGTCGCGAGGTAAAGCGTGGGATCTGGGCGCGTGTCAGAGGACACCACCGCTCCCCGCCGTTCCCGCCGTGGCCCTCCGCCACCACCCTTGCCGCCCCCGCCCCTCCGCCACCCTTGCCGCCCCACCCCGCCACCCTTGCCGCCCCCACCACCACCTTGCCGCCCCCACCGCACCCTTATCGCCGCCCCCGCCATCTCCGCCCTCGCCATCTCCGCCCCCGCCATCTCCGCCCCGCCCTCTCCGCCCCGCCCTCTCCGCCTCCGCCATCTCCGCCCCCGCCATCTCCGCCCCCGCCATCTCCGCCCCCGCCATCTCCGCCCCCGCCATCTCCGCCCCCGCCATCTCCGCCCCCCGCAATCTCCGCCCCCGCCATCTCCGCCTCACCATATCCGCCCCCGCCATCTCCGCCCCGCTATCTCCACCCCCGCCCTCTCCACCCCGCCATCTCCGCCCCCGCCATATCCGCCCCGCCCTCTCCGCCCCGCCCTCTCCACCCCCGCCATCTCCGCCTCGCCATATCCGCCCCCGCCATCTCCACCCCCGCCATCTCCGCCCCGCGATCTCCGCCCCCGCCATCACCGCCCCGCCGCCAGGGGTCTGGCCGTCCGTCGCAGCCGCGTTCGCGTCAACCGCCGCCCGCTCCCGCCGCCGCCCCGCCTCCGCCACCACCATCACCATCACCGCCGCCGCCGCCGCCTGCGCCATCTCCTCCGCCGCCACCGCCACCGCCTCCAACTCCATTATCTCCACCGTCTCCACCGCCGCCCCGCCTCCACCTCCACCGCCTCCACCATGTCCACCACCTCCACCACTACCGCCGCCGCCGCCTCTGCCACCGCCACCGAGTCCGCCGCAGGCGCCCAGGGTCCGGCAGGCGTCACGCGACGGCGGCAGCAGCTTATCTCGCCTCCGCGCTTTATTTATTCACGCGCGCATAGCCGGCGAAGCGCCGCCTTCCCGCCACGCCACGCCACGCCACGCCACGCGCGGACGACAGCGCAGTGGGTGGAGGACGCGGGGCGGGGGGTGATGGGGTGACGGGAAGCGGGAGATACAGGGACGGACGCGAGGCAAACTACGATGAGGTGTCGAAAGAAGGCCATGGGAGTGACGGAAGCAATGTTGGGTCGAATGGGGAGGTAAGGAGACCGGCAGAGGGGATTGTGGTGACGGAAGATAAAGTCGAGGGAAAATTAGACAGGCGGTGAAGTGTTCAGGATTAACATGCAGAGATAAGTCAAAATACCATATGCAATTCAGAATTAGGGAGAAAACGGGATATGAGTCGGAGACGGAGAGCTGGCGCAGACGGGGCTGGAGGGCGGTCGGGGTTGGACAGGGGCGATGCAAGCCGGAGAGCGAGTTGGCTCAGGAGGCCGGGGAACAGGGGGCGAGGAGGAGAAGGCTGCGGAGTGAAAATACTCACACGCAACGCTCGCCGTGCTGGATACTCGGATTGACATGAAATGTTCCCAGCTTGTTCAGCCCCTTTCAAAACCCTTACATATAAATTTTTACGTGCTGTGAAGCATTGCAATGAGTGTTTTTGCGACTAGTATTGAGACCTTTCGTGACCTGTGGGAGAGTGGAAATCGCTGGCCGCCGCCGATAGTGGCGGCGTGGTATGTGAATAACGGCCGCAGAACCAGCGACAAGCAGCGATTTCTGCCCTTCCATACGCCGTAAGGTCTGAAAGTTCTCAATACTATTTGTCGCAAAAACACTACTTGTAATGCTTCATAGCACGTACAAGTTAGTATGTAGGGGTTTTGAAAGGTGCTACCCACGCTGGTAAAATTTCATGTCAATCCGAGTATCCATACGGCGAGTGTTGCGTATAAGAACGCCTGGCCTTCTATTTTATCCTTTCGATGTATCATTTCCCATATGCCTGTTGAAAGTAGATTGCCGAGCTGCGTAATGCATTGCGAGCTCCTGGTCTAAGCGGTAGCTATCATGGCAATATTTCAGACGTGTCTACCACAAGTGCCTATTCAGAAAATGCAATCATTTTCCTTATTTATAATGACTGTCATAATTCTTACCAAGAGAAATAATATATGCAGGAGGCGTCTGCAGGTAAATGAAAAGAATCCTAACCTTATAAAATAGAAAAAAAAGACAAAGACTTTCTGAATATTTTTGTAACAAAATAAAAATATATATTTGTTTAGAACATGCAAAATCATTTGTGGGAATTGTATTTAATGTTATTTAATAGGATAATAAGATGTTAAATGATTTTTGCTTGAATTTGCTTTTCTCAACATAAGTATTTACGCAAGAATTCTGCAGTGTAAAGTTCATTGCCAGTTACATTGGGAGACATGTACAAACTAAATAAATTCGTATTCAGTAAGAAGCGCTTGAGGTCATTCGCATTCACAAAAAGTTGCAGCTATATTTGAGAGATACATTGCGGGCACTGGTGTGAGTGTACCTATTGCGGGCACTCCCGGGTTAAATGAGGATGTTCAGATAGCTTTGCGGGTTAGGAACGTGTTGGTCTGTTTGGCGAACACGCATATGCAAGGAGACAGTTCGACGAAATGGTAGCGCCCGACGCGCTGTGCATTGTTGTAGGCGAGACAGATGTGGAGAGGGACTTGACGGCGTTGGTAAGGTGTCAATTTGATTGATTAATTAGTGATTCCGGGTGCGTCAACTACAAAGGACTTGGACCCGTAAATGTAGTATGTGATTTTCATCGGGTGGTGGTAATCTTTCCTCGCTGGATGGCGAATCCGGCGCCGACCTACCGCCGACTCGTGGGTTTGCCCTCGAGCAAAGATCTCCCACCAGCGGATACCACCCCTACTGGGGCAGGCTGTCAGCTCCCGACCGATCTCCAGGCATGGGTGGTGGTGTAGTGCATTACGTAACTTTCTCTGCACTCAGTGGCGAGAAACTAAAAAGACAGGAAAAAGCAACTACGCGCCCTGACTTTGGTATGAGACACTGTGAGGCCAGATGGCGCCTTGGGCTCGGCTCTTGTAAACAGGGCACCTTCCCGGAAGCCTCTGCCGACGCGCGTAAATTTAGACTCCCACGCCCTCCGCTGCCCTCTGCGCCTCGTCGCCTGGCCACGCCCTCACGCCTGCGTCACGCACGCCTTAATCCGGACAAATTGCCAATGGATACCGTAGCTCTTATGTAAAGTCCTATTTGTCATCAATTGAGTGAATGAGCTTGTCGGTGAATGGGAAATGCCAGATTGGAGAGAAAACTGGAGGTGAAAGAAAGCCAACGGAGATAGTCGCTGGGTCTCAGCACTCAATGGTGGAGGAACTCCATCATTTCCCGCCATAAACTATTCACTACACATGAGGAAGCCTCGTTGCAGCTCTTGGTCAGCATGCTCGCTTTCCACTACGCGGCTCCGGGTTCGATTACCGGAGGAGGCAAGACTATAGTGTGCGTTTTCCTTGCAATGTCACAGTATATTTTGCGGTGTGTCGATGAGAAAACTCACTTCTCACGTTGAGAAGACTAGAGGTACGGTTTAGGGATGCTACGTGCTAACCACTCGTACCCCCTTAAAACATGGCCGCCAGGCAGGGACGTCGCCCGTAGGCTGAGCCCGTTCGTGGGCTGTCGAACCAAATACATATATACATACATCAATTTAGGAATATTAATTTCGGAGAAAATCCTGTTTATGGTTTAGCTGGCAGCGTCTTTACCGACGGACAGAGGGGCGGACTGACGTTTTGTCGTCAATCAGCTTTTGGTTATCAAGGACCCACTAAAACGTGGATATTCACTACTCAGTGTGTTAGCTGCAGTAATTTGATACATACAGGAACAAAATTTATCTGCCTTTTAGATTCCAGAACCCCACAATAAAAGTTTTTCTGTCGAAAAGCCTCCGATTTCTGCTGCAGTATTAGAATACTTTTTCTTTACTCCGTGCGTTGTAAGGCGAGGAAGTCAAAATCAGCTTACGTATTTGCAATTCGTCAGAGACATGTCATCAAAACCAACATCCTCAAAGATCCGTCTTTGTCCCCATTACAGTTTTTCTGCGTGTTTGAATATTTAGCCGTTCTGAGTATTGAAAAAATGTAAATAATGGATTTTGTCCACAGTCTTGCATTTTTTCAACGAACTAAAATTTCCGTATTTTAGAAAGGCAAGCTAATATAAAATACTCATTCATTCTTTCACGTATTTACTTGAGAAATACACGTGATTTATAAATGTCTCCCGGGATTCATGGCACATATTTTTCTGACAATGCTATACGTTACTAGAATATTGCAAACTTCCGACACTTCATTTTTTATTAGCTATGCTGTGTGACCCTCTCTAAGGTGTTATTTCTCTCAGAGAAACTGTTGTGGAACAAACTGTGTTTTGTTGTTTTACTTAAAATTGCTCACGAGATTAATGGAATTAAGGCTTTACAGGTCGTATGTCCCTAGAAGATTTATGTATTGCGGAGAATAACATAATGTAAACACTATCCAGTTTCAAAAGAACTGCAGATCAATCTTGCAGACTATATGCGTGATCCTGGCTTAAAAACGAGTGTTTTGTACATCGTGAATTACTCCTAAAGACACGATATAATTTATCGCTCAAAAAGGAAGGAATTTATATAAACACCACCATTTCACTACAAAGAATTAAGAAATATTACGATGGAAATTTCGAAATAGTTATATTGGAATTTTGATTATTATTTATTTAATTTTCCTTTCAACAAATGTTAGCAATCGAAATGCATTATGATGTATTGTTAAATGTTTCCCAGTGCAAAAAATATTATAATAAATGGAGAAGAAACCCTTCAGTGAGTAGACCATTTATTCCAGACCATTTATTCCAAAGAAGACATACTCATTCGTATTTCCGCTCCTTTAAATAAATCTTATTTCATTGACACCATACGTAAACTAATCGATTTTGAAGCATTTAACTGTTCTGGTCTAATAACTTTGTTATAGGCAACTACGCCACTAACAGCTTAATTTAGTTACCTCAGAATTCATACAAATATAAAGTTTCACTCAATTGATAAAACCTTAATACACCAATTAACAATTGGAGTCTCAGAATAATTAGAAAAAGAGGAGAAGCATTGTACGGTTTGATATTCTTTCCTGTCCTCTCGCATCTCTCCCAATGTGTGTGCTCTCTGAATCTCTGACCGTCATATCAACTCATGCTCCTGTCCACGAAGAGCAACGACCCCTTCGCTGTCTAGCAGGCGATCCCCTCTCACTCGGAGTTCCGTTCCGCAGGCAAACAGCAGCCGCACCCGCCCCACCCACCGCCACCTCCTCTGGGGCCGCTCACAGCGCCCGCCCCGCCCCGCCCCGCCAGGCATCCCAGCCACCACCCCGCCGCTGACCTCACAGCCCGCTGCTCTCCCCCAGAGACGTGCCGTAGACTATAATTTTACGTTGACGCGTGTTTTATACACGTAATCTACGAGTAGTCGTCATGACTCTTTTACGTGTAGACTACGTAGACAGTATAATCTGTGTTATTAATTTTTTCACATCAATAACCCCCCAAAAATTATAATACGTAGTAATAGTAGTAGAAGGATTAAAAGAAATATTTCGATTCAGTAAGCCAAACAAAATATACCATTCCTGTTGACTAAATGAAACCTCCGATCCATCTCAAGAAACCATAGGGACTTGTTCCAAATTGCACTCCTTTTGTACTCCTTTAGATGTGATACAATCAATTTCTAGTATTGCTTTGGATATATTAACTATAATTATAAATAAATTTGGAATCGGGGGTGGAAAACATGCCCCTCGTAGTTTTGCCAAGCCCTACAAAAAATATACTTACATTTCTGTTCATAGATTACGCAGAATACGTTGTCTACGGGTTGTTTACGTGTAGACGTAGACCGGTCTTTCCGCGTATACGCACTGCTCTCCACACGCTGTATCTCCTTCTCCACTCCACTGGTCTTCCCCCCTGTGAACGTCCCACCCCCGGAAAACCCATCACTATCTCCATTTTCGATCTCCGGGATTTTCTACCACCGCTGCCATCACTGCACTCGCCCAGACCCTCACCGCTGCACTGGGACGAAGCTGTCTCCACCCTCGCTCCTTCCCTGCATCCCGTTTGCACCACTTTCAACTTCCACTCTAAATTTTCACTGCCCCGTTATCATCTTCCCTACGCCACTGTCATTGCCGCACATGCATCAGCCCTTCCCGCTCGCAGAACTGCTTCTACTCTCTCTCTCCCCTATATCCTTCTGTAGGTCCCTGGTCCTTACGCTGTTCTCTACTCCTCTCCTCACCGTCCCCACCCTCTGACCCAGAGGTCCTAGGTTAGAGTCCTGACAGTGGCAGAATTTTCGACACCAGATACCTACGTCGTGTTCAATCACTGTCTGGAGGAGAATTCTACGGTCGGCTAGTCTGATCTGTAGTTTTCCCATGGTCTCTCGATCAGTACCAGGTTGGATACCGGAGCAGTACCCTAACAAATGGGTCATGCGTGATCTTTCCTTCCCTTTCCTTTTCCTACCCTCACTTCTTACTTACACTCACACTTGCATGCACTGCCCTACCAAACTGGAAGACCAGTCTGGAGTTTAGAGCTTGTTCCGACTGAGGCAGTGTCCCGCTGGTAGGAGATACCTGGTGGGAAAATCGGCTAGCCGACAGTTAGGGTCGACGCTGGATCTCAGTATCAAGCTGGTTGAAGATAAGATACCTCCCGAGGAAAGCATGCACTACACTTTTGTGGATAATGACCCTAGTAGTTTACGTGGTCGGAATCACTAACCAATAAACCGTCCCCACTCCCCTGCCGTCCGCTTCCGAACCCAGCCGCCTCCGCGACCATTTGTTCATATCCTCCTCATCACCATTTCCAGCTACGGCCGCCATTACCCCATCACTGCCACTCCTCCACATTTCTGGCCTTCCCAACGCCGTTACCATCACCGTACCTGACAAGACCACACAGCTGGGCCGAAACGGCCTCTACCCTCTCCATCCCTACGTACTTCAATACGCCCTATATCCACAACCAGTCAACCAACTAACTCTTCCCTCGCCACACTGATCGCATCAAAGACGTCTCTTGCACAGCCCCACTCCAGCCTCTGCTGCCTCCACCGCGCTTGCACACCTCCCGCGACTCCACTCAAGCCTTCTCTGCCCTCGCTCCAGTTGCCGGTTCGCCTTCCATGTGTCATGTCTTCCTGACGTTGTTCCCGCTGCACCGACCACCTCTTCATTGCGCCCGCTCTATGCCACTTCAGGTACCAGCGCCCCTGTCCTTACCTACTCCTTCTTTTCTGCTTCCCTCCCTCACGAGCTACAGCCACTCCCACGTCCCAACCACACGACCATACACTCCACACCCCATATACACCACACACCGCACGTCATATACCTCACCATTATAAACCGTTCCGTCGCACCCATTCCAACATTTTCCTTGTTCTCGAGACCACACCCACTGGCATTGACACTTCTACAGCACCCAACCACACGACCATGCACCCCTCATACCATCATACATCACACCCTCCTCGTCATACACCCTACCGCTATCATTTTAATAGCTCCGACGTCATCTTCCATTTTGTCTATTCTCTAGACCGCACCACGAACAGTAGCCACTTTTGCTCCACTCGCCCGCCCCCCAACCTCCCCCTTCCCCCCTCTGCTCTTGCTCCAGATTCTGTACGTGCTACCGTACGTCACTGGCCTTCCCCCATCCCCTGTCAACTTCGCGCACCCCGCAAACACATCACTGTCACCCTCCAGATTTCCGGCCTTCCCTTCGCGTTAACATCACCGCACGTGGCAAGGACCTCAAGCTAGGCCTCTACTCTCTCCATCCCCACATACTGCCTACGCCCTATACCACAGTCAACCAAACACTAACTACCGTCGTACCACAACCATTTCCTTCGTCCTCCACCGATCTTTGTTCCAGCGTCACAGTCTCCGCCCCCTGGACTGTGCGTCCGGCGATCGATGGGCAGTGTCCCGGCCGGAGCGGGGGCGAAAGCGAGCACGGAGCAGGTTGGGGCGGGAGAGGGGGCGGCGGCCGTTTCATAACCACCACTTGCGCCCCGTCCCGCCCCGCACCGTCCCGCCCCGCCCGCCCAAGGCCCGCGCCCGCGTCCCACGCCCGCTAGGCCGACCGGCCGGCCGGCTGGTCACGGCGCCCGGGGCCCGGGCTGATTTAAGTTGCCCGGCCGGCTGTGCCAGCCGACCGCCCCCGCTCTCTCCCCGCCACGCCCCGCCCCGTCCCGCTCGCCCGCAGGCCTTACCACGAAATTCGCTAGCCCGTCCCCGCGAATCGCAGGCCGCTATCAAGAGCCAGCGACAACGCCATGCAGTCTAACGCCGCCGGCCAGGAGCGGTCGTCAGAGGACGGTTTTGGGTCACAAGGGAGGACTTTGTGCTGAGAATGTACTGAACATTTTACAATTAAAATTATTATTAAAATCGTTTTCAGAAATCTTTTTTCCTGATTTTCTCAAGCTGTGAGTAAGGGCAACACTTTCCAGATTATAGGTACAGTTTTTGCTATAAAATTCACTGTCATCAGATAGCCGAAAGATGATGAAGTTCCTTTCTTCTTTTTTGATGAGAAAACAGAACGAACCCATAAAAGAATGTAATTGCATATTTGTATCGAAATTACTAGTCATTAAAAATTTTGTAATATTGAATTGAGTTTTTATATTGTTTTGTTTTTCAACGTCAGTGTATGTGGTGACATTTCATGAAGGTGCTTAGTCGATTCCCGAAAATTCATAAACAAATAATTTTATCGAAGTTATTGACGTATTCACAGTGTAAGTTAGTGATATATGTAGAAATAGGTACATAACTACGGTATATAGACACGTTTTAAAATATTAGACGACTCTTCAAAAATTCTAATAAAAAGATTATTAAATATAACGCAATCTCAAAATTTTGGATTACGGTCCTTACCTACTCCTCCATATTTCGTCATTTGTATGGTTAGACATACATGTGTGTAAGATATACGAACATATATGCATGTAACTCTATGGTTTGAAATTGTTCTACACTTTTTTTTATAAAATCAGGTTTCCTCTAACAGCGTCACATGAAGTTCAGCTAACCACTAGAGTTACAAAAGGTGTTGCAAACATTCTAGAATGCTAGAAAACCTTAAACCTAAAAACGTGCTCGAGTAGGTAACAAATTGTTTAATTTTTTGTTGGTGATTTATATGCGTACGGTAAACGTTCAAAAATGGATACTGATAGCTTTTAAAACCCATAAACGCTTCTGCCAAATATTTCGTTTTTCTTTGCAATATTATTTTCTTCCTCTCACACAAACAAGTGTTACTATGGTAAGAAGTAATAAGTTTTCAATTCAGAGTGTTTATTAGTTTTACGACGAGACAAATTCCACACAAATTTCAATAATGTTCTTAAGACCATACTTTTTGGAGAAGTACTATTGACTGTCTAGGTCCATTACTTTTTTAAGATAAATATATATGTATGTATAAACATATATCAATATAATTTTATATAATGTGCCTTTCATAACCTGATATTACAAGGCTAGGCCCAAAGGTCTTGAAGTTGTAACCTGTATCCGGTCACGGACACTCCATACGCGACGAGAACATCAGCCAGAGAATACAAAGCGTACTTCCAGCCGATCTAAGAGAAGGCAATATGAAAGAGAAGGGAACTTGACTCGAGCGGTGTCACCTCAGCCAACGAACAAGCCCCATCTTCGTAAGAGCCCTTATAAGAAGTCATTTGTTTGGGGTTCGCCATGATAGAGAACGAACACTTTGCTGCGGAACAGAAAAATCAGCAGAGCATGGTACGACGAATCAGATTCTACAGAATATTACACTGAAGAATAGTTCCAATTATTAGGAGGTAAATGTTTTAGCTTACACTAATTATTTAATTGTGGAAAGTACATAGACTAAAATGTATTATGTAGCACGTGCCTGGTAACGAAATTGACACTTTATTATCTGCGGATGTATTTTCTCTCTTTATTTCATTTTTTTGTTTTGAATTTTAGATTTATCTTTTATTGTAGTTTTTATTATATCTTTTGTTTATAATTAATTCTGCCTGGAGTATTCATCACGTGCACAAACAAAAAATACACCTAGAAAGTAAAAATAGAGAGAGCTAGGTACGTTGACCTTGGTAAAAGCTTCATTTTTTAAAATTTCCTAATTTGATGTTTTAATACATAGTTAATTGAACCAACATTTGTATTAATAGGTTAATAAATATTATCTTAACCTAACAATACTAATACATAAGGTGAGGAAACCATCATGGCACCTCATAGACTGTATTCTAGAAATAAAAACAGTTTACAAAATCTATGAAATGGATATTTGTTTTGGATACGAGTAGGGGGAGTGGTGTTTTTAAGGAGGTTGAATGAAAGTAACTTTTGGATGTACAAGCTTCAATTGAGAAGGGTTGTTCTTCCCCCGCCCGAGCACTGCCGCGGGGAGGGAAGGGTCAGTCAAGGTCGAGCTGCCGCGTGCCACGCAAGTCCCGTTGCGCGAGGCGAGGTTGGGAGTATTGGGGAATGGGAAACATTACATCAGTGGTGGCAAGGTCTTCTACTGGTGCAGTACACGCGTCGTGGCACCATAGCATGCCACGAGCTGTTCTGCGCAACCAGCGTCGGGAAAGGAAACTATCAGTAACCCCGCCGTTTTACAATAGTGATGGCGTTGTCTCTCTCTCTCTTCGTCGTGTCACCCGTTCCACGGACTCCCGCTCGTGGCATCGACTTTGATAACATGCATTACATTCACTGTTGTTAAAGTTATCTTGGATTGAAATCATAGATTGGTGTGATGAAACCAATTCACATCTCTCACAAACCTTTAATACCAGAACGGATGATTATGGTAATGTCGTAATTATTGAAAAACCGTGTTGTTTGTAACTATATTCATGTAAACTAGCGAAACAGAATAAATCTGTGGAAGGAATTGTAAAAGTAAGTAAAGAAAAACTAAGAGGAACAATTAAGAGAAGTAATATAAAAGAATTTATCGAAAGTTTAAGGTTTAAGCGAACAGTGGTTGAGAAAGACGTTTAGTTTTTTTCTATACAATGATTGAATCTTTATTGTGCTGTAATTGTTGTCCAGTTTGTGGGTTTTACAGGTTCTTTTGTTTTTTGCACTAATTTTTTGTAGTTGTTTTGTAAAAGATATCACAAATGTTACTTAAATTCTAGAGAAGTAACTTCTAATTTGTACATACTATGATTTTCGAGAAGGCAGCCTCCACATTTCACTTCCCTGAAATACCGGCTTCCGTTAATTAGTCACTAAAATTACCAGGAAAACTACAGAAAACAGGCCTACTGGAGGACAGCAGCCACCACATTCGCGGTGGAAGTTGAGGTTCACGGCCACCGACATCGGAGGCGCGGCAGATCTCGACGTAATCTTTTTGTTTTAGAAATAATTTAAAAACAGAGTGAGAACGCTTAAAAGTTATTACTTGAGTCCGGATGTGTATGACATTCGTATGTTTTTTCTTGCGTTATTTTCATGTAAAAGTATAAGCCTGAGTTTATCTACAGTGACTAAAATTATACAGTTTTCATGTGTCTATATGACACATGGCACATGTTTTGATATTTTACCCTTTCGTCATTGTGGTAGTTTTTCAAATTATGGTCCTATTTTTTCATTAATTATTGCGTTTTTGTCATATATTTACCTTTTTGATCCCTTTTTGCATACTCGCTTTCAGACTCTCAGAAATATTTTTTATATCTTCTGATTGTTATTTAATTTCTTACAATTTTATTGTTGTACATTATTGTCTGTCATTCCTATAATATACATATGAATTAGGAGAATAAGGTATGTAGACGGAGAAAAGGAACGCGTAGAAAGCACCAGAAACGAAGTTTTAATTTAGTTTTGTCAGGTTTTGTGCCAAAGTCCACCGTTTCTATAAAATTTATTTAATAACTTTAGCAGTAGAATGTCTTCACGGGGCTCCAAGTGAATGTGCTATATTTTAAAACTACATTTTCAATATAATGGTTATTTAATCAGCGGAATGATTTTGAAGGTTTCAAAAATGCAACCAAAAAAATTTAAGTCATATTTACGTTCATATTTTCATATTTTTTTAGGTCATAAGTGCTTGCATATTTCTAAAGGTTTATGGGACAAACTCCGGCCCTAGTTATTACGAAACCTACAGCCAAAAGTATTCTAATATTTAGAGTTCTGTTATTCACCAGAGATGGTGTTGCCATCTTGTGAATGCTGCGGAAAAGAGACCACATGTTCTGGCTAAGGCAAAGCTCTGAAGGGGCAAAAAGTGATGTTTGATAGTGTAATTTGTTAATTCTAATTTTTTATATTTTCTTATATTTTACCTGTCAGCCATTTTATTTTGTTTGTGGTATAAGCTTTAATTTTCTTAAACATTAAACTGCGATGTTTACGCTCTGAGTTCATTTAAGCACAAAGATGCGTCTTTGGCGATTTTACATTATTTCAAAATCAGTTTCACTAAAACGAAATTACCTTTTGTAAAATTTCGAGTTTTAGTGATTTTTATGTGATAGATACGGTTGATTTCTGGTAGTTTAGAATATGACAACATATTACATCTACAAGTCATTCCTTAGAATATGTTCATCGCCAAAATCTCCCAATTGCTTACTTTTCTGAAAATTCGAAAAATAAACAACACATAGTCACCTTGGTTACCAATCTGGCAATTTCATGTAAACTGGCAGGATGTTGACTTTTCAAAAATTTTCAGAGCTTACTCTTTTTGAAAATTATCTCCTTTATAATTTATTGGGTGTTCTCTACAGGTTGAATTCTTATTAACACATTAACTATTAATTTTACCGTGCTAATCTGAGATATTTGGATTTACTTTTTCTTCAAATACCAACAACACGCTTGGAATCTTCCTGCGAAAGTATCGTAAAATGTTGGAATATTTGACTTCTATGCTTATTCAAAATGTTGCATTCTTTTTGTTGTTAAAGAGACAAGACCAAAGCACCCGTACAAACATAAACACATGGTTCAGACACATGAGACGTGTGAATTCTTCAAATAGAATAAACGTAATCGAATTGTTATCAATCAATTTTGATAGCTTCCAAATCAAATACATTATTTCAAGTGGGATATATCAGTTGCAATTGTCTGTGCGAGATGAACAGGATGACATCATGCATGAAGCCTTTTGTGAGTGACGGACGGAAAATTCATTGGGAATCGCAGCTTCTCTGAATTTCGTGATTGCTGAGTGGGTAATTCAACCATAGAGAACTGTAATTTGCCAAACGAGCTGCGGTTACTTCTTGATAATTAGTGATGATTTTCCACTAGCTGCGCTCTCGATTTTCATTGCTCTGGATTATGCCACTGGCTTTTCAAGGGGACTGACAGCGTGACAAACACGCGTTTGTGTCGTTGTAATAGTGGTCCGGACGGAAATGAAGGATTACGATGCGGTCGACATCCGAGGCCACAATCTGACACTCGCAGCAAGTGACCACAGGCCCTGTTAGATGCCGCTCATCCGCCGGAGAGTGGTCCTAGAGTCATATTCAAACGCTTGACAACAGTGTGGGAGATTTGAATTGAATTTGCCTACATTGGCACCTAAAGGGTAAATGTTCGCGAAATGATTCACATTATTATTAAGTACGTAAAGTTTATATCATTTCACTTAATTATATTATTATTATTATTATTATTATTATTATTATTATTTATTATTATTATTATTCCACTACATCACGACTAAAGATGTTAGGAGTCGGATCAAAATAAAATCTACTCCAGGTTGCAACCAGTTAGCTAAGGAGCGGATTGTCGGTTCCTCTACAATACTTCGCGCAAAATGTGGACTGTTCCAAATAAAGCGATTTCGTGCACTTCCCAGTTCTTTGAATGAGCTGGAAGTTTAGCCAAGTTCTTACACAAATTTTCGGAACAAATCTCAGAGCTCCGATAACTATCGGGACGACCTGTGCTTTTACGCCCTACATTCGGCTGATCTTGATTTCCAACTCTTGTATTTGGATGAAACAAATTTGGAAGAAAAGCATTTGAAAGTGGTTACCCTGGCCAGAGAATAGCTCTAATGTGAACTCCATATCAAATTTATTGGGTATTGGCAAGATAAGGATAAGGAAATATACAATAACACGAAACAAGAAGTCACGGACAAACTGGAGGAGAATTGGTACCTTGAAGAAATTAAAAGCTCAGGTGAAAAGTTGGTAAAGATTATCCCAAACAAGGTAAAGTTGTTGATTAAGATCGAAAGCACCCACACTAAGTATAAAATGTATGAATGTAACATGGGCACAGTGTAAACCTGTAATAAATGCAAATATTTTACGAAAATATCTTTAATAATTTCAACACGTCTGTATTTAGGGCCAATGATTGCCGACCTGGATGGCTAAGATGACTAGAGCGTGTGCGGACTCGACGCCGCGGCGGAGGGGTCGCAGGTTCGAGTCCTGCTATGGCAGAGTTGTTCGTTCCTTGTCTTTTATGTGTGTGTGTTGTCGCAAGCGAACTCGTGATCTGCCTGCTGGTCACAGATCTGGGAGCCGCAAATGTATCTACTATATGATTAAACCATGAAGGTCACAGTGGATACCCGGTGCTGATAGTCGAAATCGACTTCACCTGAGCTGGAAAAAGCCCCAGGAAGAAAAATGTAGGGACGAAGATTTTGTGGCATACACTGTAGATTTGACTATGGTAACTTACTAAAATATTAAATCAAAATCGCTTCCAATTTCAAAATAAAGAAACATAATATTATATAAATATTATGTCCAATATTCTAGTCCATTTCTAGTCCATAGTGTTTTCCCGTAGCATTGCTCTAAATCAAATAGCGCCAATATCACATTGCATTTCTTACGTTCAAATTTTTCACTGAGTTACGCGACTCCGACTGAAATGGTCTATCAATCATTTACGTCCTCATTCCTCAACGTCCACTTTCTGTCTCTGGTTGTTGATTTCGTCAGTTTTCTTAAGCCAACCGTCTTCGTGACATTGAAAACATTGCCAACCTGTGTTTATTCCAGTAAGGCGTATATACACATATCTTGATGCCAAACAAGGACGATATCACCTCTAATTTCGTCTCGTTACAGAAAAGACCAGGGAAACCGTGCAAAACCCATTGATCAAAGTCGTTGATCTGCGAATTCGAAACCAGAAGCGCCGATACATCAATTTAATTTTTATCTCTTTTCTAGAATGAAACCCGGCCTCATCCAGGGTCACGAGTGTGCTCAACTGTCACGCTGCAAACAGAGAAGAACCGCGTTCAGTCGAATTCTTATTCGGGCGAATACGCACGGGTACGGCGGGTATTTCGCCATTTGTAAGAAAAGACAATTTTCAATCTTGTGTTAAGCTTCTGGCAATGGAAAGGAGCCTTAATAGTTGTTCAGTTGCACCGATGAGTGTGACAAAATACTAGTACTTTTAGAAATTGAAAAAACCCTACTGAATACTGTAAAAGTGTAAATTGTGATTACACTTTACAGTACTCAGTAGTTAAGTATGATAACTACTAAATACGTAAAAGTGTAAACTCTAGATTAAATATACCATGTAAGTTGTGAAAGTGTTAATAATTTTCTATGTTATTCTTGTTAAAACTGTAAATACTATGTTTATACAGTTGCGTAAAGATGGGAGTCTTTGATGACCTAGTTGTTTAAATAAATTTTTTTTAAAACTTGGGTTAATCACATTTACGAAGTACTCTGAACGCATTGAGGGGTACTGTGCATATTCAACAAAAGCTGTGTATTTTACATCTCAAATCTGACCGATCTTTCCACTTTCTCTTTCACTAATATTAATTATTTATCTATTGAAATACTAATAATATTAGAGATAGTTCGGTCATGAGAAAAATTTATTGAGCGGGTTCGATAGGCCGCCTATACAGGATCTCGGCGGAGCAATATTTACGTATGTAATTATTTATCTTTCTACATGTGATCGAGAATTCACCTCGCTGTTACAGAAAATATACTTACTTCTGTAGGATAATATACGCTAGCTATATTCTGCAAAAACCAACAAAAATTACAAACATATCCGTTGGTAAACAAAATCCCAACCCAAAAAACAACATTACAAAGTTAATATTTTTTATCCTCACTTAGCAACAACTTAACAATAACATTCTCCCAACCGATAGCCATCCGAGTCTATGCATCGTCTGCTGGCTTTGTTCATCTTTCCAGCTCTTCATTTGTCCACGAGTCCGTGCGCAAACTAGTACCCAAATGCGTTTGTTCACGCTTCAGACGCATGCCATTTCGATTATTCGAACATTTTACATTCCTCCTATTAGTGAGTTAGTTTACGAATTTTTTTCGTCACACGGATTTACTTACGCGTCTTCTCTTAATTCATTTATCCCAACAATTTA
>JAHLJT010004567.1:123424556-123644133 GCA_031308135.1 Acheta domesticus | reverse complement strand
ATCCAATGCTTTGCTAGCGCGCGCCGAGAGCCGCCCGCCCTTTTTATCAGGCGCCGCACGGAGCTTACAGCGGAGCCGCTTTGAAACTACACGCAAGAGCGGGCGAATATAGGGAGGAAGAATGATGACGTTCACAGCTTCTTTCCCTTTCATTCGCTCTTCCTTTTCGTGTTATCCCGCGCACAGTTTGCTGGCGTCGGGAATCTATACAGGACCTGAAGTGCAAGAGGAAGGGTATTTTGGGAACCGAATCATCCGTATGGTCAGCACTTCTTATTCCGAAAAAAACGAGTAAAATGAGAGAAGGGTTGAAAAGAAATGCTCTATTGCACGTAGAATAATCCTCTCTTTTGGGATACTCTCACTGTAACATTATTAAAAATTAGTGAGATAATATTGTTGTTTTGAATTCTAATGCTTGAAGGGATTCAGTTGGACGCATTTTATCTAAAAAAAAAATATTCCGACTGTATTAAAACATGGTTCAAGTGATTAAAACTTTTTAACTGAAACATATATGTACATTTTAAGAATTCAAACGAAGAATATTCTTATTAAATACATTTACTAATTGCTTTACTTTTCACTTTGGTATAAAAAAATAAAAGGGAATGTGCGCATGAGTGTCGCATACAGACTCAAAAACTATTCAACCGATTTCGCTGAAACTTTCACACTGTTCTTGTTAGTATGGCGAGTATTGAAAGTGTGGTTTGAATTAAATGGGACATGCGGAGTCGTTGTTGATGTTAATTAGCAATTATGAATGTCAGCCTACTCAATCGCCCCTGGTCAGAACCGCTAGGCAACCCGTCGCACCGTTAAGTATTAAGTGCGTGGTGGCTGAATTTTCGGTCAATGCAATTGTTCGACCGGAATTTTAATACCCGATATTACTTGCACGTTATCTCGGAAATGTAAATCAAAATTTCTCCAAGAGTGTCATAGCAAACGCATGTCCAAACATGAGGGGGAACGTTTTAACAATAGGATACTTGACAGCCGTGTCCAAACCAGACGTAAAACAAACCCATACTCATGTGTTTTATTATAATTTTTGCAGAGTGTAACGCAAAACATGATTAACAATCACGTGGCCATTATCGCGTGGAGTGTAAAACATTGCAATAGCGAAAAATTCCACTAGTATTTAATAATGAAATATTTTAAAATTCATCCTCTGGCGTGCGTTAATTGTATACGGTTATAGAAATTAGAATTATTGGACGTGTTCACAAAAACTATTTTTGCAATTGCACCCTGCAAACTCACTGCAACGAACAGTCGCGAAGATTTCGTGGCAGTAGGGAAGAGAGAGGAGGTGTAAGTGACGTCACACACTCGCTCCGACCGCCAGCAGTGCGGAGCGCCGCGCGTGCTCGCTCGTTCTTTTGAAGGGCGGAGCGCGCTGTAACGAACTATTTTCGTGACGAGAATGGCCCCATCGATCCTGCGCGGTACCACTTGCGGTATGTCCTCTTTAAAAATCGCGGATTCTCCGCAATCACCGCTACCTCTCGCGACCCCGCCCTTGCCATAACCGTCCGTGGCCTCACCTTCAGCTCTTTCTACCCATGCTGCCACAAACGCTTCCGCTTGCGTCCGCACAACTTCTACTGGATTTACCATCACTCCTATCTCCACAATCATCACCACCACTCCCATCACCATTGCCATCACCGCTCCCATCACCACTCACATCACCACTCCCATCACCACTCACATCACCACTCCCAGCACCACTCCCAGCATCACTCCGAGCACCACTCTTAGCATCAATCCACTCTACTTTCAGAAGAACAGTCAGGAACTTAGAGCTTGGAGCTCCGCTGATGTGTGATGCCTGGTTGGAGAAAAATACCCGCAAGCCGACGTAGATCTGCGCCGGATCTCGCCAGAGGGGGATATCACCACCATCTCGCGGCTAAAAACATATAGTACACTTATGGGACCAAGGACCATAGCAGTTGAAACTCACGGAATTACTAATCAATCAAAAAGCCCACCTCTACTTCCACCACTACTCTCTCTCCCTCCCCACCACCTTCATCCCCGCCGCCACAACGGCGTCCGTCATCAGCATCGCCCCTGCCCCCCCCGCAGCAGACTTCACTGTCCCAACTACCAGTCTCCGCCGCCGCCTCCCCTGGAGTCCCCTGGACCACAACCGCCTTCGTTGCCCTATGGCCCGCCGCCACAATTCGCCCGCCACAACAGCATCACCGCCCGCGCCGGCCAGCGATTCCCCACGGTTCCCGCCATGCACACCCTCACCGTTCCCGTCACCGCGTACGCCGCCGTTACTCCATCCACCCGCTCCCCTCCACCGCCGTTGTCCCCGTTACTCTCGTCGAACACATATCCACCGCTGTGCGTTGTAAATGCGCGGGCGATGAGGGTAACGCTCGTATTGTGCTGAGATCCCAGCCGCGTTGAGGACGCCGCGCGCCATTTGCTTGTTTTGTTCTTGGTCCAAGCAATGGAGGGAACTAAATATTTTTGATCGTGAGGTCCAATACGCATTCTGTCACGTTCTCCCAAAGGCAAATTCTGGATTTCAACCTCAGATAAAATAAAATGATGTTGGCAGCACGTACAACATTTCTATTGCCGACACTAAAACTTCTACAAAATAGATTTATTTTTATTGTTTACATTTTAAAATATTTAATGCAGTCCGTTTTTATTATTAGATATTACCTTCACGTTCATTATTTAAGACAATGTTCAAGTTTCATATCCCTGGAGAACTTGAAAAGCTTAGCGTGAATCTAATAAATGTGAAACAAATAAGATGTACGGAGTCAGTGAAGATGCTTAAAAAATTCAATTACAATCAGGGAATGCGAATCAATTTTTCTGTGAATGTTTAAAATTATTGAAGAGGTTCTGTTAAAATCTGATCTTGCACTTTATTCACAAGAGTAAAATAATTTTTGTATCAGAATGGATTTTATCGGCTGATAAGTGACTTTCTATGTTCAACAATGAGCTATTTTAGGGTACACCTTGTCATCCTTATGTTGTCTAGTGCGCTGTAGATTCAGTGTGTTAGTAAAACAACACATGCCGATTGTAAGTCCACGATTGTCGAGATTGTATGTCTGAATTTTTTGTCCTAACTTAAGGTGTTGTATGAAGTAGTTGCAAATCTTTCTTAAGTAAATACATTTCATAAACGCACATTCTAACTGCATTTAGAACCAAAATCGAATATGCGAATTCCGTACGATATTAAAATATTATGTACCATTATTGTTTTTATTTTTTTCAAAACTCGATAAATGTAAAAGATGTTTTTTATATGAGTGGTAGAAATGCGTAAGTCCGTTTGTTATAAAACATTGTGATTACTATTACTTAAAACTATAGAATTTGTCGAGTGTGGTTAAAAGCCGACCCGATTTAATATGTTTTGCAGCGATCAGGTGTTGAGAAATCTTCTCATTTTGGGGTGAAAATAAATTATATGTAACAAATCATCATTTATAGCTCTTAATCATAATGTATGTTAAGTTCTACCGTTTACTTATAAATCATTGTTAACTAAATAGTTCCCCTGTATGATCTAATATTGGAATTTAATCCCGGTGAATCCAATGTGGATTTGGTAGGTACTAATACTATGCCCTTTAGGCTCTTCTGTTAGACAATATTGATAAGCGCGGTAACAGCATCAATATTGCGTGCATGCGGGGATAGATTTCAAATATGTACTTAGCGAATTCGGAAGTTGTATCTTGCATTAATCAGCACCGCTCTGGACTGCCGCGTGCAGGAGCGTTGATGCAACCTCTCGGTGAAACACAGCTGTGGAGAGCGGGTTGCATAAGCACTGGCACCAGTGGTACATGAAGGCATCAAAACTATTATTTCTAAAAGCTTCATGTTGGTGAAGGTATCACTTTTACAACAGTTTAAGAAATTAATTGAAACATTCCTTTAAAAATCTGTTATGGGTCATTAATATTGCATATTAATTTTGATTATATAATTTATATTTAATATTAATTTAATATTGTATATTAATACTGTATATGGGTCAGTAATATTGTATTGTAATATTATATCTTTAGAAGGCTGATTGGTGGTGGTGATATAAAGATGTAAATTTTATCTCATTTCATCATTCGTATTACTTTTTCAGACAGGTCTATGCTTATCAATTAATCGTGTTAAACGTGAATATAATATAACCAACAATTATAAATTATTTATTTTACGTACGTTTGTTTCAATTTATACATAATTTATAGTAGATTATTTAGGTAAATATTATTTGAATAAAATATTATTATACATGTACTACAGTATTGGAAAGATTATTTGGGGAAAATGTACAAAATCTTTACATGTACATCATTCATAGTTTCATTCACAAATGTAGAATTCAGACATAAAACCGTACTCTTTGAAACCTAACCAACATATTTTTTTACTGAAGTCCTAAATCCAGAATTCCTCATTGAGGAATTTGACTTACGAATTTTTTCCACATATGTCGCATTTCTTAGGAATCTAAAAAATAAAAATCTCTTAACCAGTAGTTGAAACGAATAGTTTTTAAATCTACACCAATACAGCATGAAAACTCCCCACTGTTTTGCAAGTAACTTGTCATCTCATTGCGTTGTTTTGCAAGTCACTTGTCATTCAATTAAATTTCTTTTACTTGAATAATGGTTTTGACTGAATTACTCTGCTAAATACTTAAATCAACATACAGATGCTGGAATAATTATCCCTCCGACAACTCCTGCAATATTTGAAACGTCAGCAGTCATAGTGGACAGCTAATCAGTCCGTACGTAGCTAAAGGTGGATAAAGTAGGTAAGCCTTCATATGAATGGATACTACTTACAAAATTCTTTGAAGTCTTTCCCAATATTTTAATGGAACATTAATAACAGTGGAAAATCAATTTTGTTACTAGTAAGTATGGAGGGAAGTGTTACCAATATTAAGAGATTCAAAAACTAAACGAAAACAGTACATTACAGATCAGTTTACATATTTTATTCACGTTATTCGTATATCCATTCCTTTTCCTATATAAACATTCTGAGCGAAAAGAAGTAACGCCAGTATTCGCGCCGGAATGAAAGTACGAAAATCCTGATAACACCAATATCTCTGCACTGATCAAACTGAAATAAAATAATTTTTTAAATGGTTCTCGGAATGTACTTAAATTATGTAAATTCTAAGAGAAAAAATATTAAATAAACTTTTCGTGCCGACCGAACAGTCCTCACTTCTGCAGGTTCATGAAGAAGAAAGTTATTTTTGTTTAGATCCACCGAGAGGTGCTAAGGAAGACGGACAGACAGAATTGGTCTGTTAGAAGGTTTTAAGGGTGTCTGAAAATTTTATCGCAGGCAGCGATGAAATTAAACTGTGTCTGAAAATAGAAATAATGTTCGTGGAAATATTTTCATTGTATAAGGGTGCCGTGAAAATGTGATTTAGAAGACGTAGCTGTCTTTCAAAGAAATAAGTATTTGTGCAGCACATACCATGTGTACGTACACTATTTGACATCATATTATTTGAGCTACGATCTCAAGTCTTTGAATTGATCAAAGAAATGACATTGATCACGATTTTGCCTCTTATTGGAAAATTAACGGAAAGGAATTGGCTCTCTCCTTCTCCTAAGACCAATCCAAAGCTTGTTTCCGCGATTAAGGACAAACACAAGTATTTAAATTATTGTTGTCACCAAATATTTTGATCTCTTATTGTCAACTTGAAGAACACATAATTTATTTTTCATTTATGACTTCATGGATTCTATAATAACATTATTTATATTATTAAATTTTTGATATTATAAACCTTGTTTGCTTTGAGACACACACTAAATTGAGCATGTCTTAGTCTATTTCATATTCATTAAGGACATTAAAAAGTGTAAGAAACATAATTACAGAATTTGCAAATGGGCAATAATATAGGACACCAGATTTTTTGAGATGGATGTTCAAAACGGGGATGTTTCCTTTTTTATGCATTTGAGTGTTTCTAAGAACTTAACGGAACATTTTCGTCTATCAATAATTATTTTCTAGTAGTAATATATAATATTAACATCTTTAATGGGTAAAGGGGAATTTTAATACAGATCGTAACCCGTTATTGCAAAAATATATAAGAGTTCCTATACTGGATGCTAGTATATTACGAACAAACATAGATGAGTCATTCAGTAAACCGTCCGCTACCATGAACCTACGTGTGATGATGATCTGTAAGCTTGATTATCATTACGTTAGAAATTTGGTAAATTTTATGTAAATATGAGTGTCTAAATGTAAAAAGTGATTCTCACAACAACACTTTTACTTTCTAGTTATAGAGTATAGAGGAATTTATATAAACACAGCCGTAAAAACGACGAATTTTCGGTAAACATACTCTTATTTCAGAGCCCTGGTAACGAAGAGTGGATAGATTTATTTGCAAATTTAGAAAAAATCCTATAACACATGGTTGTAGCAAGAATACATGTTTTGTGAGTCTTTATTGCCAATAAATCGAATGACGACAAAACGTCTGTCGTCCGTGCGTCTGTGGAGTCCGTCCGTCCGTGCGTCATTCCGTCCGTGCGTTCCGTCCGTCCATGCGTCCGCTCGTTCGTCCATGTGTCCGTCCGAGCGTCCGTCCATCTGTCCGTCCGTCTGTCCGTCTGTCTGTCCATCCGTCTGTCTGTCTGTCTGTCCGTCCGTCTGTTCGTCCGTCCATGAACAACGTAATGGCTAAACCGTTCAGCCGATTTTCTCCGAAATTTATATTCCTCAATCTGGCTGATATTGTGGCTTCTTGAATTAGAATCCGATATTTTAATTTTTGGGGTTCTTTACATGAAACCCTTGTGTTTTTTTTAGAGTTTTTAAAAAATGGCTCCAACGTTTCTGATTAAATGGTTAAATTTTGTTGTTAGTATAAAGGACGTTTCTGAGAATGGTGCAGGTCTCATCTTCGTTGAAAACTCTGATTTTGCGAAATTCAAACGTTTTAAAAGTTATTCGGAGTCGCCCTACAACTAAAATATTAAAGATAGAAAAATTTTCCTGGATGCAATCTGTTCATTTAAGACAGATTTTGAAATAGTCAAGTACAATTTTCGAAAATTTGCATACTTTATGTGTAATTTTGCGTCATGATAGGTGTAAGAAATTACGTGACGTTTTAGCACTAGTTCTTCGAAATTCGATCGCTTAATTGACTCAATATTTCTTTATTTTTCTCGAGATAAAACGGACCAAAAATAAGATTTATAATAGATCATTTAAAATTCACATCTCTCTGGAGTCATAACAGTCGGTTTCGTTCTCATCATAATCGTAGGTAAATTTTCAAAAATGTTTTTCTATTTAAATGCGTTTACTGAAGGGCAAGACAGTAAACATCTTATGCATTTTGTATTGTTGATTACGAACTTGGAAAGGTCAAACTAACAGACCGGGAGAGGTAGCTCAGGACATCAACTGATGTCACTGCAGTGTCTCTGACTGGGAGGCCCTAGGTACAAGTGTCGATGGTGACCGGATTTTCGAGTAATTAAATCAGATAGGTCGTATTCAGTCCCTGGGTGGAAATTCTGGTGGCCGGCTGCTCTGTTTGGTAGTTTCCGTGGTTCTCCAATCAACACCAGGTGAATGCTGGAAACAGTACCCTAACAAACACGGACTGCGTGCGACATTCATTCCTCTCCTTTTCCAATCCTTACCCCGTACCTTATACAGTTTCTCTTACATGCACTTCACTACCACACATGCCGGGAGACCGGTCGGTAGCTTATAGCTTGTCCCGGCTGGGGCGGTGCCTCGCTTAGGGGAGATACCTGGTTATGAAAAACCCCGCTAGCCGATGGTAGGTCGTCGCAGGATCTCGCTATCCAACCGGCGAAGATCACCATCTTCAGAGGGCAATCATGCACTAGATTTCTGGACAAATGATCTTAGTAATTGCCGCGTCTGGAATCAGTAACAATCAATCAACCGAACGAACGGGGGAACGACGGACCAGGGACCCGGGATCTGAGAGATGAATGAGGAGGCGAGTGACACGAGGATAAGCAAAGTGAGACTAAGAAAGTGAGAGCGGGACAGGTAGTTAAACTGATGCGGCGTGCGTGAAGGTGCGAGAAGGATATGAATTGTTCTGGAGAGGTGATAGTGGGTGCGGGTCCTAAATGGATGTAACGCGAAGTGGGTGGGAAGCTAGCTAGAGGCCGGATAGTGGATGTGAGGAAATGAGTGGGCCTGACGGGGTGGAGAGATAACTGGGAGGCGGGAGACCAGCTAAGCAGGCCGAGAGGGACATTGCGTTGCCACAGGGCGTGGGGGTAGGGGCGGGTGCGGGCATATGCTCGGGAAATGAAAGCTATCGCGGAAGCCATTGGGACGCGTCGCGCGGTTTCCAGAATAGCCCTCACGCCGCCGCCACCGCCGCCGTATTGACACATATTTGCGGTTTTCTGCGCTGCGCGCTGTGCCCGGCGCTGGGGCGTCGGTCGTTAAATCGCGCTTCTTTTTCGATGGATTGCGGAGCGTGATTGGCGCTTGTGCGCGATGCGAGTCGCGATTGTTTTGCGGTACGGACGGGCGCAGTGGGCGTCAGAGCGGCGCGCGGGGGAGACAACGCAACGGAAATATCGAAAATGGGAGAAGAGAGCGCATAATCAATGGACTTTTAAAGGACCATGGGTCACTGGCGCAAGTTTTCGCAACTCTTTGCGGACGTGCGATGCTGTCGAGTGTGAGTGGGTACTTTGTCCGTGTGTAAGTGCGAGCGTGCGTGTGTGTGTGTGTGTGTCAGTGCTGTTTGCGTGCGTGAGTTTATTTGTACGTGTGTGTGAGTGCGTCTGTGAATGCGTTTGTGTCTGTGTGTGAGTGCGTCTATGAATGCGTTTGTGTCTGCGTGTGAGTGCGTAGGAACGTGCCTTAGTGAGTGCCCTACGTTCGAGCAAATGTGAGGGACTTTCTACTAGTACCAGGTAGTCCGCTTACGCATGATTTTTTTGTTATGCCGGTGATGGCGTATGACCGCTCTTTCAGATATATTTCGCTTTAGCAAGTAATCATCTTGTAGAGAGTAACAAACCATTTGCGGTCGCATTATTTTCGAAAACCATTTCGAAAATTAAAAGCAAAATGAACATAATGCCATTTTTCTACTCCAGTTGTATAATGCCTGTCATTGGATGGCTGCAACCAGTTGCATAATGATGGTCATTCGATACAGTTTTCAATATGAAACAGGTTCTTGGACCAATCGCAGAGACGCTTACAAACCAAGTGTTGGGACTTCATGAATCATTGAGAATCGTTGCAGTAAATGTTTCGTTCGAGTGTGTATATTACTATTGTATTTAATATTATATTATGTTTCCCAGTTTTATTTTATTTTATTAGTAGTAATTTGTACGTGAAATATTATTTAAATAAATTGGATCGTAATTTCCCTTTGATCTATTTGACTAGCGTATTGGTAGTAATTGCAGAGAACATTTGAGTGACGTTAATATCTGAAACGCAAGTCATTTTGTGTTATTTGCTGCTGCCATGTGGTTGTCCTTAAAACCGGCCCATTCTTTAGTTTAAAATATTTAGTGAATGGGTGGTTCTATCTGGTGGTGTTGAAATTTCTAGAAATGAGAGAAAATGCGAAAAATGGTGACGTCGGAACATTATTGCCGCAACTTTTGTAGTCTCTTGCAGGCGCTCTGGTAATGCAAAGCCACCTGCGGGGTGTAAAGTAAAGAGGTGTATGCTAGGTGGTCTTGGCTGAATCTTGCATGTCGACTGCCACGAAACGGTTCAGTGGAGAAATTTAATTTATAAAAGTTACCATAAATTGTAGAAAAAGTACCGTATGAAACTTGATATAATGGCTATTAATACACTCGTCTGAACTTTAGGATACTCGCTCGTTCCTCGATCGTATCGTAATTTTACATTGCACGGGTAAGAAAAAAAGGGGGCATTGAAAATCACTAAACCAATTAAAACAAATTTCTTTTGTTAATATCCTTATTATGTTTTACTTCCAGGTTGTAAGGACAAAATATCATTTGGTCACCTGAAGGAGATAGTGACATGATGTTCTGTGCCTTTCCAACAGAAAGCTGGAAATTAAATAAAATTAATTTATTTCTTTTGGAGGATATGATCACATGTTGTTCTCTAGATATATTTCGTTCTGCATTTTGCAGTTTTCTGCCTTGGAAGTCATTTGTATGTATATATTGTTACGTATAAATTGATTATGTATTCCGGTTGCTTCCGGTTGGCTGCTTCCCGTTGTTCTTGTGATTCGTAAAACGATCTTATTCTCCACCTCTCCGATCGGCAAATGAGGCTTAGGGTATCAACTGATATTACTGCAGTGCCTCGGGGCCGGGAGGCCTTAGGGTCGAGTCTCGACGGTGGCTACACGGCTACGTCCAGTTCAACCGCTATCTGGACGAGAACTTTGTAGCGGGCGGTTGTTCTAACCGGTAGTTTTTCGTGATTTCTGCGATCAAAACCAGGCACATGCGGAAGCAGTACCCTTACAAACGGGCCACTGATCGCCTGCGATATTTCCTTTACACTTCCTTGTCCTATCCTCACCCCTTACTTACATACATTTTCACTTGTACTACACTTCCACACTTGTCGGGAGATCAGTAGTAAGCTAGAGCTTGTCGGCACGAGCGGTACCTCGCTGGTGGGAGACTACCTGGTTGAGGGAAAACACGGAAGCCGACGTAGGTTGGAAAAAGGATCTTGCCACTTCAGCGGGGAAAGATCGCCACCACCTCCGCGATAGAAACATGCAACAACACTTACAGGACTAATGACCTTAGCAACTGAGCCCCCAGAATCACTATTCAATCAATTCGCCGCATCCTATCTTTCTTCGGCTTGTAAGTTGACTACATCCTTCTCCACCTTCTATATAAGATTCGTTCGTTTGCTACTTATCGCAATTCACGAGAGCGCCCAGAAAGCACGAGAACCGGTGCCTTCTTTCTTGCTAGGCTCTCGGCCTGTCAGTAATCGATAATTTAAATATTAGTAGTTTCAATTTGTTGCTCATAGACTAATGGAAAATATAATTAGCTTTGCATAATAGCTGGCAACTTATATTCATAGGGGGTTCATTTTGATATTAATGTCACTGGGGGTATTTTGCTTCTGCTTTTATTTCGTCGACAATATGGAGTAAGCCGTGTTTCTTTGCTCGTGTGTTGATTATCTGTGTATTTCTCTTAACATTTATCAAACATATTATAGATTTGAAAGTTTATTTTAATAACCGTTTTCAGAACGTAAAAATAACGAAAACCAAACCGAATTGCACGCCAAATATTATAGAATGAATCGTTTATATTTCATGTTTATACCTTCAAAATACTTTGCGGAGAAAAACGTGTACTTGGGTCTTCTCGAAGGGGAGAAATAGGCATTCATTTAAGGCATCCAATTAGAGCTAACACACAAAACCAAAACTTGAGTTCTGGATATTTTACATATATTCTTTTCATTTTTCATGTATTCTACAAATTACACTTATGCATCCTAATCACTTCTGGTTATATATCGATCGATTTGTCATGTCTTTTATTGGCTTATTTTCTCTATTTTTGGGCAATTTATAGTTCGAAAAAAACAAGTAAACTCAATAAAAGATAATACAATGCAACACGTCCAAGAGTTTAGATAGAAAAGAGAAGAGAACAATGGGAATATAATTTGAGTGTTTTTACTATGTTTCTTCAGCTCAAACTGTAATACAGTACTTCATCGTTCAAAATGCTAGTATGCGGTTAAGTTGTTCAATCTGTGAAATTGCATTTTTAATTGTATTTGTTGACATTTTAGTGGTTTTCCGAAATAAAAGGATATGCATCACCCAACTTCTATGAAGCATGTTAAATAAATGACATTTATAAAACAGTCTGAATACCCGTAACTTGTTATACAGTATAAATCTGCTATGAAAACAAAACTATGCTTTCCCAATTGGGACCGCCGTCAGAATCTGACTGCGCATTAGTATCTGCACGTACAGTTTTTACTCCACAAAAGAAGAGGGATTTGATTCCGACAGGGGAGGATTACCTTCTCTTCCGCGACAAGACCTCCAATCGACTAAACTGCCCGAATGTCAGAACTGACTACCAACACGTGAGCCAACGAATAGAAATCCCCGAAGCATAAACGGTCCCACATGTTTAATTTTCTGCCTGCGGTCGTTCGATGCGGTAGACGAGGGTGCATTTTCTATCTGCCGCGCGCATGTCGGCGTTAATGCATAAATGTCAGCTAACGGGAAGCACCAGACGGGCAGTTATAAAGTGGTGCGTAGAACGTTTTCATAGCCGCGACCCCGCTGACGTTGATACTGTCACCGACCTGACACGTTTAGTTTCGGTCGTTGAGGAGAATTATTTAAATGAAACAGGGCTCACATGCCAACTGTCGCGCCTGCGTCGTCTGTCGCTGGCTGCCGCAGTGCTCGGCCCTCCCCTTCCGGCGCTCATTTGTCTCTTCCGCGTTCATTTGTTTAAGCGTTCGTTCGCTTATTGAGTTTGCTCATCGACGCTGATTGTGCTTTTTGTTTTATCATCTTTATCTTCGTGGAGCTCTATATGCGGCTCCGGTTCTGCAGAGCGTGTACAATAACCATTCTTTAATTTGATTGGCTTTTTGTCCTCAGAATATTTATTTCCTCGAAGATTTTCTGGCAACTGGAAGAGTGTATGGGACTTTGAGCTTTGCTAAAGCTTATGGAGGAATGGAATCAGTGGGTAATGTGTTGAATTTAAACGGTGATTCGATACGTTTTCGTATTAAGGTAGTTGGGCCTAAATTATCCGTTGCGAAAGTGTCAATTTAATACAATGAATTTGATTTGCTTCGCTTAACTATTTTCAAGTCAATAATGAAACACCATCTTTTCTCTCCTTTATTAAAGACGAAACTTTGGAAAGTTTTGAAATATACATTTCTGTACTCCTTTTTTTTTCTGAAGGAGAATCACTTTTTATAATTAAACAATTTTGTATATATTAATTATAACTGTATTGAATATGTTCATATGATCATCATTTCTTTTGTGTCTGTTTTTAAATCTGCAATCACTTCCATCATTGAATGAGAAGCTATTCATATTCTCTGTAATTTTACTCGCATGGAGCAACACTGTACAGTTCTCCAAGCAATTACCGAGTATTATTCGCAATTACCTAGCACAGGCGTTACTTATTTTATGCTGAGCGCTCTAATTTTACCGCAATTATGGCTGTTGTGCCGTCTCTTCACTTGAGTGCGCCTGCGAGGAGAGGCGGGTAAGAACAGGAAGGATAGAAGAGGAAAAGAAGAGGTGGTGGACAGAGGGAGCGGGTCCGCGGACGGCGTGTGGAGGCGAGGCGTGGTGAAGGATAGGGAAGAAGGGAGGCGAAAGAGGTGCGATGCGAGCGGAGTCGAATGGATCCTGGTGGGAAGGGCCGGGAACGGTGAAGGGGTCGAGGTAGTGGGGCCTGCGTGAATAAGGGAGCAGGATTGGGGCGAGAGGGGTGCGATGGGAACCGGATGGGAGGGTGCTGGTAGAGGGACGGTTGTGAGGCGGGACCGCGGTGAGTTAAGGAGCAGGATGGAGGCGAGAGAGGTACGCTGGAAGCAGGGACGGCGGATCCAGGCCAGAGGGGTGGGGTCGGAAAAGTGGTCGAGGGATCGGAAACGTAGCGAAGCAGAGAGCAGGATGGAGGCGAGAGGGGTACGATAGAAACAGTGGGGGGTGGAACCGGGCGGGAAGGGGCGGGGCCGGGGAAGGGGCGTAGGACGGGGCAAAGGCGAAGCAAGGAGCAGGGTGGGGGCGAGAGGGGTAGTCAGAGGGAGGGAAGTCAGACGGGAAGAGGACCGGGTGGAGCCGGGCGGGAGGAGGCGGGACCGTGCCGAAGCAGGGTGGGGGCGAGAGGTACACACTGGGAGCGGGGCCGTGAGGAGCCGGACGGGGCCGGTGAAGGGGTCGAGCAGGGAGCAGGGACCCGAGGCCGGGTCGGGGCGAGTCGCGCCGAGGGAGGCTATCGGGCGCGAGATCAAAGCCCTTCTGGGTCGGGAGCGGTGGCGGGTCTAGGCGCCTCGGGGTGCCTGGCCGTCCCCAGGGACAGCCCGACTCCGCTCCACTCCGCGCTGCGCCACATTGTACCGGTCGGATTAGCGGGCAGCCGCCGCCCCGCCCCGCCCCGCCCCCGGGCTCTCGGCGGCGGTGGGGCGCGGCCGGAGAATCCGCTGGAGACACGCCCCCTTCGGGCCAATTAGATCGGGCGGTGCGAGGTGCTCGTCTCGGTCCTAGTACGGTGCGGATTCTTTGGAATATTGGTCACGATAGCATCTGTTTATCTAATACCGTATATTCTCGAATATACCCCGCCCTCGAATATTACCCGCACCCTATGTTTACGGAGAGTAATGTCAAAAAGAACCTTACTTGATACGGTCACTATCATGAGACATCTAGCGACCCGACAGAGAAAGACGCGAAATGCCGTGACATATTCCATCGTGAAGACGGGTCGTGACCTGCCACGCTCTAAAAACCCGAATAATAAACCATGTCTCTATGTAACTACGTGCAACACTCTTCAAGTTCCCGGTTCCGACATTGACGCGAAAATTACCCGCACCCCAATTTTCAGCTAGTAATTTTTGAAAAATATATGCGGGTTATATTTGAGTATTTACAGTATTTGGATGGTTAATTCTGTTGACCTGCGTACGCTTAGTTTCATCGTAGTCTTTTAGAATGCTGGGTACAAATAGCCTCACTTTCTTTATTACTTCGCAGTTTAGATTCATTGACGAAATTCATGTGGCCGATCAGTTTCTCAAACTGTGTGATATGTAATTCACATCAATATTGGGACATCAAGTTTTCCAAAGAAATGAAGGTGTGGTCTTAATGAACGTGTTTAGGTAAGAGGTGAACATTATGTTCTTGTATTTTGGGATTACCCATTTTTGCTTTCTCGCCTTACGAAGGAACTCTTTTTTAGAATTGTGGCAACGATTACGAACCTGAATGTAAAATAATGTAAAAGTCTGTATTAAATAATAAAGTATCACTTTTTCAAACTGAATTACAAACAATTTATTTTTATTATCCAATTAAAAATATATGAGCAAAAAACAATACCAAATATACTGACGTTATTGACAAAACATCGATTATAATGGATGTTCATGATATTTTAAATATACTTTGACGGCATGTAGGGTTTTCAGTTTCTATCTAAAATATAATTAACTACATCAATTTTATTCACAGTACATATTTACAGTATTCATTTCTCATATTAAACTCTGATAAAGTAAATGCAAGAATTAAATTCTAATTCTTTATTTTTTGCTTTGTAAACACCCATGAGTGTACCTTGAGCAGATATTTACATCTCTATCATGATATGCAGTGCGGAAACGTTCCGACAAAAACAGAGAAAAGCTCGTATGGCCGTATTATCTTTTCATTTCCCTTGCTGTATATTTGCATTCGACCGCCGGAGGTGGAATCAGCGCTGCTGTTCTTTTGCCTCCTTCCGCGACGGGAGCCCCGCAATAGAGCTGGAGCCTTTTCACCCTACCCCAGCCCACTCCTCCGCCACGATACGCCCGCTGTCCCACTCCTGCCACCCCGTCCCGGCTGCCCCCTCTCTTGCTGCTCCTACCGCTTCTGCCACCCGCCCTGGTCCCCTGCCTCCACCACGCATTCACCCACCCGCCACTTCCCGCCCACCGCTCACAACCGCCAGCCTATCTCTCTGCCTCCCCCTCTCGCTGCCAATCTTCACCACCGCCGCCGCCGCCCCCACCACTCTAGCAGCAACTCCCGCAGCAACACCCACCGCCGCCGCTGCCGCGCCGATGCCGCAGACGCAGTTTGATGAAATAAATTTCTGGCGCGCGTCGGTCCGCGGTGCCACTCACAGCCTCAAAAGCCAGCGACCGTCAACCGGCTGCTTTAAAGCGATCTGCGGTCGTTGCCACGCCCCTTTGCTCTTGCTATATGTCCGGCACTCTCCGTCATACCCTGTCCTCTCTCTCCCCTCTCTCTGCAGCATCACTGCACCACATCCAGCAAATCCCCCTATTAATCCTAACATTCCCCACGACCTCCACTTTATATTGACCCTCCCATCCCATTCTGATCTCAATTCCTCCTCATCCACGTCGCTTCCTTCCCCAAATCGTTCACCACTGCCAGCTCGTTGCCACGAAAATCCCACTCACACCTGTTTCCTCACCGCCACCACCAGCACTGTCACCGCCAGCTCCGCCACTGTATTAGCTGTTTATCCTTCATTTATTCCATTTACGCTCCCTGCCTCTGTCACCGCTGCGTCCAGAATCTGCGTCCCCCACCGTTCTCCATCTATACCCCTGCTCCCCACCAGTTCCACTCGGCTTCCTCTCTGCCCACTCCTCCGGATTTCTTTACGTCGTCGCAACCCCCACTGCTCCGCGCCTGCGTCTCGGTGCCGCTCCCGTTTCCTCCGCCCCCTGGCGGCCACTGTGTTTACCTGCGACGTCTCTTTGGAGAGCGGCTTTTCGTTTCGCAAATTGACGCGCCACCGCCCGACCGCGATTCCGGGAGCGTTTGCCAGAAGTATCGGGGGATTACGGGGCGGGGGTGGCGGCGGCGGCGGCGGCGGCGAGGGCAAATAAGGTGGGCGCGTGTGAGTTTGATGAGTGTATTGATGTGCAGGCAAGCCGGATGGAAAAAAAACGAGCGTTAGAGGGCGCTGGAGCCAGTTTTGTGGCTTCTTGCTCGTGAGACTGCGTCGGAAAGTTGGTTTCTTTTGATGCTGGTGATTGCTAGCTTGCTCTTTGATGCGGCTTTTTTTGTTTGAAATTCTTACAGTTTTGGAATGAAATTAGTATAAAGCAAGTTTCCGAATATTCATATTTTAATTGGGTTGACCGAATGTTTATTTAACGTTTTTAGTAAAAATAATTTACCAGTAATGATTTCTTCATTTGCATCCTTTTTATTAGTGTTAATTTCTACCCAAGTTACATAATAAGTGATGCATCTCTATAATTTCTAGCTCACGAAAGTGAAGAAACTGTTTACTTAACGTTTTTTGTGAAAATAATTTACCGGCAATGGTTGGTTCATTTGCATTCATTCCTATCCACCATTCCCATTTCTACCAAAGGTATATAATAAGTGACACATCACTATATCTGACTAATGGAAATAAAGTAGTTCTCATTAAACCTGACGATTTTACAATAATTTGTGATTTTTGTGTAAAGATTTATTCAACTCAAAGTTTACATTTCCCTTAATTTATTTTGCTCTGCATCTTTAAGCGCCAAGCAGGAAAATCTAATATTTGTTGTCTTCCAATATCTTTTTGTGATGTAATATGTATAAAATTACTTGGCCTTAACTCGATCAAGATTCAATAAGCATTGTACGCCAGTAACTGGGTCTCACAAGCTTTATCATTACGCTGCGGTTTTTCTCAAATAATTACATTTCAGAGTATATGTTAATAGATTATTATAAATGGACTCGAAAATAAGTGAAACTCGTTATACCCTCCGTAATTCGTTTTTAAACACCATTTTGTATTCAATTTATTAATTTCAATATATTTAAGTCATTAACTAGAACTCAAATCTTTTTTAGTTTCAGATTTTCTTGAAAACATTTGAAATAATCTTATTTCCAGTGAAAAACACAACCCTTTACATTCATCAACTCAACGACTATAATAAAATAACTGAATGTGTAGCTTATTGCAAGTGATTTTTCCACCTCTGAGTGTCCCTATGTTGCCACATGTGGGTATAGGATGTGCAAATTGTGGTGTGCAGGCGGGTTCTCATGGTCGGTATTCAGCGCTACAATACACGTATCAAAACATAGACCTGTTATAAGTGAGGAACTCTAAAAACTTTGTAAATAAATGAACGTTTGAGTAAACAATAAAAATGTATTCGCTGGCAGCAGCAAAAATGCTACCGAACTAAACCTCAGAAACTGGTTTTCTAAAACATGCAACGCATTCCGATTAAGAGCAATAAATAAAATATTTTCATTTAACATTGCAAAATGTTAAAAATTTTAGCAAAACACTTCATACATTCTGCAATAATAAAGTACAGTGTATAGATTTATTTCAACGTCCAACAACCTTGGCATGAAGCCAATTTGTGACGTGCTAGGATGGTGGCGGGATTTTGGAACCATCCCAGCGTTCGCCTCGTGACGAAGAGAAACCACAAAAACCAGGATGTCAGGATGGCCAGCCCAGGAATCGAACCCGGACATCCCGATTGTGGATCCAACGCGCTATGCACTGAACCTCTTCGCTCGTGTAGTACAATGTAACTGCAGTTCTTTACTGACCAAGAGTCTACAAAAACAAGTTGCTGCACCGTAACGCAAGCATTGAATAGCAAATTCTTACGGTCGACGGCTTCCTTCCGTGCTGTTGCATGACGTCAGCTATGTCATAAGCATTGACGCATTGAGTTTCGGAATTCAATTGGTACATGCAGTATGATAAAAGGTGGAAGAGCACAATCAAATATTTGTATATTTCAGTCCAAATCAATATTGCTTCTCTGTTATTGTACTTTCACCAAATTCTTGAGTAAAGAACAAAACCATGGCTGCAGAGTTTTCTTTCAATTTTGGTGTGCATTGGAAATAAGTAAAATAGATGGCTTTTGTGCTCTCGCTCTTCGCTCCATACGGCGGGGCTGCGCTGCACTGCTTTGGTGTGCAGCGGCGGAATAGTAAAGCTATGCCTGGCGCCACCACCATCGCTGCCTCCACCGCCTCCGCCGCCACCTTTGCCTCCTCCTCCACCGCCACTCCTGCCACCGCCGCCGTCTCAGTCTCCGCCTTTCCTTCCACTTCCGCCTTCCTTTCCGCCTTCGCCTTTCCCTCCACCTCCGCCTTCCCTTCCACCACCACCTTTCCCTTCATCTCCATCGCCACGGCCATCACCATCACCATCGGCACTGCTGTCACCACCTTCCCCACCCCATCCATTGCCCCCTCCCCACCTCGCCATACCCTATCCTACTTCCGCAACCGCCACCACCATCCACGCCACCATCACTGTCGCTGTCGCCGCCATCGCCGTCGTCGCCGCTACAGAGCCTTTATATTTTTTTGTGCTCATCGCAAGAAACTATCTTATCGAGGGAACAGGTTCACTTGCGGCCAGGCGCCTCGAGCAACGCACGCCGCTCCTCACGCTCTCATTTCTCCTCCCTATACCGCCTTCGCTGCCCCCGCGCCGCCTTCTCTCCACACTCCTGTCTCCGCCTCTGACCTCGCCTCGGCAACCGTCTTCTCTACCACTCCCAACGACGCCCCCGTTACTGCTCTCTCATTCCATCGCTCACAATTCCCTCTCCCCCGCTCTCATCTCGCACTCGACCTCGCTGCCTTTTAGAAAGTCTGTAGCGCCAAAAAAACACTCACACATAAAGCTTTTTTTTCATTTTACACTTTTCTCGCGATTAATCAAATGCCACAGCAACAAATAAAGAGAGAGAGCAGTAACTTGTGAAGCAACAATGTATGTATTTGTTATTTTGGGGTTGGATTAATCCGACTTTTGCCTGATAACGCTGTTCACAGGCCTGAGCCCTGTTTTTATGTTATTATCCACGCCTGTGGGATAAGGGAGACATGTGGACAGGACTTGACCTGTCTGAGCCTCCTTTTGTTACACAACTATAGCAACTGAGGCGATTTGTACAGCTTCACTTTTGTCTTGGCTGAGAATGGATACAAGTGCTGACCCACCTAAGAACTTCTGCATCATCGTAGCTGCCTGGAAATTTACCCAGAAGGCAGGATGAAATATTGCAAGAAAATGGAACAGCAACATTTTATAGATGTTTTGAAATAAACTGAGACAAAACAATATTTCATGAATTTTCTGATTCCAGCTCTTGTAGTCCATACAGATTATGAAAATATTCTGAATGACGTCCCATCACAGTAGGGCTACAACCAACACCCCCAGGATATAGAAAGCCTCCACACTGATTAGTGACGTCATCAAAGGTAGTCCGACCGGACAGCTGCGCAAATCTCAGTTATACTTGAATCCCTTACTTCGTTTGCTATTACTATTCTGGAAATGTATTACAAAAGATATGCTCATATTTAATGTTCACATCAGTGAAATTTTATACTATATTTATTTCATGGATCCATAAGAAATTCGTTTGAATGCATTTACCTTCATGTTCTTAAGAGTGATCTCAAGAACATATTTTTGCAGATACTTTACACCACCAAACATTGAACATTATTACAAGGAATATAGTGAAAACGTAATAAAGGTAGTAAGTTATATACAAATCATAATGTATGTTCAAAAAGTCCAGTCACATTTATTAATACATTAACACATATACAATATTATCAAATTATAAATTATCCAGTCAGATTTTTCAACTTTCTTTCAGCAATTTTACAAAATATATGGTCTTTGATCGTCTTGCAATATTAAAAAAATGTATTCATTGTTGACAACATCTTTAATTATGTGTTCTAATTAATGTTAACTGCGACAAATACCATATAAAAGCACGCATTCGTTTGCAAGCTCCGACATGTGAACCTCCGACAATCTAATCTTTCAGTTAAAATAAAATTTTGGAATGTGATGAAATTGAAAATAAAAGGCAGCAACGGACTGTATAATTAAGATGGAGCTAACATTGTTGTTTTTATGAACAAGAATTAGTTATATTTTTCCAATACAAATCTTGAAATAACTTTTATTTTCAGTTATCTGCTTTACTACATGGAGAGTATTAAATTCCTGATAAATTTTTAGACACAAAGTCATCTTCAGTAAAACATTTTTCTCTTCAAAAACATATCTAACATGTCTTAAATTAAATTAATATTGGTAATGTTTCTTGGAAAATCTAGATTTCTTAATTTCGTCACAGGAGCATTTTTCTGTATTAATTAAAATTCAAAGCACTATCTACAACTTCCGAAAGAGAAATCATTGTATAAGGATTCCACAATAGTTTTACAAAGGAAACACGATCATCACTTTGTTTAACAATTGTCCAAACTGGAAACACTGTAACTTCTCTGAAATTTTCTAACTTTGTACAAAGAAACTGTTAATTATAAACTTGCTGCAAAACCACACTAGCAGCATCGACAGCTACCGGTTGGAAGTTCTTCAGTTTTCTTTTTTTTTTTCTACTGGAGTTTCTCGCCTTGTTTGCTAGAAAAGGAGGTAGGGCAGTCGAGAAATCCTCCACAATTTTTTTTAATTGAGAGACACTCAATACAGAAAATTATATTTCCCCTGTCGTATCGCACATAACTGTTTCTCACAGTATATCATTCTCGTGATAGTGGCGATGGCAAACCTGTAAGATATTGCAAAAAATTAAAACTTGTTTAATACTAGTTAGTAATTAACAGCAAAAGCATTTAAAAATCATGAGAATAATTAAGAAAGTACAATAATAAGACAACCATCGGATTTAGCAAGGACGGATTAAAAATTAATTTAAACAGATTTAGTATCGTAATTAAGTTCTGCTATAATGTATAACCTAAAAATATTTGAAATTATTTAAATGTTCGTTTCTGTAAGCCTTATTATTTGAACTGTGTAATGTTTTAAGAGTAAAACTCACTGTAATAAGTTGAGTTCAAACTTGGTCTTATAGAAAATAAGTATTACTCGTTTTTGGAACTTGTTGCAGAACATTCTAAACGGTTTTTCCGCAAGGAAATGACTACGAATAAAATGGATACTTACAATGGATGTTCTTGAAGAGGTGTAATTCCGTCGATGTTCCGCAGGTCATTTTCGTCGCATTTCAGTATCTTTTGAGAAACCAAATAGGCCCTACATGGACTTAAAACCCTTATAAGCGCAACGCACGACAGTTGAGTACAGCGCATTTATATCGCTTTTTGGATGAAACATCACTGATATGCTACCACCAATTCTTGAAATGAATACTGAATATCTTCACCGATTGGGAAAATCTTCACATATTGCAAATTACAACACACAGTTGCTACCAAAACAACTGACCATGTGGAAATCACGTTGTTGGCTAGGACTACCCTGGGCGCCATGACACAACGTCACAAGCTGAGTGTGGAGGCTTTCTTTATTCAGGGGGTGTTGCTACAACCCATCCCCCAAACACACATACACACAGAACACACACAGTTTTTCATTTGAAAATTTTCTCGTATTTACAGCGGACATTGTATAGTGACATTTAATGATAGGTTGTGATCTTTAAAACAGAATTTAAGAAAGAGAAGAATTTCTGATTTTAGCAGATAAAGTATCTGTGATCAACGACATCTCTAATAGCTTCATTCTCCGTCTCTAACCTGGAGAGGTGGCTCAGAGCATCAACTGATGTCACTGTAATATCTCTGACCGGGAGGTCTTAGGTTCGACTCCCGACGATGGCAGAATTTTCGACACTTGCTTGTCAGCTAGGTCAAATTCAGTCGCTGTATGGAGGGTAATTCTAGCAGCCGACTGCTCTGGTCGGTAGTTTTTCGTGGTTTCTCCGATCGACATCAGGCGAATAGAGTGATCAGGTTTATAGACTAATTGAAAGTTCCATTGTCTTTAATGTGATTGTATCTTTATTTTCTGAAGTTATTCACTACATCGTTTCTTTTCTGGACTTTCATTTAATTTTGGACTGCACTTTAGATCCATTTTCCACACTTACACTTAATGATAACTAATAGGAACAAAAATGTAATAATCAGTTTACCATCCTACAAACACTAAATTCTTAGAAAAGAATGCATGGACACTAATAAGAAAAGTTTCTCATACGAAAATACTTGGATTCTCATTAGTCTTCCACCTTACCGCATATTTTCAATTGTGAATATCTCTTGTCTTTTCACGATTCGTGTTATTGTGACTATCAAGAAAAACTTCATGTATTGATCAAACAGATGGCGTAATAATATAGAATTCATAAGAAATGGACTTGCTTCTTTATTGCCCCCATACCTTCACTTCTTTATTTTGGATATTCCAATTTAGGTTTCCAATTACGCTTCCCCGATGCCTTCATTACATCTCCACGCGCGTGCAGAACCCGTCGCTCTAGCAGCCCTTGCGCAGGGTGCGAACGGAGAGCGCGGGAGAGGGAGATGGCGGCGCCGGCCTCTCTGGTTTCCAGGCGCGGCGCGGGGCGGCGCGGCGCGGGGCGGCGCGGCGCGCGCGCTGCCCAGAGGGTCGAATTCGCTTGTGAGGGCGAAATTCCGCCCGCACCGCTCGGGCCGTTCGATACTCTAGGCCGCTGGATGCGCGCGAAAGTTGGCTCGGAGTTGCGCGTGGATTTGGTGAAATGAGCGCCTCGCCGCCGCCGCCGCCGCCGCCGCCGCCGCCGCCGCCGCCGCCGCCGCCGCCGCCGCCGCCGCCGCCGCCGCCGCCGCCGCCGCCGCTCCGCGTTTGCGTCGGATTCGTTGCGACGGCCCGGGCAGCGCGGGGCGGCGCCAAACGTGTGGAATTCGGATATTGGGATCCCGCGAGGTGCTGGGCTTTGGCGAGCACGATTCCGGAGTTGAGAAGTGGAGCTTCCCCAATTTGGGAATGCTGTATTGAATCTGAGCCGCTCGATCTGCGAGTTGAAGACACACTCACTGTGGATAGTGTTGTGGTACAGACGTATTGTTGCATTGCTTACTGACGAAATGAGAATTCATGTTATTATTTTACATGTTATTAACTTATTATGTGTATTGCCTTAAATGTAAATCTCAAAAGTACGCAGTTGTTTCTTTCAACCTCATGGAATTACTATTGGTTGAAATGGGTGGCCATTTTTGTGCATTGAAATCTCTTGGCAGATGAATGTTTTATGTAAAGAAGTTGGAAAGTTAAGCAAGTTTAGGTTTTGATGGTGATAAAAAGAGATGCAAATCTTCGTTGATTATTTATTTGCAATTACCAAGATGTAAGAAAAATGCAACGTATTTTTGCGGGTTTTAATTTCGTTGGAATAATATTGTTACAATAACGCACCATTCCATACCACAAATTTCAATGTATTTTTTCTTTAGTAACGTTTGTTTTGTTATCGTTTATTATTAAAGTAGAATATAAAACACTTTATACTAAAGCTATTTTATATTTGAATATGCTACCTGACACATTGTATTCTTCAAATTCCCTTTCATGTGTAAATGATTTCAACATAATCCATTTTGTGCCTAAATTTCCATGCCATTTTAAAAATGAATTGATAGAAAATGTTTTTAATTAAGAGGGAGAAAATATTGTTGACTGAAAATGTCTTTTACATAAACAATTGTGCTGATTGTTTAATTCTATTATTGACATGTTTGAATTTTACTCTCGCTACATGAAAACAAACAACCATTTTCTCATTTGTACACAACTTTGAATGAGATAACAAAATAAACTTCACGCAAGTAACCACCCTTATGTATTTTCACTGTTCGTAAGCTATTTGTTAGGAACAGTTACCTACATAACCTGTAAGAAACTGTGAAAAAACCGAAAAAGACATTCTAATGTCAATTACTAACATTGTTCTCTTGTGCTACCCTAATCTTTGATTTCATCTATAAACAGTCATCTCGTGTCTACTAAGACAGCGATATGTGAAGGAAACCTGGATGAAATACTCAAATCGAATATGGTGATGATTGATAAAACGTATGGTTGGAATGAAATTAGTAGCATAGGTAAGTCTAAAAATTTGTGAAAAATATTTTCAGTAGAAACTAAATAGAAATATAATTGATTAGTAAAACTATTATTTATATTATTATTATTATTAGTATTAGTATTATTATTCCTCTACATCACGACTAAAGATGTTATGTGTCGGCTGAATATAAAATCTACTCCAAATTGCAACCAGTTACCTAAGAAGCAGATCTACGGACAGCCAGTGCTTCTACAAAACTTTGCGCAAAATGTGGGCTGTTCCAAATAAAGCTATTTCTTGCACTTCCCAGTCCTTTGAATTACTTGTGAGTTTAGACAAGTTCTTACACAAAGTTTGCGGAACAAATCCCACAGCTCCGATAACTATCGGGACGACCTGTGCTTTTACGCCCCACATTCGGCTGATCTCGATTTCCAAACTCTTGTATTTAAGACGTTTCTCTGCCTCCTTGGTAACGACGTTTTGATCGCAAGGTACGACAACATCGACAAGTAAATACGATTTTTCCCCAAATCCCGGATAACCATATCCGGTTTGTTTGCCGCTATCATGCGATCAGTTTGAATTTGTTGGTCGTACAATATCGTACACAATCCAACAGACGTCACCGGTTTTGGTGAGTGTTCGTACCGCTTGGGGAATGTGTTTGGGATTTCGAGGGCGGTACAGATCTGCCAGTGGAGGTAGCTACACACCCTGTCGTGTCTTTTTAGGTATTCGGTCTTTGCTAGGATTGGACAAGCTGAGACAATATGATCAATGGTTTCTACGTATTCCTGGCAAATGCGGCATTTATCATCTTGGGAGATAAGATTTTTGTTCTCTTATTAGACAAAACTTCCTCCGGTAGATATTTGTAATAAGGTAGGCTTTCCTTTATCAATTCCGATCTTTTGGCAATAGCTTGGTGAATGATTCTGGCTACATTATTGTGGCGTTGTAAATAATCTGTTCGTGCCAACTGAGAGCATCCACTACATATGTGTTGAATAGATTCGATGGCCTTCTTACACAGGCGATCTTTTCATATCAATGGCGTTACTTCGAAACTGTAGCAAACCTGCCATGGAGTTCCTTTGATTTCCACTGTTCAATTCGATCCTAAGGTTTAGGAAAACTTGGATTGTGGTTTTCTTGGAGCAGCTTCAGAGGTGTATAGCCGTGAGCTTGTGCACAGGTGGCCGTCATGGATTTGTTGTTAATGAAATAATGTCTGAGTCGTTTTTCTTGCTGGCGGCACATAACTTCAAGACTTAACAGTCCACGGTCTCCATGATGTCTTGAAAGATATAGCCTTTCGGTGGAACTTCGAGGATGGTGCATCCGATAATTTGATGGAAGTGGTCTGACTTTTCTATCGAAAGCTTGTAAAGATGTCTCAGACCATTTAACAACTCCAAATATATGCGATGCTGCAGAAAGAGCCCATGTGATAATTCCTGTAAATTTGTTTCTCGAATTAATACAGGACTTGCAGATTTTTGCCACACGAGAGAGAACCTTTCTTTCCACTAGTTTTCTAGTTTTTTCATCTGCAGTTCCTAAGAGCTGCTGGAGGCCGAGATACATATATTCATCTCCATTGATGAGTTCTTGAATTCTAAAATCTTCCATCAAATGAGGTTCATTTTTGCTATTCTGGACGCGACCTCTCTTCACGTGAACAACAGCACACTTTTCCAAACCAAGATCCATACAAACAGAGCTGCTGAAGCTTTCAACAAGTGTCAGCATGCTTCGAAGTTGTTCTGGTCCTTTAGCATAGAGCTTGAGATCATCCATGTATAATTGGTGGGAAATGATCTTCTTGGGGGTTTTCAAAACATATCCATGGCCGGAGGCATTCAGCATCCTACTCAAAGGGTTTAATGATAAGCAAAACCAGAGCGGGCTTAAGCTATCTCCCTGAAAAATGCGTCTACAAAGTCGCAAAGGGTTTGTCTGGTAACTTAAGTTTCCCTCTCATAACATGCAGTGTTGTTCGTCAGCTGTTCGTACACGTTATAAGAAATTTAATGATAGAGAGGTGAACCTTGTAGAGTTGAAGAGTTCGCAGAAGCCAAGTATGAGGAATAGATTCAAATGCCTTTCGGAAATCAATCCAGTCTACAGACAAATTATGCATTTTCTTTTTTGCAAGTCTGGATATTATTATTATTATTATTATTATTATTATTATTATTATTATTATTATAAGCTTGGATATTATTATTATTGGAATTAATTATATATTATTATATTTTTTACCTTCAATTTCTGTACCTTCAATTAAAGAAAAATTTGAAACAAAAATTACTGGAAACAGAAATGGACTTTTTAAGAAGATCATCCAGGATATCAAAATTAGAAAAAATAATAAATTTAAAAATAAGAGAAAAAATTAATAAAGTATATACAATTTTAGAAACGATTCAATACAAGCAATTACAATGGTTTGGTCATGTGAAAAGAATGAAAGATAATAGTATCCCAAAAATAATTTTAGAGTGGTTTCCGGTGGGTAGGAAGAAAGAGGAAGACCTAAACATAGCAGGTTGAGAAAAATTAAGGTAATTTTAAATGACAAGAACTTAACAGACAAGGATTATAAAGATCGGGACAAATGGAGAAATAAAATTAAAATTATGTAATTTATTAGAATTGTGGGTAACACAAAGTTGTTTTCTGTGACAATGTAAAACTGTGAAATAAATATGTTTTTACCTTTCCCGTATACGTACGTATATGCGGAGTAATACTCGTATACGTAATATAGGGAAATTTACGTAATGCTGCGCCAAAAAACGGGAAATTTTCGGCAGAAAAAAGTTCATTGCCGAGCCGTAATAATGAAAAAGGGCATAAATACAGTTCATAAATTAAGAAAAATAATCCTTTTACACGTGGTGTAGTCTGGATCTCTGTTTTGTGGGTCCTTGATGCCGAAGAACTGAAAGCAAAACGTCCGTCCGTCGGACCGTCGCGGGTGTATGTGAACAACAGTAGCCTAAACTACGCGTCCGAGTTTTTCCAAATTGAAGAAACACCTGTCCATCTGGCCTGAATCAAAACTCTGAAATTTTGAAAATCATTCATTAATTTTGGAGGGGTACTTGAGATGAAGCCCCCAGGACATTTTCAAAATTTTCTCAAAAACTGCTCCAAATTTTTTCTTTAAAATTCTTGTAAGAATAGAGTAAAATACACTCATTAAAGCGGCATACCGATTTTCACCGTTAACACTGATTTTTCGAAAACTGCTTAAGTTTGTTTTTTTCTGCGTCTTCCCACAACTACAAAATTGAAGATATTGTTCCTCCAGATAAAATTTGTTCTCCAAATTGAGATCTCTCATTAAAATATTATTTTCGTTGTACTATTAAGAAATCCAAAAATTAAGAAAATGTTAAATAAAACTCATTTGGACGACGATAGATGCATCTGGCAAGAGTGTGTGTCAAGTCCGAATTGCCACCCGAGACTAAAGGAAATAAAAATTAATACGAGAAATTGTGTCATTCTGTAGCACCACTAGTTATCAAGTGTGCAGACCTTTAGCAATTAAGTAAAATGAATTAAACGTAACCGAAATACATTGTAATATTACTATTTGCAGAACAAAAATCAATATAATAATAATATAATAATAATAATAATAATAATAATAATAACAATAACAACAACTCCACCTAGGGAGTACACGACCTTGGAGTTGGTGGTGGAGCTTGAGTACCCCCATGAGCCTGAGAGCTATGTCAGTGGTAGCCTAGCTACTGGTAGGGTCTCCCTTGCTGAATAGGTTGAAGGTGAGGGGTCCGACGAAGAAGTACTCCATTTTGAGGAGAGTGGGAAGTAAGTAGAGAGGGAAGGGTCATGAACCTTTGGACTTCCTGTTATCGGCCCATGGAGGGTACAGGAGAGAAACTGGGTTGGCACACCAGGCCACTGATTAGAGTGGAGGCCCGAACCTTGCATTAGACAGCGAAGGAGGCTGCCTTCAGCAGTCAGTGAAAATCCCGTAGGGTTTAGTAATGCCGACTGGCGATCGGAGGGACCCATTGCTGGACCCTGCGGGGGGATGCCCCGAGGCCACTATGGGTCGCAGTAACGGATCGCAGGAAACAACCCAAATGTTAAGTGTTATCTGCGAAATCGAACTTGTTACCTGCGAATCTTCACTTGAAACCAATGAGCAAAATGAATAGAACAAGCAATGTAATGAACCTTAACGTGCCTTGTTCTACCAATGTCCCATACCTGCTCAGGAACCGAGCTAATGTCACCTTGTCGACATCTGGCCATCCCACGGATGTTAGTCCCAGGGACCCAGAGCCGGCAGTAACTTGAAGCCATCGTCAGAGAAGGACCCGGGATGAATTAATGGAGGTGATGTGGTGCTTTTACTATGCTAAAGCAAAAAATGGGGGCTCAGAAATAGAAGTTTTTAAGATATGGAGAGAGCGGAACCCAGATATGAGACCTACCCTAGACTCAAAGTAGCTTGCCAGTCAACGACGATACATACTCAGCAGTGGAAAATTCACAGCAGAACAACTTGCAGACATCCAGAGAAACGCAGAGTATGTTCATCAATCAAACCATCAACATGACGAACATTTAGAACCATCTAATATCCCTGAAAACGATGATCCACTTCAAGGTTCATCTCTTCCAAATGAAACATCCGTCAGTGGTGAAAATTCATCTGGCCATGAGTCACACGATAAGGACATGATGCGGGACCTCCTCCGACGCGAGATAGAACGAGTTCGTCTGCTTCCATTCGAATCTCGTGCACCGTTGAGGAGAATTTACGAAAATGCTAAAGCTAAGAGAGATAGAAAAAGCGAATTCTGTCTTAAATGAGGTTGTACAGACCTCAAGTAGAGATCTAGATATTACTGAAATCAATCACATCGTGTATGCAACTGGATATCTAGTATCTCAGATAATCTTGGGACCAGCCAAGAACACCGATGGCCGACAGCCAGACTGAGTAAAAAGCTCCGTACCTCCGTGGATGAACAGAATTAGTAAACGGATAGCCGACACACGGCGTGAAATATCACTCCTAGCCGAGGCATCTTCTAAGTCAAACCACACGTACAAAGTTCAACAAAAAATACTGCATGTTGAACAAAAATACCTAATTGACAATGACACAACAAGGCTAATGGTAGCTGAAAAGCTAAAAGAAAAAATCCAAGCATGGGCTCAACGAATAAGACGGTACAAACATAGAATCGATTTCCGTGTACAGAACCGGTTGTTTGAAACAGACGCGAAGAGATTCTATCGCAGTCTGACTGAAAAACCGAATGGCAATGCTGCGCCTCCTTCAAAAGATGACGTCGAAACATTTTGGTCAGGAATCTGGGAGGAAACCAGATTCTAGAACAAAGACGCATCGTGGCTCCAATCTGAAGTTGATGCTGCCAATGGACTTGTGGAAACAGTGGAACATGTACAAGGATTCTCGAAAGAGGACCTATGCCAAACAATTAAGAATATGGGAAACTGGAAATCCCCTGGGGTTGATAAGATCCAGATTTATTGGATTAAGAAATTAACAGCACTACATTCTCATCTTGCAGAGGCTGGTAATAAAATTTTAGAAAACCCTAACGAACTCCCCGAATGGCTCACCCGCGGCATTACGTATTTGCTACCCAAAGGAGGAGACAGCTCTTTGGCGAAGAACTACAGGCCAATTACTTGCTTGCCGGTAATGTACAAACATATAAGTGCAACCATTGCTGACAAAATGTATAGGCACCTAGAGAAGAACCATCTGTTGCCAGTTGAACAGAAAGGATGTCGTAACGGTTCCTATGGCTGTAAGGAAATCTTGCTTCTCAATAAAATAATTTTGAATGATGTAAAGAAACGAAAACGTAATTTAAGCATGGCTTGGATTGACTACCAGAAGGCCTTTGACAGTGTACCACATGATTGGATTTTGAAGACCCTGGAGATCTATCGATTTCATCCTAGACTTGTTGAGTTTTGCAAGGCTAGTGTGAAGTCGTGGAGCACCAGGTTACTAATCCACAGCGGAAAGGGACTAATAGAAACCAGAAGTATTCAGATTAACAGGGGAATTTTTCAAGGAGATTCACTATCCCCTCTGCTGTTTTGCATTAGTTTGATTCCTCAATCAAGACAGCTGTCGGACACTGACTTTGGTTACAAGCTCCATGGTGATGAAATGCCTGTATCACATTTATTTTACATGGATGATCTTAAAGTTTTTGCTAAGAATGAAGCGATTCTCTCCCAAATGCTGTCTGTCATCAATGATTTTAGCAATGACATCTGCATGAAGTTTGGTCTTGACAAGTGTGAAAAAGCCAACTTAAAAAGAGGCAAAATGACCACGTCCGAGAACATTGAAGTTGATAGACACACTGTGATTCAAGATCTTGAGCCATGTAAAACGTACAAATATCTGGGCATTGAAGAATGTGAGACCATCTCGAACGACACAATGAAAGAGAGAATTCGCAGGGAGTATTATAGACGAGTGAGACTAGTCCTGCAGTCCAATCTGAACTCAAGGAATAAAATATCAGCAATAGGTAGTTTGGCAGTGCCTGTAGCCGAATACAGTTTCGGACTAGTAGATTGGACTGAACAGGAAATTCGCATCATGGATCAAAAAACCAGAAAATTGCTTACAATGCATCATGTTGCCCACCCCCGAGCTGATGTACATAGACTTTGTGTCACGTAAGGAAGGAGGAAGTGGCCTCAGACAAATTGAGGCCTCCTGGCACAATGCAATAACCGGGATGGGAAAGTATGTAGTCAGCCATCAAGATGACCCACTAATGTGGCAGGTCATGAAATCTGTCCGAAGAATGGGAAACAGAGGCATTGTAAGTGTAGCAAGAAGCATTGCGAACAAGACTATGCAAGACAACCAGAATGACAGAGACACTGAACTTCTGATGCTACTTAACATGAAATTTGAGACACAGAAAATGTTAAAGAAATCGTGGAGAGACAAACCACTCCACGGACAATATCTAAAAAGAATGGACAAGGTGCAGATCAATAAAGATCAATCATTTATGTGGCTTAAAAGGGGAAGAATGAAGCCAGAATCGGAAGCACTTGTAATAGCTGCCCAAGATCAGGCCTTGAGAACACGACATTATGATAAAACGGTTCTCAAAATTTCCCAAGATGATAAATGCCGCATTTGTCAGGAACACGTAGAAACCATCGATCATATTGTCTCAGCTTGTCCAATCCTAGCAATGACCGAATACTTGAAAACACACGACAGGGTGTGTAGCTACCTCCACTGGCAGATCTGTACCGCCCTCGAAGTACCAAACACATGCCCCAAGTGGTACAAACACTCACCGAAACCGGTTACGTCTGTTGGAATGTGTACGATATTGTACGACCAACAAATTCAAACTGATCGCACGATAGCAGCAAACAAACCGGATATAGTCATCCGGGATTTGGAGAACAAATCGTGTTTACTTGTGGATGTTGCTGTACCTTGCGATCAAAACGTCGTTACCAAGGAGGCAGAGAAACGTCTTAAATACAAGAGTTTGGAAATCGAGATCAGCCGAATGTGGGGCGTAAAAGCACAGGTCGTACCGATAGTTATCGGAGCTCTGGGATTTGTTCCGCAAACTTTGTGTAAGAACTTGTCTAAACTCCCAGGTAATCCAAAAGACTTGGAAGTGCAAGAAATAGCTTTATTTGGAACAGCCCACATTTTGCGCAAAGTATTGTAGAGGCACCGACATTCTCTAGATCTGCTCCTTAGGTAGCTGGTTGCAACCTGGAGTAGATTTTATATTCAGCCGACACTAACATCTTTAGTCGTGATATAGAGGAATAATAATAATATAAAATTGACAATTGGTGTTGATTGTTCGATGGGGTTGTTTGTTATGTAATATAAAATAAAATTAAATATTTGTTGTCAATTTGATAATTAAATTTGAGGAAGCCTAAATATCTTCACAAGTACAATATTTATAAAGTAAAATTTGCTCTGAAAATAGAGGAGAGAAAACATAAACGAATTTGTGCTTTCACTAAGTACACCCGTTTGCAGCCATTTTAAATGCTTGCACTGTTTGAGAGTAAACTGTGCTCTTTGAAACGTGTTGCCCTGTGGCACCTTTCCCATTTTCTGTTACACCTCGGAAATCCCCTGCAATTCCCGACTTCTGGGAATCCCCGCCAGAGCGCGTAGAGACCACAACTGCACGCTGGGGACGGCTGTTGTTTGGCTGCAAACGCAGATCTCCATTTACACGTGGAAGTTCAGCAATAGTGGACCCAACGATTTGGAGATACGAGATACCGTGTAGAAAACGAAAGCAAATGTAGCTTACATTTTTAGTGGTAAATAATATATAATAAATTATTTACGATATTAAATATTAATATTAGCCTTTATAATATTTAAAGTAATAAAGATGATGGAAAATTTCTTTTTAGTAGTGCTTTTATTTGTTAGTTTTATTTAAATTCGTGCATTGAGAATTTTTTGTAGAACAATCTGTTAATGTATGAAAATTTACTTTTAGCTGTGTGCATAACACAGGGATATATTTTATGAACGATATACTTGTGATATTAAATAAGTACTTTTGGCCACGATATTTTTAATACAAACGTCTTTAGTCTCCACTTTTTATTTCACGAAAGTCACCTAATTATTGACAAAAACAATTTTGAACACTGACTACTACATTAGATGTAGTTTTCACGTTCTCTTTTTACTACCGACTGCTCTAATTAAGTACTCATCTTTTACGGTAATAGTGGCCTCCAACTTCCATTATTGATAGTCATTGTCAGTGGAACATCAATTTGACATGCCAGTTGCTACGAGTACTATGGCAATAGCGCTGCCACCATAAATATGAAATCTTCATTTCGCGCTTAATTTAATGGGTACCTTCTATTTGAACAAACACTACGTTGAAAGCAATAGGAAAAGGTCTTGTGCTAACCTTCATCAGTAAGAGGCTATTGACCGAAAATGGAAATGTTTTATTGTGTATTGCGCACAAGAAATTAACACCAGAAGTGTTTAATAATAACAATACTAATTTGTTATGCCAGAATCAGGATAGAGTATCTAAAAAGTGCTATTTCTGTGCTATTTTTCTTCTCTATAATGGCCTATCAAAATTTGCGATACAGGACTGATAGGAAGCGGCGTGAATTGAAAGTCTGAGATGCATGAATTTAATTAATATTCGGCGCATTGAAAAGCGCAGTTGGTTATGAGTTCATATATGGAATAATCTAATTAATTTCCATTCGTGAATTGTTTCTTTCTCAGCAATATGAATAATTTATTCATTAACTTAATTCATCTAATTCAACATACAGGGTTTCAAGGCAATGTAAACTGTCTCACCGCCCTTTGGACCTCTTTTACAAAGTTTACTTAACTCATTAGATCAGAAAAGCATTTTCGTAAAACTGTACTGTTACCTCGATTTAACGCAACTATAGGAACGGAAAGGTACTCTTAATAGCAGGTGTTCTTTATCGATTTAACAGTTCGTCGTTCGTTAATATACAGTAGAAACAAATGAGTTAGTAGCAAACTATGTTATATGAGTACTCCTACTCCACCAAAAGACATTTGTATTATTTAGTAGGCATTACGAGAACTACTGAACGACATGCCCGATAACATAAATAACAAACTCGGATGGTTATAAACCTCGGCTACCCACCCCGGTTTACAAACTTTAAACGCACCTTCTATTTGATGTCTGTTGACAATGACATTCATGTAACACTTTCTGAACTCTTTAGAAATCATCAAAATTTTAACTGCGTATTTTGCATGATAATTAACAGGTTTTCTTTCTATACGTCTCCTACATGAAATCATTTCTGGTCAAACATGACTGTAAAATATGTCCTATATCAAGACCATCAACATTAGAAAGGTTATATTCCATGCCAGAAAAAATACGGAAAACGTCGCAATTTAGACAGCATTACTGGTAAATGTCATAACTATGAATGAATGAATGAATTTTTATTTTATTGGCTTTAACCTTAATTATACGCCATTTTACAATTATGTACATCATTAATCAATGAAACAGTCAAATCAATACAGTTACTCAAAAATAGAAAAATTACAAAAAACAAAAATTACATAAACACATTAATTAAAAAACTGAAACTAACAAAACTTTCAGTATATTTCCATTACACGTTCACAGGTCATGTGTTACAATGAGTTTTCAAAAACCATGACTTTTAATAGCATTCTATCATGAAACTATAATTATACTCCAGTATACAATTATGGAAATCATTATTCAATGAAACAGTCAAATCAATACAGTTACTCAAAAATAGAAAAATTACAAAAACACAAAAAACGTATTAATTACAAAAAAAACTAAACTAACAAAACTTTTAATATATTTACCTTACACGTTCACAGGTCATGTGTTACAGGGAGTTTTCAAAAACCACCACTTTTAATAGCATTTTATCATGAAAGACTATCACAAAATATTCACAAATGTACGTAAGATGTTCTCCATCTTCCATTAGTGCTTCTAAGTTAAATATTAATTTATTATTTCCTTTGATAAATATTTTAAATGCTCAGATGTTCACTTTATTCACATTCAAATTTATATCAGTTGTCTTTTATTCAGTTTAGTTATTCAATTTAGTTTCAGATAGAGCAAAATTATTCAAATAGAGCAAATGACCGTAATTTAAAGCAAGATTTAAGAAAATGAAAAAATTATTGAATATTGTTTTGATCATTTAGTCTCAAGAGTTCAGGATGTTTTGATTTTTTTCCACATTGTTTCTTAATGGTCCATAAATTGGGCGGAGTTTTATAATATGTTCTAATGTTTCCTGTTTGAGATTGCATACCATACATCTTTCTAGTTCCGATAGTTTATAAGCTATGTTTTTGAATTTTAGTTTTACGGTGTTTAAACCAGCAAACCTAATTTGTGCCATTATTTTGATTTGTGCTAATGGTATTTTCGAGTATAAACTATGGTTCATATTTAGGGGATTCTGTATCTTTTATTAATTTGTAAATTGGACTGTAGGATGAGAATGCTACTCTGTTTAGGTCCTTTTGAAAGACATTATCTGCGTACAGGTTGCAAATATGTGAAATAGTCGCCTGAATCTTGATCGAATCTAGTAGATCAGTAAACAGCTGGTCGCTACTGAGGAACTCGAGGTTGGTTTTCATAATATCAACCCAGTTATATTTTCGATTGAGTATTTTCTGGTGTGTTACTTAGTTTGTTTAATAGTATGTAGCATTGTTTTGGGTATCTATTTTCAGGCATTTGTATCAATTTCGTAAAATACAGCATTGCTCTCTTCAGAATTTGTGTACTCACTGGCGACGAACCTGTCTCCATTCTTAGTATGTATCCAGGAATGCATTTCGGTAACCCTAACAGAAGTTTAAAAAATCCTGCTTGAAGTTGTTCGCTATATCTAAGTGCCGCACTCCACTAATGGATGAAGCGTACAGGAAGATGAAGTTCACTGTTAAATTCAATATATCTATTCTAGATTGCCAATCTGCAAATTACCTTCAATTAATATCTTCCAAAGGAATCCCATAACAATCGTAGCTTTAGACAGGAACTCGTCTGCAGCTGTTCTAAATAATCCTGAGCTAGTGAATGTTACCCCTAAGTATGTATAAGAATTAACTTGCTTTATAACGTGTTATCTGCATTTAAGTTGTCTTGCTTTTTCTGTTTACCTCCCCTGTTATAGATAAGCAGTTGTGTTTTTTTTCATTGATGTCTAAGTGGTTTATATCGCAATACTTAGAGAGAGAGTTCATTTTATATTGCAAATCGGTGATGTTGTCTGAAAGTATTATTATATCATTAGCGAAAATGAGCACTTCTATTTTTTCTTCGATTTTGTCATGTCCATTTTGCATAAAAATCTTCGTGATGTCATGTAGCAATATAGAAAATAGGATCGGGCTTAGGGAGTCGCCTTGCAGGACGCCTTTCGTCACATCTATTTCTTGTGTCTTTTGATCATTTACTGTTACTCTCATCCTGGCTTTGGTGTAGTAATCTTGTAGAATTCTAATTATTTTAGTACTAATTACTGCTTCATATAGTTTTTTCCATAGAATGGTATGGACTACAGATTCAAACGCTCTTCGAAATTCGATGAATGCAGCGTATAGTTTGACTTCTGATTTTGATAGATTTATCGCGATCTTTGCATTCAGGCAGAAAATATTGTCTTCACATGAGCGTCGTGTTTTGAATCCACATTGTGCTTCAGGAAGTATGCCGTAATTTTCACAGTGATTATTTAACCTCTTTGCAATCAGTTTTGTGAATATCTTCGATTGTGTGTTGGCCAAGGCAATGCCTCTGTTGTTTATTGGGTTGTACACGTCCCCTTTCTTGTAGATAAGTATAACCTCCGACTCACACCCGTCCCATGGAAGTTCTTCTGTCTTCATTATTGCGTTGAACAGTTTCGTCATTTGTCTTATCGAATTAGGAGGTAGATACTGAATTCTTAAGAAATCATTTGTAATTCCATCCGGGCCAGGATACTTGTTTTTCGTTTCACTCAGAATTTTAAACACTTCAATATTTTCTATTTCCTTATCTAAGTACGGATGTGTGGCATCAAAGAATGTTGTGTTAACGGGTTTCAATTTTGGAAATATTTTGTCATAAAATGTCCACCATTCGTCAAGACTAATCGGACATTGTGAGCGTTTCTTCGGTTTGAGGCGTTTTACTTCTTTTCAAAATGTTTGTGGGTCTCTGCTATTTGATAGTGCTAATTGTATTTTTATCACTTCTTCTTTGTTGTTTCTTCTTTTCTCGTATCAAATCTGCGTTATCCTTTCTCGACTTAAGAAAATTAGATTTAAACTCCTCTTTTCTCCGTTCATTAGCATTTTTGTTTTTAATCCACATTTTGTGTTTTTGTTTCGTCATTTTGCTAAGTCTTTTGCAGGCATTGTCAAAACAGGGTTTGTCACGTTTAGTATTTTGTGTTCGCTTGTTAAGAAAAATGCTCATATCCGATTGTTCTTCTGCATCTCGTATAGTCGATTTCAGGGACTTGATTAATTCGTTAGGATCATTGGCCTCTGGACAGTTTTTACTCTCGAGTATAGTCGTGTATTTATTTATATTTTTCATGTTCCATTTCAAGACGATTTTTGGATTTGATGCATTACTGTTTGCTCTTTCTTCTGTCTCGGTGCTTAATCACAGTGTAACTCTGACAGTAGACGATCTGAAGTTCCCATGCTGCAGATATCAAGATCTTTGATCGAACTTGTTCCAGGTTCACCCACACCAAATCTAGAAGAGAGAAACCTCTGATACTGAGGAAAGTAACCCCGCCGTCGCTGTCTGTTCGCGTTCGCCCATTTAGCAATATGTATCCTAACTCCTCTAAACCCTCAACTAGTTTGACACACCGTTAGTTCAGGGTATTATATAAAGTTTCTCTTGTAGTTGAAATAAAGGCATTTTGAGTTAGTTCGTAGTCAAGTTGATGGAGACGACCAATTCTGTCATTGAAATTTCCACCTATTATGATCGGGAGATTGTTGTTTATTTTAAGATTTGCTATTATGTCTAGAAGTGCTTGCAATCGCGTGTCATGGGATTAGGCATGCAAATAATACATTAATGATAATCATTTCACATTCACTTACTGTACATTTCATAATGATCCAGCACTGGTTACAGTCTAAAAAGGAAACAGACTTTACATTATCACAGTTATATAGAATTGACAACTCTCCGCTCGCTCTGCCTAGAGACTTTTCTTTACCCGCTGGATATACATGACTTTTAAATTAATTTAAATGTGGTGACAATGTGAGAGTTTCTGCAGTTGACCATGTTTCACTTAAACTAATAATATTGCAACATGTAATGTAGCTTTCTAGATCATCAACAGGTAAATTATAATCATTTCTTATACCATGTGTATTCCAAAAGACGAATTCAACACAAGTATTTGTAAATGTCATAATTAATGGTCATCATACCCAAAATAAAATTTGCCTCATAAAATGAACGTATCATTTCTAGTTCTTCTGATTTTTTTCAGGACATTATATAAACTTCGCCACACTGTGGAATATTAAAGCAAAATAAAACGATGTATAATATAAAAAAGTCAAAATTCATATTTCATTTTCGTAGAGGATCAAAATATTTGAAAAACTTTTGATATCTGGTGTTTTTTTGGGCGTTGTAGCAAAGTGTAGCAACTTTAACCGGCAAATTTCATGCGTATTTTTAACTGTTACGTTTTTAGTTTGTTTCAAATCCTGATGTGCGATTTTATTTTTTTGCTAAAAGTGTCTTAGTTGGTAATTTACTAGCAACCAGTGCTGGTGACATGTAGTTTACATTCATATCATTTAATTTGAGTCATATTCTACTAAATATAAAAATAAGCATTTTTAATGCTTTGACATAATAGATGGCCAATGAATTTGTCAACATCTAACGCGCATTTGCCTGCAATGTGAATCAGCCTCTTCCCCAACCTTTTTCTGTTGCGGCGTGTCTGCCAAATATAATCACTCCACTTTCATCCTTTTCATTCCTCATATCTTTTCGTACCGCTTTCGTGCTCTCTTTATGTTTGGGAATTTTGAAGTCACACTTATGAACATTACATTCTGCCAAGATTTGTTCTTATATATTCTTTAATTCATGTAACCTTAATTTCGGTAAATATTATTTTCCTTAATAAAGTTATTTCCTCCATTTTTGTGTATTTTCAAATAACATTTTTAATCCACTTCATTTAGCCCGAGCTCACACTGGTGAATGTACCAAAGGTAATTAGAAGTCTGCAGAGCTCGCGAAAAGACTTCGTTCAACAAGAAGGTGCAAATCTCATTAATGTTAATCTTTACCAAGCATGGGGTTAATTTTTTCATTTGGCTTCCTTTTTAAGGTTACTCTATTAAATATTTTTTCAGGGGGACATTTTTAATGGGTTGATATCTTCATAACCAAGAGAAAAAATGATAAAATAAATGAAGTTAACATTTATTATGTATTACGTTTACTCCTTTAACTTCTATCTTATAGTTTTGTAGAAGGTTTAAAAATCCGTCGTAGAACTTTCAGAAGTAGGCGGATGGCCTTTGGATTATAGCCGTGTTTAATTACTGAAAATCATGTTTTTTTTTAGTAAAAGTTTAGTGAGTAGCAAACGTTCTTCGAATTTTTGCTTCATCATCATTTCACTCCATAAACAGCTTAGAAGTATCTGAAAAAGTGCATGATCACCGAACTTAAATAAGCAAAAATAGTTCACAGCAGTACAACCTATCAAAACTTATACTTTTGTGAAATAGTTTCCTTCCACTTAAAACAGGCAAAGAACTTGACGAAAGAGAGCGAGTTCGCTCCTTCGAGTCGCTCGCTTACAACGGCTTTCCTCTCTTTGCGAGCCAAGCTTTTCGCCCGTAATCCAGTCACTTAATTTGACGCCAGCGGTACTAAAAGTTCTCGATTATGTTTATAGAAGTTCGGAGACACTTTTTCGCCATCCTTTTTATTTCATTTCTCCGGCGACTAGAAACGAGAGGAGGTAAACATTCCGCCCATAAGGTTGCGAATAATCCCGTCGTCCGCGTCTTTTATTGAATCGCCCATTACAGCTGGCATCGATTGGCGCGCGCGCGGGCCGCCGCGTTTTATCTTTCGTCCGCAGCGGAGGCGGCGGCGGCGGCGGCGCCGCGCCTGGCCGCGCCGAGCAGCGTCGGGGCGCGCGGAACCGCTTTCCGAAGCGCCGATTTGAAGGAAACGAGTGGAGGGAGATGTCGGCCAATCTCCAGAGGAAGGACTCTGCGTAATGACGCGTGGGATGAGGCGCGGGTCGGGTGAGCGATGAGGGATGAGGGACGAGGCGAAGGGTGGCTGGCCCGCTCGATGGCGAGCCGCGCGATCTCCAACTGGGGGGCGCTTTATGGCGACGATTAACTTTCATATTGAGTCGCGGGTTAGTGCGGCGCCTGCCCGCCCCCTCTCCACTCGTTCCCTTCCCACGCCCCGTTTCTTGCCACTCCCCAGCGCCGCTCTTAGTCACTCTTTCTCTTTTCGCCGCACGTCCGAATCACCATATCCTTGCCCATTGCGCGAGACCCATCCCGCCTCACGCCATCCGCACTAACACACCTCACCCCACTTCTTCCACATCATCCACCTCACCCCACGTCACCTCATCTCACCAACCTCATTTACCTCACCCACCTCACTCACCTCATCTACCTCACGCACCTCACGTAGCTTACTCACCTCACCTATCTCATTCACCTCATCTACCTCGCTCATCTCACCTACCTCACCTCAGCTCCCTCGCCCCACTCCACCCCACCTCACCTCACACGTCTTCGCCACAAACCAGCCCACCCTACTTCTCCGGTCCAACTCTTCCCTGCTTACCTCGGCTCAGTTCACCTCATCCCATCCCGCCTTACAGCCCACCACTCAAACCACCTCGTCCTAGGTGGGGACTCTACAACGCCGCACTTCACAACAACACCCCAACCCCCATCATTTACCCACCACAGCAACGCCCCGTCTCGCTCTCCCACGCTCTCTGTCCAGCCCCACTGTGTCCTAGCTGCTTTACCTTCTTTTGCTCAGTCCTACTCTGCTCTGCACCGTCTTCTGGGCTTCGCCTTTCTTTTTCGGTCCCGCCCCGCCGCACCCCACCCTGTCTTACTCTGCCTTTCACCGCCTTAATTTGCCCTATCCTGACTTCACCTTCCCAACACAGTCTCCCCCCTTACCCACCCGTCCCCGCCCAACCCCTTTCAGACATTCCCTACACCACCTCACCGACTGAGCACTCTTTGAGAGAATGTATGCAGTATCTTGAAAACGAAATGACAAATATGAAAAAATAATAAGGATAATAATATTTATTTAAACAGTGTCCCGTATATTATCTTAGGGGTTTACGTACGAATGCGTCTGAATTGGAAATGGGTCTTCTATAAAATATACCGATAAAGCAACACAAACAATTTTTCAACTCTCGCTGAAAATAAGACTGAATTATCATAGGTATTATCACAAGTGCTTTAGAAATTGTCGATAAATTCCCGACTTGTGAAACAAGAAGAGGATCTACATGCGAATTTGCAAAACACGAATGTTATTTAATAGGATCGACATGTGAAGACCTACGAATGAAACTGAAGACCTCGAGGCGATAACATGTTCTGCCACTACACGTACGTTTTGAGAACAAGGCAAGTAAAGGTTTAGACATTGCATTCTACACATTAATGTATGAATTACACTGCCATCTTGCGGCAAATTTTTAAACTAAAAACCCCAAATCTAGTACATCTATGGAGCGTCAAAATACATTAATATCTCATTGTCATCAGAAATGTGGCATGCTTGTTAGTGCCCCAAGGTTTTTAATTATGTCCAACAGCGTTCCAAAATGTGTAGGCTGTTTATTGAACATTAACATAGCAATCGATGTATGCCGCCTCCTAAGATAGATGAGTCACAATTTATGATTGGACAGTAGGGAGAAGCGGTAAGAAAAATCGGATAGAGAAAGCGATAAAAGTTTTGACATACACCGCTCTAATTCGAGCATTTTGTATGCACAGTTAAACACTATTGGTCTTATTTTCAAAAGTGGAATAGCCGTAGTCATCCACGCGACCACTGAAAGGTTAAGCAGTGCACATGTTCCCGATATAAAGCTGTTATCAACCTCCACAAATCACGAGACGCGGCGCGGCGCGGCGGCGTCGCCAGCGCCAGCGGGAGCAGCTCCTGAGGGTCCGGCCGTCGAGCCCCGGCTGCACGTGACCGCAGCGGCCATACGCGCGGTCTCTTCTGGCCGATTCATTAATTAGTCGCCCCATTAATTTATCAAATTCATAATTACGCGGATAGAGTGCGCAATTAATTTCTGTTCATTTTGGGGCAATAATTCACGCGAACGTGTAGCGGTGCTCCGGCGTTTTTCTGCACGACCGCCCTTGAACCACACGAACCACATGCCATCGCCGGTGGCAACGCCACCGCCACCGCCGCCGCCGCCGTTTAATTTTTCTCCTGATTTAGCAAGTGCTCCGAAAAAATCCCTGAGAGCTACAAAAATTATTAACCACAAAACAATTTTAATTAAAAGCTTCCGGGAGGCGTGCGGTAAAGTTTTGCGATTGTGGGGTATTTATAAAAACTTTTAAAACGTGTAATTCTTTCGGGAATGAATTGGATCAACCTAATAATTCCCTTGTGGTCTGCCGTGGGGGAGGAGTGGTCAATTTTCTCGCGGTAATTGAAGTAAGTTTATTGGACGGAAAATATTTTCTCGTCGGGGTGAAAGTGTTTGCTAGAACTAATATTTGAATTATGAATATACTTCGAGAATTTGAGTTACGTAGTTGTGAGGTGGTAGTGGAGTTGCAAGTTGTAAGAGAATAGTCGAGTTGCTTTCATATGTGATGGTAGTTGATTTTCATAGTTGCGAGGTAGTACTTGAGCTGTGTAGTTGGGTGGAAGTAACTGAGTGGATTACTTATAAGGTAGAGGTCATGTTTGAAACCCATGCCATGTCTTAACCATGTTTTAAACACCTGTAATCTTCGAGAGAGTCTAATATTCATCATGACTGACACTGATCTGACACCACCTCTGCCGCTACTTATCCCCGGAGAAAATCCCTGGAAATACCAACTAAAGAGGCTGCCTTCTATTGTATTTGGGAAGAAAATCTAATCTTGTTAATCTGATATTAGGTTTTTGTCAACGCTGCGAGCTGTCCAACCATCGGTTGCATAAACCCCTGCAGAATCAAATAGACCATAAACACGTGCAATGAACCTCTTCAGTAATTGCATGATAACTATAAGCATTCCTAGACCATTTGTGATAACTGCCAAATAAAGTATTTTCCTACTTTTCTTAAATTTACAGTACGTTTCAACGCTTGTTTACGTTGCAACTAAGAAAAGAAAATCTGTTGTACACCTTAATGTGCTTTAAATAAACTTCAATCTTTGGGAAGGGGAACACTCTCAATCTCCTTGCGCGTTCAGATTTGTCCATGATATTACATAAAGTTAAATTTTTAGTAACGCTTGTGAACAATAACAGGTTAGTGACAACAAAACTAGCAACAATAACGAATAAGCATTGCGAAAATTTTCAATCAATAATTATGTCTTATTTATTTTATGCGGCGATCATCAGGGCTACTCGTTCTCCTGATCACGCTCTGCTCCTTTCACAATCTAGCAGAGAAAGATGATATCACTCGAGCGACAAAACAGGCGATTTAATGTTTGCTCAGAGGTTGTTTTAGGCTTGAAAATATTTTACATGTAGTAAATCTACAACATGGGACAGCAGACTTTATTCCCCTCTTCAGGAAGGCATGCGAAGGACATTTTCGACCTTAAAAATCCACGGCTTCGATGGAATTTGAATCCGCACACGTGAGTGTAGCAGCCTGATGAGCAAACCCGTTAGCCACAAAATTGTAGCATAGTAGTTGGTTTTCCTTTTCGAAATACAGAGCAACTGGTTTTTCTGAAATATCGTTCTTTCGAATAAAATGGAAAATTTAATCAAGGTGATGAACTGCAAGCAGCTGCGCGGCAAGTGATGAAGGCGCGGGGTAAGACAAGCGAGTACTCGGAGCGGAAGGGCTAAAAAGAGCCTATGGGCGTCAGGAAGTCCGTCTGTGCAAAGAACCGCCGCCACAGTTGAGAGGCAGCTTGTCATAATACAGATACAAATGTAATTTACTCCCCGACTTTGAGAGCTGCTTTGAAACAGAAACTCCGCGCTGCGTTTCATCAACTGCTAGCTCACAACGACATACAAGTAATTCACTTTTGGGCATCGCTTTTGGCGGACTTTCGTTAAGTGGGGAAATGTTTTATGAATTTGCAGATTTGTATGAAATGTTCAGCATCTTCCAGATTCTCGCTTTGTTATATGTCGGAAAATATTTTTAACTGTGGGGAGTGTAGTAGGTGTTACGTAAGTTGATTAATTATAAAATAAATGACAAAATATTTAACAAGTATTTGTAGAATAATATCTTTTTCGTGAAAATACTGTTAGCCAATTCTGTAATAAATTTCACACATTTAAGTGTTTCAACATATAAATCAGTACAACTAAATACCGTGGATATACGCATTAGTTTAATATCTTTGCATCTTTGGGTGCCTACAGACGTTCCCGTATCTACTTAGCTGTCCGGGAGACGCCGCGTCCCAAGAACAAATGTCTCGGCCGTCATACTGCGGCCTTCCTCAGGGCGTAATGCGCGGAGATAGACTATTTCGTCATCTGTGCATAGGATTCGGCGTCTCCCGCATAGACAATTAGATTCTGACCTCGGCCGCCGGTGGCCACACTTTCAGCCTTAGTACTCGGTCTCCCAGACAAGACGTAATACTTCAGGTGCGGTCACCGAGCTAATTATCAGTTTCTCCATCTATCACGCCAATGTGACTCCTGAGTCTATAACTATTTCATTGTATATTACTAGACGCGCGTGGCACATGAGTCCAAACGTAAAGTCCTTTATAAGAGGAAGGTAGTCCAGCAACACGTAGCAGGTGCTGACGCTTTCGCTCTTAGGCCCTTAAATCGAGCACTTGGTCTTATCCCCACTCACACAACTTTTCCGCGCAAGGAGAAGAAAATTAAGGGACGCATTTTAGGCTTAAGAGTGTTACATGATAGGCTAGAAATCCACACCATTCCACAACACACATCCGTACGTGGAATTCTACCTTGCAGTCGGGATGTATGGCGTACTTGGATGAGAATATTTAAAACACTTGCCGCACCGAGACCGTATAGAAATGTAGGTTGGAAAAATGAAAGTTTAACACGATGGTGGTAGAATCCCGCATGCCACAACACACGAGAAACAATGTCGAAGGTGGGTTTCGAATCCACGACCCTTGAGTCGGTACTGTAACAAATCTCGGCTGCATTCGCCTCAGGTATTCGAGCCTCCCAAGTCAGCGTTTTTAATGCAGAATTCAGAAAAGTACCCCTTCATTGGACTTGGTATATCAGTTGAGAATCTGAGTTAGAGAAACTTTGTAAAATAACGACAGTAAATGGATTAATCACATGAGAACTGGACCGCAGAAAATTAGAGATAAAAAGGTTATAAAAACAAGATAGCTTAATTTGTACCAAGAAATGTCTAAAAGAGTGTATACAAAGTAATTTTTATCAGAATTGGACACATGAAAAAAGCACTGGGATAAAATAGAAAACCCTTTATGGGTTTTATCATTATTAATCTTAGCTCAAAATTAATGTTTCATTTGTTTCAGGATTCAAACATTAGACAACTGGTGAATACGTGTACAATTCATATTTTAACATTATGATTAAGAATCAAATCTTGATGTGTAGTTATAAAATTATATTCTAAATAAACACCACATTCCATCATGTTTGATAGTTTGAATCGTGATTGTCTATTAAAAGAATTGCAAAGTAAAAGCATCTGAAATATTGAAGTGGAATTAGGTGAATATATTTTTCGTGAGCCAGGTTTCGTTGTTAGGTTTGGGCATTTGAAATATTGAACATTTTTCTAAATTCGAAAAATAGAAGTTATGAATTCCGATCATTACTTACGAAACAAGCAAAAAATATTACAAAATTACCTAAAAAAATAAATTTGCTTCTAATGGATTGACATAATTATCCATTTCATCCTTTGAGATGGTACTAGTATTCCTCACCGCAATTCCCACATAATGAGCCCATTCCTTCCCTCTCCGCTCACCCATAATTTCTCTATTACTTCCTCCTTGTTTCCTTTCTCCCGCCATCGCCCTCTCCCTCAGCAACCTAATGATCGACGAGGTCCCTGATGGATGGCTCACCCGCCCGATTCGTCACTGTTCATTATAGCGCGATTTATGTCCGCGGCCACGCCGATCCACGAGCATCCCCCGCGCCGTGAAACAGCGACGCAGCGAGCCGCGAAGGCGCGCGCCACAGCCCCGAGCCACCCCACCCCACCCCACCTCTGCCCCCCGCCACGCCTCACCCCGCACCGCATTACTTCACTCCCCTCTGGTGCCGTTCCCGTCTCGTCGCTCTCCATCTCAGCCCAATCACCGTCCCATCTCGCCCACATCCCCACTCACATTTCCACCCTATCCCCGCCCATCCCCACCCATTCCCGCCCCATCCCCACCCACCCCTGCCCCATCCCCAACCTTCCCGTCCCATCCCCGCTACATGCTCTCCACACCCCCGCCACACCTCGCCTCATCACGGCTCCTATCCTTCCACCCATCCTCGCCCCATCCCTGCTCCATCCGTGCCCCATACCCACTGTATCCCCACAAAATCCCCGCCCCAGACTAGTTTCACCTCGCCCGAAGTTATTTCGCTCTGCCCTCGTTCCATACCCACCTCGCTGCTTTCCTTCCTCGCCCTATCCCAGCACTATTCGATCCCCCATACCTGTCCCATCCCTCCCCTTTCTTGCCCCATCCTTGCCCCATCCCTACCCTATCCCTTCACCGCCCCTTCCTATCTCTCTCTTCCCTCCTCACCCTTCCCCATCCCTCCCCATCCCTCCCCATCCCTCCCCACCCCCATCCCTCCTCATCCCTCTCCCATACCTTTCCCATCTTTCCCCCATTCCTGCCCATCCCTCCCCCATCTCTCCCCATTCATGCCCCGTTCCTGTCTCATCCCTGCCTCTTCATTATCCACTCCCCGCCCCATCATCGTCTCAACCCCACCCATTCCAGTCCCCTTGAGCCCGCCGCACTCTCACGCTATCCACGTCCCCGAACTACGCCCGCTCCCATACTATCCCCGTTCTCCTCCCGCTGCCCGTCTCCGCTCTGCCCCGTTCCGTCGCTGCTTGAAGAAGCTGATTATGGACCCATCGGGGCCGCCACCGCCTGCGGGCCTGGGAGGAGGAGGTTGCGGCTTGGGGGCGGCGCCATCGCCAAGAGAAGGGCTCTCGCGCGCGCGCGCTCACGCGGCCGGGCGCGCGAAGGGCCCTGATGTATGGAGGCAATAAACGCAGGCCGGATCATGATTAATGCGCTGCAGCCATTACGATATTGCATTACCCCGGTGGTGGTGGTGGTGGTGGCGGTGGTGGTAGTGGCGGCGGCCAGGCGGCGGCGGCGGCGGTGGTGGGAGGCGACCGAGAAACTGCGCCCCTACTCCCCTCCCCCTTCTCCCGCCGCCGGCGCGAGTCTTAATGAAGAGGGCCTCCGATTAAGGCCAATCAGGTACGAGGGGCTGTGGGTTGCTTGGGCGGCGGCGGTGGAGGTGAAGGTGGCGGCGGTGGTGCGTGCCGGTGTCTGGAGTGAAGGTGAAGCGCCCCCCCCCCAACCAGAGGCACGTCATCTGAGCTCCTCCGCTGATCAAAGTGGGGGAGATGGCTGGTGGGAGGGCGATGATGAGAGGGGACTGAGCTTGTATAGTTCGGAGTATGCTTGAGAGCTTAAGTATCTGGGGAAATGTGAAGATGTGCTCCCGTCTGGAGTGGTTGTGAGCTTGATTACTGGGCGTGGTTGATGAGGTGCTGCGGTAAATGATCTTCCGTTTTGCGATGTCCGTGATGCCATTGGTAAATACAGTGAAGTATTATCAACACTTTACATACGCTTCTGAATTATTTCATACTGAAACATGTGTTTGTAAATTTTATGATTACGACTACTAAATATGTTATTATTTGTTCAATATGGCGCAGAAAAATAAAGGCAATTGGTCGGGAGATTTGGAACGAGAGTGTCAGTGAAGCCAAATGTGTAGAGTAAAAGAGATTCTCTGACTACTATTCGACATCTTCTTAAAGAACTAATTAAATAATTCTGGCTTCAGATCAAACGTATTTACGAATAAGAGTACTGAAATTTTAAAAAATATTTTCAAACATTAATGAATGAAACACACGAAATTTAGTGACATACAGCACGTTTTCAAAGAAAACACGTCCGTGGGATTTACTGTCTATAGCTATTTTCAGTTCCAGGAAACCAAAAAGATGCTGTTTGCTAAGTTTGGCTACGTGAAGCCACAGTTTCTTAAATCTTTCTTAAATCATTCTCGATGGATTTAAAAAGTATCCTATATTCCAGTGTCAAAGAATACAAAAAAAAACTTTAACAATTTCACAAAACTCTTGCAGTGTTGCGAAACACAAAATTAAAGGCACACACTGACCAAGCGATGCTACCTGACTAACACAGCAAGCAAAAACCAAATGAATGTAACATTGAAAGGTTACGAGGCACACATGGCCGGGTTGTCGAACCACACCACTGTCACAGCACCACCGCTCCTACAAATCACACCGCTGTCCAGTAGAGGGTCTCAAATGCAGAAATCGTGAAAAATGCCCTTCACCGCCGTGGATGCTTCATGCTCCCGGTCCACCATAGCTCCTTCCGCTTGGCCCACACTCCACCAGCTGTGTCGCCCGCTGTCCGCACATGCTCTGGCGCTGCCCCGGGTTCCGACCCCGGGCAGGGCGCAGAGGGGCGGGCAGCCGGCTAGCTGGCGGCGGGGGGCGGACGTAGGCGGGGGGAGAGATACGGGCGCGACGGCGCGATGGTGTTGGTGGCGGCGGTGACGGTGGTGATGTAGTGACGTCACCGGTGGCGGCGGCGAGGGTAGCTGATTGCAACCTGGCAGGGCGGCGGAAGAACTGTCACATGCATCAAGGCGCGGGGAAACAATGATTAAATTAATTTCTTCATTCCATTTCATTGATTGATTGATGGATTGATTGATGATGGATTTTTTTTAAAGTGGGACGCGCGAATTTTGGAATTGGCGCCCCCATGACACTCTGGTCTAGCATGGAACTCCCATAATTTAGCGGGAAGCACTCCAAAGAGTGCCCAGGTGGGCGGAAGTCGCAGGAACTTGTCCGCGCCGAGCAAAATGTGCTAACATCCAGAGACTTCGCCTGTACACGTTCCTTGGCCTGCGCTCTGGGGAGCTTGATAGCGGTGTCAAGAAGTGTTGCCTCCTGTAACGCTGGGATAAATTTAAATTGTTCAGTCACAAGCTTTGGGTTTACAGTTTATTTACTAAAAACAAATACAATATTAACAGCTCAAACTAGTGGTGCTATAACAGCACACACTTCTTCGCATTGTTTGTAACTTCTTTCTATTTTACTCCCTTCACTCTAGAGAGGAAAAAGTTTAAGAAAAATGGATCTTTTTTTTATAAGAATTTTAATATAAATTGAAGAAATTTTAAGCAAATTTACTCAAAAACTACTCATTTATTCTTCAAAAAATGTACATGATCTTCCCTAAAAATCTTTTTTAAAACATTTTCCTTAGGAAAACAATCTCTATCAACTATATCGAACTTTTGCAAAGTACAGGTTTTTGCACATTTAGCAAATACAGTCCGCTAGAAATACACCCAGCATGAGGTTTTTACCGTTTGAGCTACAAACGAGAGAAAACATTAAAGGAAAATCTGGAACGCTTTTTGAGAAAATGATTGTTTAGAAATTGCCTGTTATTCATGCAAAATTACGCGAAACTACTAACATTTTCAAAAAATTATAGATTTCCTTTTTTCAAGATTTATATTTAAGCAACAGATTTTACTAAGAAAAACTACCAATTTTCAATATTGTGGGCGTAGGATGAGGCCGAAAACTTTTGCCGTTTTTTAACATTTACAGAATTCAACGTAAGTGAGAGCTGCGCCATGTTGTGATAATTAAATCTTTCTGCTGAGAATTTGCGGATTTCCGCCGCACATTACAATACATTCTGTTTACTACGTACGTAGTAAAGCGAAAAAGGAAAAAGCTCTACCTGTTCGACGGAGGAGAATTGAATTCCAGCCGCTCCCTGTCTGACGTCACCCATTCTCATCATCACATCCTGGCTTCGTACTGTTATTTCATGTACCTCGCAATGATTAGACATTTCCAAAAGGCATATTCCAATCTCACCATAACTTCTTACTTACTACACTTCTTGTCACAAGTAGATTATTTACCATTGTATAGAAATCGTTTGTAAGAAGAGAAAGTACTATAATCGTGCGCGCCAAACCGGTGATTTTTCGACAGAAAGCTCTTATCGCCGGGCGCTTCTAACGAAAAAGTGGGTTAAGCATCTGCGGGCTATATGTATTAAATTACATTCTTCGATACGTTGTGTATTCAGAATCAGTATTTTATATTTAGGTCCTTAATACCCCAAAATCGATTGATGGCCAAGTGGTCTCTGTCCGTCTGAGTTAAAACTAACACCTAAATGTATTCCGACGATTTCTCCAAAATTCCTATTCCCAGATTGATCTGAACGATCTCGAGGCCATGCAAGTTTGAAAGAGAGATTTTGTGGTTTGGGGTACTTTATGTGAAATCTCAACATTTCTACATTTTCTCAAAAAGTGCTCAAAATTTTTGGATTAAACTTGTTCTCAGATAACGTATTTTTTTTCGACATCTTCCTAGAGTTGTAGTACTGAAGACGGAGATTTTTTTCCTTAATAAATTCTTTGAATTCGAAGATAAATCTTGATATAAAATATTGTACAATTTTTCGAAAATACGAGGTTTTGCGAACTTTTGCGTGAAATATGGCTAATTTTTAAACCATTATTTTTTCAATAACAGTTGAAACTCTTTTTTACATTTTCTTCTCGCATGTATCAAAGGGGTTGTGAAAAGACTGGTCTCATATCCGGCAAACTCTATATTTTCAAAAATTGCAAAAAATTAACATTGCAAAAATACAGTGATTTTTTTATGGAATCTGTTTAAAAAATTACAAGTTATAAACGCTCCTGTGCAATTTTTTGAAAAAACGAGTATTTTCCCCCTCATTTTTGTTTGAAATTAATGCAATTCATAACAAAAAACATACCTCAAATACGACACCAAATGTTTTCTTTCTTCCATGTATATAGTAAATGACTGGTCTTATTTTCGTCTTAAATTCTCTGTATCTTCTAAAATTGCTAAAGAAATAATGAACAAACTATGTGCTGTGGTTGCATTACTAGTTTCTTCATTAAGGACGGTGTATATTGCACCCTACGCTTGACCCTATTTAGTGTCAAGCGTCAGAAATTACCGGCTCGCTTTTCCACAAACATACGTCCATTGCCGCGTGAGCGTTGATTTGCCACGGATACTCGAGTGGAGGTACATGCAATATCAGGACGCTTGTTATCTGAGGGCACCCCTCGGATCCTCTTGGCCACTGCCACAGGTGCACGCGGCGTCTCCCTAATTCTGACCACTTGGGAGAACAAATTCGGTCTACCCCTACGTGGAATGCTCGCGCAAAGGTGAGGTGTGTGTGATGGTTCCAAGAGTGCTTTGAAGAGATGTTGCAATACAGTGGGATACGAAGAACTTTGCCCTATATGGCGAGAAAAAGTTATTTCTAAAGAATTATAGAACATATATAATTCAAGGGACCTGCTATAATATGCAAATTATACTTTTAAAAAATTGCATTATCTTTACTTCCGTGCGTGCTCATACCTTAATATCTTGCAATTGAATATTAAATTAATTGTAATTGCAATTGAATGTTAAATGAAAATCAAAATAGAATATTAATTGTCGACTGTGTGTAAATATAAGTATCAATTTTGTTATTCGGAAAAAAAGAAAGGGTTTTTCTCTCAGACGACGATGGTGAGTGGACATGACACAGTCTCCTGGCAATATTGTATTTATAATGCTAATATTATGAAATAGAGCAATATAATTTATTATTCCATGTGTTATTCTATGTTATTTAATATTTCTGTATAAGAATATTTTTCTCATTTGCTAATTTTCATTCATTGCAATTAGAGTCATAGATACTTTGTTGATTTTGACTTGAAAACTCTCTTTAATGCCAAAAGGTGTTAATGCTACGTTTGAGTGATGTTAGGAAAAGAATATGACTATTTATCTGAGGCTGCTGGAATTTAAAGGTTTATCTTTGCCCAATAGTTGTAATTTCCAGATGAGATAAAGTTATATTTTCAGTTAATTTTTACGTGTGTTAATATGAAATACAAAGTGTTTGTTGTGTCATTGAATTTTTGAATATATATTTTTAAATATGAATTATTTAACTATTTTTCATTTAAAAAGTTGATCGCAAATATCAATTCGTCAGTTTTGACACGTCAGTTTTACCATTGACGTGTTTTTCATTGAAAAGAGATGAACCTTCAACAGGACCATCGTATTCAAGTTCTACATGTTCGTCATGTGGGTATTTCTGTCGAAAAACAAATTCTGCATTTCTCTGAATGTCAGCAAGTTGTTCTGCTGTGAATTTTCCACTGCTGAGTTGACTGCTGTGAATTTTCCAGTATCGTCGTTGACTCGCAAGCTTCTATGAATCAAGGGTAGCTCTCATATTTGGGTTTCGCTCCCTCCATACCTTGAAAACTTCTAATTCCGAGCCCACATTTTTCGCTTTTTCGTACTAAAAGCACCACATCACCTCCTTCAATTCATCCCGTGTTCATCTCTGACGATGGCTTCGAGCTACTGCCGACTCTGGGACTAATATCCACAGGATGGCCAGTTAAGGGTGACATTAGCTCGGTTACTGAGCAGGTATGGGACATTGGTAGAACAAGGCGCGTTAAGATTCATTGCGTTTCTTGTTCTATTCATTTTGCTCATTGGTTTTAAGAGAAGATTCGCAGGAAAGCAAGTTCGAATTCACAGATCACCATTAACCCGTGGGTCATTTCCTGCCATTCGTTTCTGCGAACACAGTGGCCTCGGGACATTCCCCCGCAGGGCCCAGCAAGGGGTCCCTCGGATCGACACTCGGCATTACTAAACCCTACGGGATTTTCACTGACCGCTGAAGGCAGCCTCCTTCGCTGGCTAATGCAAGGTTCGGGCCTCCACTCTAATCAGTGGCTTGGTAAGCCAACCCAGTTTTTCTCCTGTACCCTACGTGAGCCGACAACAGGGAGTTCCATGGTTCATGATACCTCCCTCCCTACTTACTTCCCACTCTCTTCTGGAGTACTTCTTCGCCTGACTCCTCACGTTCAACCTATTCAGCAAGGGAAGCCCTACCAGTAGCTTGGCTACCACTGACATTGCTCTTAGGGTCATGGGGGTACTCAAGCTCCGCCACAAACTACAAGGTCGTCTACTCTCTAGGTGGGGGTTCTTATCGTTAATGTTGTTGTTATTATTATTATTCCACTAAATCACGACTAAAAATGTTTAGAGTTGGCTCAAAGTAAAATCTACTCTAAGTTGCAACCAGCTACCTAAGGGGCAGATCGAGGGACTGTCGGTGCCTCTACAATACTTTGCGCAAAATGGGGGCTGTTCCAAATAAGGCAATGTCTTGCAATCCCCAGTCTTTTGAATGATCTGGGAGTTAAGACAAGTTCTTACACAAATTTTGCGGAACATATCCCAGAGCTCCGATGACTATCGGTACGACCTGAGCCTTTGCGCCTCACATTCGACTGATCTCGATTTCCAAACTCTTGTATTTAAGACGTTTCTCTGCCTCCTTGGTAACGACGTTTTGATCGCAAGGTACAGCAACATCAACGAGTAGACACGATTTTCTTTACAAATCCCGGATAACTATATCCGGTTTGTTTGCCGCTATCGTGCAATCAGTTTGAATTTGTTAGTCATACAATATTGTACACAATCCAACAGAAGACACCGGCTTTGGTGAGTGTTCGTACCAAATGCGGCATGTGTTTGGTATTTCGAGGGCGGTACAGATCTGCCAGTGGAGGTAGCTACACACCCGGTCGTGTCTTTTCAAGTATTCGGTCTTTGCTAGGATTGGATAATCTGAGACAATATGATCAATAGTTTCTACGTGTTCTGGAAAATGCGGCATTTATCATCTAGGGATATTTTGAGAATCGCTTTATCATAATGTCGTGTTCTCAACGCCTGATCTTGGGCAGCTATTAAAAGTGCTTCTGATTCTGGCTCTATTCTTCCCCTTTTAAGGCACATAAATGATTGATGTTTATTGATCTGCACCTTGTCCATTCGTTTCAAATATTGTCCGTGGAATGGTTTGTCTCTCCACAATTTCTTTAACATGTTTTGTGTCTCACATTTCATGTTAAGTAGCATTATTGTGTGTATTATTGCAGTCTTTTCATTCAAATTTCTTTCAAATTCTCATTAATTCCTCAAGAGAACAGAAATTTTTGTGAAGTAAGTACAAATATTCTTTTTCATATATTGTAGTAATAGTGTTGTAAGTTGACGCGTAATTTTAAATGCAAATAAAAAGTAATACAAATAATGTGTCATAATTTTTATTCATTTTAGAGTATGTGATGTGTCTTCCCATTTTTAGTATTTTAAAATCGTATTGTAAATAAAATATAATTCGCTTATTTAGTCACGTAGTAATGTAGAAAATTCTCGCCAAATACACAGTGGAAACGATTATGATGATACTGTAGTTCTGTCAGATCGCAGCAGAAAAATATATCTCAGAGTAGTATATTTTATGTACTGGGGACATATTTTGTAAATAATGAATTGGTCATTTTAATAGAATATTTTGCAACGTGGAGTTATTTTCTAATATTATAAAAATATTTCTTCTATTAAAACCCTTTATCTGAAATGTGTTTGATCAGTAATTACATACAGTAATCGTTCTTGAACAAGTTTATGTAATGGAATTCATTCGTTGTGAAAATCCAGCGAGGAATAATCAGAGCGGAGCGATCATGAAGCCGCTGGTAAGTTTTACCTGGAATATATTCCCCCGGAGACGGTGTCATCCTCTGAGTGTTCATTTCGAGTTTGACGACCCATTCTGGGGATACGCGCCGCCGCCCCCGCCGCCCCCGCCGCCCCCGCCGCCCCCGCCGCCCCGCCGCCCCCGCCGCCCCCGCCGCCCCCGCCGCCCCCGCCGCCCCCGCCGCCCCCGCCGCCCCGCCCCCGCCGCCCCCGCCGCCCCCGCCGCCCCCGCCGCCCCCGCCGCCCCCGCCGCCCCCGCCGCCCCCGCCGCCCCCGCCGCCCCCGCCGCCCCCGCCGCCCCCGCCGCCCCCGCCGCCGGCCCTCTCCGGAGGCAGCTTTAGAGCGTCGGTGCGGGATCGCCTTTTATTTGCGGTCTGCTCCCGCGTTCTTGATTTATAATGGCGCGTAAACTCCCGCCGCCTGTATTTATGCGCCAACGTACGCGCTGTTATTCCACCAGAGCTTTTTTTCCTCGTTAATGAACTAACTGTGGGGTGGGAGGCGTAGAGACAAGCACACTATCTTCGCAAATCGAGCACATATGTGTAAGTACGGTAAAAATACGACGGATGTAAGTTTTTCACGGTAGTCCTTTTTATTTGTACCTATTTGCTTATCTTTTCATCTTTGCATGCAGATAATGGACTTTCGTCGATAATTTTCAATCGTTGTTGAGTTTTAAAACCACATTGTACCCTTGATAGGGTAAGTGATGTGAAGTAAGTAATTTCTAACAAAGATGTGGATTTGTTTAAGTTTATGACCACATGTTCATAATTATTGAAAGTTTCCAACGGGAAATCGGTCAAACTCTTTAGCTTTGAAAGGTTTTAGGACATTTTTCCTCTAATGAGAATTAAAGAACATATATTGTTCAACGTATTTCTTTACTACAATATGTGAACTATTTAAAAGCGCATTTAATTAATATTTTGTATTTGAAGTAGACTAACCGCATTGGGTACCTTACCGACAAACTTTAATGACTACATTGATGTCCTGAGAGTTGAGTGGTGGTGAGAATTTTGGAAACTTGGTGGTATTCGGTTTTATCGATAGTCGTGGAATGAACTACTAAGGGAAGCTAACAATGATAATTACTTATATAATGCCGATGTTAGATTATCAGAATTCACATAACACCTTAGAGTGCGCTAATTTACCCTGTTGGTTTTCTGCAGTAGACTGTGTGCCCAAACCGTGGGTAAAATATCTTCAGTCGTTATATACAGGGTTTAAATCAAAATGAATTTATTAAGTAAGCGTTACATTGGATAATTGTTAGCCTCCGCAAAATTGCGGGAGAAGTCTAACATTTCTGAAACCTGAACCTGAGAATATATCCCTGTCCCATATTTGTCAGAGCTGACTAACAAAAGTAACGATTATTTCATACACTTTTGAAAACAATATTAATTAAAATAAATACGATTTTAATTATCTTATATTTCGATTTAATGATTATTGTAATATTAATGATAAAATATTACCTTTCTCCGTATTTTAATTCCACATCTGCCTAGAATGCCAACAGTTATCGCCATATTCTTTCTGGTATCTTCCGGTATCCTCAACACATTTTAGGAGAAATATAAGTTAAGTGTTATTACTCACTTTGGAGTTTCGGATGTAAGTGGCGTATGTTGTTATTTATTAAGCGTAACGATGCCTCCCACTCTCTGCGAATTTTCGCTCCTTGTGATTTGGCCGGTTCGAACGCGTGACATAATGAGAGGGAAACGTATTATCCAATAATGCTTGAACGTTTTCAAAACAGAATACATGATGTAGTAGATATTCGGAGCCAATCCGTTCCTTTTAGCTTCATATTTAAAGGCGATGTCTATTTTTTGCTGGTACCGTCATTAAACCGGAAAGTGTGGAGTGGATTGTCTCTCGGTGAGGTCCGCTATGTCGAAAAGACCCTTTCCCGCGCACGGAGCATTGGACGATGCGCACAAAATTCGATACAATTCTCAGCCTTTTCTTTCGACACTTTAATTGAGCTTTTAAAAGTGATGTTGGCTACTCCGAGGACTGGAATTCCTGATGGCTTCATATCAGCTCCTTTCTCTTGCCGAAAGGAAGGGAGGGAGGCAAGCAATGCAAGCAGTGCTGTGCGGCTGAAAGGCGCTAGTAGCGTACTCCCGCATGTAGTTGCGTAATCGCTGTATGAGCTGATTGAATTTTTCGCACAAATAAGTAGATTGATTATTTCCTCTTTTCGGGCGCATCAATTTCTATGGAATGTTTCCCCTAAATGTAGTGCGTGTTTTATCACGGGATGTGGTGGTGTAGTTATTGGATGGCGATCCGGCGTCAACCTACACACCAGAATGCCATGTTTTCTCAAACAGGTATCTCCCACCAGTATAGCGCATGTTAAATGTGTGACAGCGCATGTTAAATGTGTGTACGTTAGGGGTGAGGATACGACAAGGAAGAATAATGAAAGATCCCCCGCAATCCGTGGTCCGTTTCTTAAGATACTTTTTGGATATTTGCTTGGTATTGATCAGAGTAATCATGGGAAACTATCAATCAGAAAAGCCGGTCGCTAAAATTCTCCAGACAGCGGCTTAATTTATCCTAGCTATCAAGCTAATGTCGAAACTCCTTCCGACATCAAGACTCAATATCTAGGACCTCCCAATCAAACACACTGCTGCGACATCAGTTGATGCCTTGAGCAAATTATTAGAAGGGAATTAATACTGCTACAAAATAAGTACATTATAATACAACGAAATATTAAAAATAATATGTAGTAATTGTTGAAATATGTAAAAATATTCAAACATAGCAAAGTATGAAATATAAAATTAGATTTAATGCTTTTTCAAACGCTAAAATAATTATGGGATGCACTTATCTTCTAGTACCTGTAAAAACATGTATTTACACGTAGATCTGTTTACTAGTAATTTGTGATTCTGCTAATGATAGTTATTCCTCTGAAATATTTATTGAAAGAGAAGAAAACGCCTAAGAAGAGTACTAAGGAACTCTTAGTGTAATGATCTTAACAACTTAACCATTCATGGGTGTTTTCATCCATTACTGACAACCCACTGATTCCCTCTAACAGGCGTAAAAGCGACCAGTGTGCCTCTGCACCTGCAGCGGACGTGTCTGCTGCTAGGTTCGGTTTTAATACAGTTTTCAACCGCTCATTTTTCGGGTTCATAAATTCAGCATCGCAGCGATTGCGCAATGAATTGCGAGCATTACTTTATAGCTTTGCGAAAGTTTCGCGATTTACGGGCAATAAAGTCGTCTTTGACAAAGTGCTCCGGTCGTTAACGGGACATGCTCAGCGCCATTCTTCTATGCGGGCTTGTGTTCGACACTATGCACCCCATTGGGGAAAATACAAGAAGTTAAAATCTTAGTGTTTCACAATCATATGTTCTGTCTTTGGTGTTGGTGAAATCTATTATCTCAGTTCTTTTCCTTCCATTATTTTCTTTTTATTATCTTTTGAATATTTCCTTTTTTTAAACGTTTTCCCTTACTTTTTTATGTATGTGAATTCATATGGCTCTCAGTACTCTTATCATTTTTACCTAGAAAGTACCAAACATGAGGCAATCTCAGGGCGGGGGAGTTTGAACGTCAAAGAAGAACGAGGAGCTGAAAGTTCCTGGTCTGGTTCTGGCGTACGACACAGGGTTTTTCACGATTTGTGGCGTGGCTGGTTTTACACAAACGCTTACCCTGTCTAAAGGATCATCAATCAATAATCATCCCATTATCACTAACCTTTCATAATACGAGTAGCAACTTAATAAAAGTGACATTTTACTTTGCGAATAGAAAAAATTGCTACACAAGGCCGATAGGCCGGGTAGCGCAATACCACGAGCAAAATAAATTCACTTTTTCAACGTGTGTTGTACACTATATTTTAGGCTGCCTTACTGACTTTCGTTTTATTTCAATTTACGTACATAAATCGCTTAATGATTCATTAAGATCAGTAGTAGCTGTTACGGTCAGACGAAAGTATTTTGTTTTCTTTATTGCATTGACAGATTTATCCGAACACTTCGCCTATTAACAAATTTTCACTGTTAGCACTAGTGCTAAAAATTGAGTTTTAATTCGCTGTGCGTGCTCTGAAAAAAAAACTTTTAATAGTATCTGTCTGAAAAAATCAATGATACCTAAAGGGAACTCGTGTTGATCTGCCTGGGGAGAGAGCTAGGGTGTGTGCGGCTCCTGCCTCGTAATCACTTAGTAATTGAGTTTAGCATTCATCATCGTCACACGTCATTGCTGTTTATACGTTTGATAAGAAAACAACGTTATATATTTTGTATTTAATTACTTACTTTTTCAATCATTGCAATATTTTCAAAGTATTTAGCGTTCTAATTTTACGTTCATCGCACACTAACTGCAGAGCACGTTACGTGGGTGCTTTATGTATGCTTTTGCTGTCACACTGTGTAGTAATGAAGAGCTACATTGTTATTCTTTTATTAGACGGGTGCTGTGTACACTTAATTTAAAAAACACTCGTTATTTAATGTAATGCCTTTACATTCGCGCTCTAATTGATTTTTGCAGATTCAGATCTATCGTAAAATTGTTTTGTGCAGGTTCATTCAAGCGACAAAAATTCATTACAAAACACACACTCTGGGTGCAAAGTGCCGCAGTGAAGGGATTTGACGCTTCGGCGCTCGATGTCAGCGAATTTTCCAATTTGTACTATGAATCCAATGAATTTGAATCAAGCGCCAGTTACTATTTGCGCTTTTCCAAAACAGTTTAGAGGAAATTATTATTATTCTATCAGAAATGAAATGAGACGCCTAGACGCACCGTAGATGAACCATGTATATTATACCTATGAAGCTATTATATCTACAAATGTATTATACCCATGAAGTTTAACGTGTATTAAAAATACAGTTCGATGTATGCTTTTGATCAAGGTCTCTTTTGAAGGCTACATGTTAAATAATCGAGTCTTTTTTTAGTTTCACCTTCCGATTAACGTTTTTAACAAATGAAAATGCGTGACAGAAACACAACTTGTGGAGCAAAATGTAGTTGACAAATCTGCTTCACCTTTCTAATAACAAACACTGCTCACTTTGCACGTCTATGTTGCCATTCCACTTAAATTCTTAAAGGAATGGTTCAAACATTGCCAGGAGGAGAATTCTAGTAGCCAGCTGTTCTGTTCGACCGCTTCTTTGTTCAAAACCAGGTGAATGCCGGAGCAGTACTTTAACAAAAGGGCCAAGGACCGCGCGCGGTTTCTCCTTCCTCATCGTGGTCCTCTCCTTTCCCTTACACGTATACACACACACACACACACACATTGGACTTACATTCACTACAGTGCTACACGATTCGAAAGAGCAGTCGGAAGCTTAGGGCTAGTCCTTACTGCGAAGCTCCCCGACTGGAGAATAATATTGAAGGAATAACCCGTATGCCCACGTGTACGTCGGCGCCGGACACTAGTTGAGCTGGAATGATGACATGCCATAGTGGCGTGGCATACGCCCTCTAGGAGGCAACCTTGTCGTCATTAGGATAAACAATGGAACTCAACTTGCCAACGGAAGAGATGGATCAGGGCATCAAATGATTTCACTGCCGTCCCTCTGTCCGCTAAGTCGAATTCAGTCGCTGTCTGGAGCTGAATTCTAGGGGTCTGTACTCGGTAGTTTTCCGTTGTTTCTCCAATTAACACCAGACAAATTCCTAACAAACGGGCCACACCCGCGCGCGATCTTCCCGATCTCTTCCTTGTCCTATCCTCTCCCCTTACACTAATACGAGTACTAACATGCACTACATGCCGGGAGACCCTTCGGGAACTTAGAGGTTGTCCTAGCTGGAGTGGTACCTCGCTGGTGGGAGATACCTGGTTGGTGAAATCTCCACTAGCCGATGTTAGGTCGGCCGCGGATCTCATCATCCAGCGAGCGAAGACCACCGCCACCTCTCGAGCAAAGAAAACAAAAACATGCACTACACTTACGGGTCCAACGACCCTTGTTGACGCATCCGGAATCACTAACAATCAATCAAGCAATCTCAACTTGGCGCACGTCTTAAGTCAGTGGTGTCAAGGTCTGCTACTGGTAGCAGTGGCACGCGTCGTCGCATCGTGCCATGCCGCGAGCTTCTCTGCGCCACTAGCGTCGCGAAAGGGAACTATTAGTAATCCCTCCGTATTACAATAGGGATGGCGTTGCCTCCGGTGGCGGGGTAATGAACTGCGTGGAGGGGCGATTTCGTCGTGGCACTCGTGCCACGGACTCCCTCTCGTGGCATCGACCTTGGCAACACTGTCTTAAGTAATCGAATGGTGTGAGGGGTGTTCGTGCGAATGTGATCTCCTTCCGGGTGTAACATCCAGGAGCCCTCGCGCGGGCATTAAATAGGTGCGGAATGGCGCCGTTTAGCTTCACTCAAACGGTGCGGCCGGGGCAGCAACGCCACGATGAAACGGGACCGCCCCTCCCCCTCCCCGTCTCACCCAGTTTTTGTTCTTTATAATGGCGCGCGAAACGAACGCCCGCATCGTCCTTCGTGATCCCTCACTACGCCGCTCTCTCTCACGCCTCAATATTTAGCGTTTACTCCGTCCCAAGGTAAATGTAAAATTTGCCCTCCTTTTTCTTTTCAATTTATTTACAATTGAAGACCTGAGTGCATGAACCAGATAATAACGACAAGTAAAGTTTAGAGAAAAAATGAGAAAAACATTTTACTTTACTTTAAATACGAAATGCATCACATTTTGTTGTTAGAGGTGAGGGAAGGGAAGAATGTGAACATGTCCTTCAATTTTAAATGCAATAGCTTTAGTATGTAGAAATAGACAATAATTAAATGTTATTACCTATTATTGGCTATTATCTGGTTCTTGTACTCAGAGAGTAGAAATTAAAATTTCATCTACATTTTCTAAGGGGATTAAGAACATATTGTCGAAAATGGCAAGGTCTGCTGATAGAGGACAGGACGTACTTCGTGTTTATGTGCAAATCTCATTTTCGCAAAATGGTCATTATCTGGTTCTTGCTCGCAGGTATTTAATTGAAGCTTTCGGGTGTAGAAAATATCTGACTTTTGCGAAAGGAAAATTATTGACTTATTGCGTTATTTTTGTAAATGATACGCAAAGATACTCTCTTTATATCATTGTTCTGTACACACCTTGAAGTCCTCGCCGGTGTGTCGTCACTTCCGCCTTCAGAGGCTGACCGCATCCTTCACTTGCCACCGGTACCCCAACCGCCGCCCCCCCCGGGACGTTCGCCGGGAGGCCTTGTAGCCTCCAACCCCTAAACAGCACTTTCTCCCACATCCTCGACGGCAAAATCTCCGCCAGGTGCACATAAGCGACTCCTCCGGCCCGGTTCTTTCTTCCCAGTCCTTGGTACTTCTCGTTTGTCGTGTTATTCAACTCGTTTCGCGAAAGTGACAACCCTGCCCTCGACAGGTCTGTATTGTTTTCGACAAGCAGATTGTCCTCGACGAGTTCGTCATAACTAACGTGAGTTTAAAGGTTGTCTATGATTGAAGTAAGTGTGTTGCGTTGTTTTCGGCAAGCAGTCACCGAACGTGTTATTGCCTTCAGTAATCGCAGTGAATCTGCTTTCGGCGTAAACTATATTGCGGTACGGGCAGTATGGATTCCCATATTCAGACACCGGCAGGAACGCACCTTGTGTGCCGCAAGCATACTACTGCTGCCAGGGTCCGAACGACAGCGGTTGGGTCAGTACCTTGGTCCAGCCCCGGGGCATATGCACCTCGTAATCGGTGAACTGTGTGGGATGCCTGCATTCCAGCTTCATCCCGCTGAACCGGCACCGCTTAGGTCCACGCATGACGCATCGGACAAGATACCATTTGTTCTCCAATACCGTGTCACAATTTAAGTGTGGTGCATTGCCAGAACCATGAACTTCAACTTCAACTGTGACCAATTCTATTGAATTATTGTAACAAGTTTAAATTGCACCGCTAGCCAATTGTTAATTATATTATTATAATCTCTTTATTTCGTTTTTATCATTCATAGTTTATCCCTTCATTTCAAATATTGTATAAGAATCTTCACAACAAACAGTATGTGCAATGCAAAACAATGTCAATTTCAGTCAACCTCCGCTTCGTACCTTAACCAGCGTCATCCCTCCCCCCCCCCTTGGGCGCGGCCACGTAAGCTTTTCTTTGGCGAGAGAAAGCACCTGCCCAGTCTGATAAAGCAATTCTCCTCTTTCTAGGTGTTCTCCCTTTCTCTGTACAATCCTATGACTTAAGATACCAGAAAAATTGACAGTGAAAATACATTCATACTTTATGTGCAGCACATTTCCGGTAATTGTTATGATCATTACACTTTCGTAAGTAACTTGAAAAGTCAGTTGTCATTATTTGGACCGAAACACCCCAATTCTAATTATGGAAAAGGTCTACATCTCCCACATATACCGATCTCCCCATTTATATTTTCCTCTTTATTTTTATTTTTCTCCCAATTTTTACTTTTATCTACTTGTATACTGCACTACTTTTATCTGCACACATTTTACTCTCTTCTCCACATTCTACTCTCTTCTCTGCGTTCTACCCTTTCTCCATGTTCTACTCACCGGGAGAGGTGGATCAGGGCATCAACTGATGTCATTGCACTGCCTCTGACTGGGAGGTCCTAGGCTCGAGACCTGACGGTGGCAGGATTGTCTACCCTAGTTAGATAGCTAGGTCTAATTCAGTCGATGTCTAGAAGATAATTCTAGAAGCCGGCTACTCTGATCGGTAGTTTCCCGTGCTGTCTTCGATCAACACTCAGTGAACGCCGGAACAGTACCCTAACAAACGCGCCACGCACCACGTACGATCATTCCTTCCTCCTCCTTCCTGTCCTCGTCCCGTAGTAACACAAAAACACTTACATGCACATCACTTACTCATATGACGGGTGACCGGTCAGGAACTTGTCCCTGTTGGGGCGGTGCCCCGCTGGTTGAAGATCCGTGGTTGCGGAAAATCCCGCTTCCCGAGAGCAATACATGTACTACACTTACGTAACTAATGACATTAGAAGTTGACGTGCCCGGAATCACCAATCAATCAACCAAGTCAATCCATGGTCTCTCTTCTTTTTATATGTCTACTCCTTATTTTTGTCATGAGTAACTCGCCAGTTCTCTAAATCTTGGCCATTGCTAATGTGATCTTCACGACACCACTACCTCGCCCAACCCTTCTGACTCACTTCTCCACATTTGCTTATTTCCCAGTATTGAATGCCTACCATCCTTACAAATGCAAGGCGTCAATGCGAATGGAAGCAGCTTTCAGCCACAACCACAAAACTTTCGCTATTTAAATATAGCCAGTTGCCATATATTTTTGATTTATATAATTATTCTCGTTAGTCGTAATCACTTCAAAATGTTCTTGCATTAACTATTCAGATTGGAGAGAATGATCCGCGCGTTTAATGATAAAGCATGATCATGACAAACGGGGGGGGGCAGTGAAGGACAGCGAGTCGTCAATTGGTCCCCTGTCAGTTGAGAGTTACGCCAGTGAAGGACGTCTGTTAACTATCTCGAATATCTGGCGAGAGGACGAGGGTAATCTAATGAAGAAGAACCCAAACGACACTCAGGCCTTTGCGCACATTACTTGCTCCGCGGACCTGCGCGGGTACCAAACAGAGCAGGAGTAAGCAAAGGTGACTTTCTTGGGCAACCGGCGGGAAACCTGCCTATAAGGTGAAGCACACAAAAAGACAATTATTTACCTATTCACATTTGTAGCATCAGTTTATGTTTAAACATGATTGGTAGAAAATAGAAACGTTTTTTTTAATTTTTATAATTTAAAGTCACTTGTTCACTACTCAGTCACATAGCGACCACTGTGATTTTTAACTTTGGCGTAATTGTAATGGGAACACTTAAGGGCAACACGAACTGTCACAAACATCCATGCCAGAGGGATTGGAACCCGCGACTCTTGGAGCCGAGGCAGCTACGGCCCTTGAGCCCTTGCGACTTCGGCTCTCCAGGCCGGCAAGCGTTGTTTATCTTACAAAAACTAAAAAAAGTAACGCTTTATGACCTCCGTGCCGGGCAATCGGCAATTTATAGGGCAATCGGCCTATGAAGGAGTTCTCGTCTTCTTTCGGATCCTGGGACGGATGCGATAGTTGACGGGGACATTTGGAATACCTCGTCACTTTTGTGTGAACCACATAGGCATATGCTTGTGAACTACTTTTGATATCACGAACAGACGCTGCAAACATTGTCCTCAGACCTTTAATTTCTGTCTGTTCGTATTGAGAAATTTGACGTAGTTTCCCATAATTTATCTGTTATTCTTCTCAATTTGTTTCAGTGCCTGCATCTTTCATTCTGCTTTCGCCGACTCTACTTTTGCACTGAAAGAGAGTATGCCATGTTTTTAATGCTGCCACTGTCCTGCTTCAGTTGTTCCCGTCCAGACAGCTGTTTGCTTCTTGTTCCGTCTCAAACATTCAACATCTTCGTCTTTGTCCATCTTTTACGGCAGCCTGTACTGCGACTCTACCCACGGCGTGTAGAGCGCTCCCAAAGAGAAAGCGGTGCTTGTTTTTAGCGAGACGGGTTATGGAAGGGCCTTAATACGACGTCACTGGGAAAAAGCGTTTCCCGCCCTTGCTGCTGCACGAAGCGAGTCGATGGCAGCGACTGTAACTGTGACAATTCAGGGCAAAGTGGGATGGGGAATGACGGCGCTTGTTTCAAGAAAGGAGGCGAGGAAAGAGTGTAGAGAAAATATAATGGCAGATTTTGCACAAGTCATTAGGGACGTTCAAGTGGCGGTAAATGGAAAGGAAAAACTAAAAAAGAAATTGTGTTGATGGAAGGAAAATGAATTTGAGATATAAATGAATGAAAGGCGTGAAGGGAGAATCTAAGATTGAGGACTTAGCAGCACTACAGCGATATTAGTAATTGTGGCAGATAGTGGAAGAAAACATTAGCTTTTATCTAATTCCAGAGTCGGTCTCCGGCAAAAAATAATGATCTTATTGATTATTATCGCAAATAAGTGAGTACATTTAGCATACTACTTGAATTGCACCAATATGAGTAAGAGGAGCATGAAAACTATCAGTTGTCTGGAGTTTGGGTTACAAACAAATCACATTATTGTGACCGTTCGTGTAGGTCGGCCGTGGGGAAATTTCGTGGGTAATTTGGCTCTTGTTGAAATTTTGAAAAAAAACACAAAGTTGAAAGCCACAAACATTAATATAATTGAATCTCAAAAAAAAAAAAAAAAAAAGAAACACAAATTGCAAAATTACCTAACATGCACAGATAAACAAATGAACAAAGAAAAATACAACAATGAACAGCGTAAAAAAAAACTTTTTGAGGAAAAATCAACTGCAGAAATTATGAATTTCAAAGTTGACACAAACTAGCATCACAGCAACATCTTCTGTGACAAAATAAATTGAAATCCAACAAATTGAATCAAAGATATCTCTGGGGTGATGAGTACACATAATAGTACATCAGAGGGTAGAGCACAGGCATTTCGGATGACAAAATGCCTCAGCACTTTCTGTTTACAAAAATTGCAATTAACCCTTCCTCAACATACACTGCATTAGCATACATAGTAGTTTCTTGCAAAACAATTCACTTCAATACAAAGACGTATGTTGTGTACAATTAAAATGAATAAACATAGTTTTGAAAACACAGAATATTCAAAAGAAATTGCAAAAAAAAACTAAACATGTGTGTTTACACCATACATGTGAAACATTTATTACAACCTACACCTTTGGTTGAAATTAAAATATGTTGTATTTTTACTCAACAGGCATCCAAATTTCAATAAATATTTCAAGATATTTAAGTTCACTTAAATTCAACAGTTCATTGCAAATATACTTTTATAACCTTTTAATTGTTCATAAATAACCCAAATTGTTTCTAACTTGATTTGGATTTTACACTATCATCAAAATGTTCTTTTTGATTTAAAGACAGAAACTGCACTTGTAGTGTATTAACATGACAAGATTCTATCATAAATAAGTGATGTTCTCCCCTTAGAAAGACACACTACTTCAAATATCTTTTGAAAATAGTCCACAATGATTATGGAAATACCAATGATCGGGTATATCATACATTATGCAAGAGTGTTAATGGCCAAAAAAAATATTAAACAATCTGACGGTGAACTACAGGAACAACACTTCAACCTGCATTCTACAGTCAATTGCTTGCAAATTCTCATTACTTTTATAGTATCACATACAAAATTGTTTTGTCTTTAACACCGACCTTATTTCGGTGACCGTGGCGTTCGCCACCAGCGCACAACTCACAGCGAACTAATGCGGCTGCCGACGCTCTGTCCTGGGCCTAAGCACGGGTTCTCTCTGTAACCCCGTCTTACTGCAAGACCAGATGCCTTCGTCGAACGCGCATCTGCGGTGTGAATTTAGCCACCACTGGGCCAAACCTCTTTCTCGCTAACTGGAGCTCGCGGCCCCACACCATCAGCTTCCAAATTCACGCTGCTACCTCACGCTGCCGCTTCTCGAAACATTCTGCGCACTTTCCAGACACCGCCGTTACAACCCCTTCTTTTCCGCGTAGGGGGGGGACATCTGTCTTCCCCCCCGCCACCCCTCCAGCGACCGCTGATAAGGCGACGGGTTACGTAATCGCGCGGCGAAGCACGCAGACGAGGTCTTTCTTATCGCCAAATAGTGACTGAGCAAGCTCAGGATCGCTACATTATGCAATGATCCGTTTTTTATTTATCGTATGAAAAAATACACATTTTTCTTGCTTTTGGTTATACCTTCGTACTTTGTTTTTTATGTAAGACTGGAATGCAGTTTTAATAATTATGATTCCTATGAGTACTTTGAATCGTGTTATTCAGGGAGTGGATATACAATTTATTCTGGCAAAGAAACATTTATATTACTAAGGAACATTATATCGTTGTAAAAGAAACAATTTTGAATTTTCGATGTGCAAAGAACATCGAAAGGTTCAATACAACCATTGCCACATCTGAAACTGCTCTCCAAAATTCTAAAAACTGATGAAAGACACATTATTTTTACTCTAAACTTTTGTTGATGTTTAGAAAAATTTAATTTTCTTCTTTTTTTTTTAAATAATTTATTAATCCTTGTTCGGCCTGTTAGGCCTTTCAAGGTTTTGAATCATATATACAATTTTTGTACAAAGTTAATAACATTCGGCTTATTTTACATATTTTTGAATTTACATTTAAATATTAACTAATTACCGAGGTGTGTCCAGGAAGGGTCCTCTAACTACTCGAATTTATTTCTAATTTGTTGTTAATAACTGCTTTCTTTTCTGCTATTTTATGGAGGTCGAAGTAAATCTTTAGAATGCCGACTTTTGATTCTTGGATATGGTTTTGAAGTTGAACCTAACTTAAATTTTTGGGTTGCAGGGCAGGATGGCAGGTTTGCATAAAATCGGGTGGAGAGTCTGTCTATCCATTGTTTTATTGGGCATATAGCGAGTTCTTTTTGAATTTGCTCGTTGCGGATATACCAAGGTGCATTTACTGTCCAGCGTAGATACTTGTTTTGAATCACTTGTAATTTGTTTAAATTGCTATTTGCCGCACCTCCCCAAATTTGACAGGCGTATGTTAGTGAAGGCCTTATTATATATTTGAAAATGGATATTGACGTGTCGATGTTGATCTTTGAGTTTTTATTAATTAGTGGGTACAGTTTTAACATTTTTATGAATGTTTTGTTAGCTGTTATTTTTATGTGTTCTTTCCAAGTTAGCCTTTTGTCAATGTGAAGTCCTAAATATTTTACTGAAGTTGTAGGGGAGAGCCATTGAATATATGTGTTATTTAGAATTAATGGATTTATAGCATAGATTTTTTTTAATGAGAAAATTTTTGCTTTACATTTAGGTGGGTTGATTTTAATTTTCCATTGCTGAAACCATTCTGTAAGTGTGTTTAAATCATCTTGAAGTTTGTTTCGTCCTAATGTTATGTTTTGATGTGTTGTAAATATTACGGTGTCATCTGCAAATAACGCTATTTTTGAATGCTTTAGTTGTGGAAGGTCTGAAATAAATATATTGAATAAGGTTGGTGACAGAGGCGATCCCTGAGGGACACTGGCCGTGATATCATAAACAGAGGACTGTACTAAATTGACTTGTACTTTGAAACTACGATTTATTAGAAAACTTTTTATTATTTGTTGTAAATATTGCGGGAATCCATATTGCCGTATTTTATATAGTAAACCTTGGTGCCATACTTTATCGAACGCTTTTTCTACGTCCAAAAATAGTGCTAATGTATGTTTAGATTTTTGGAAATTAGTAGCGATGAAATCTGTTAGTCTTAAAAGTTGATGTATTGTTGAATGGTTATTGCGGAAACCAAATTGTGACGCGGGTATAATATTGTTACTGTTTATGAATGTGTTGATTCTCTTTAGTATTAATTTTTCGAAGATTTTCGAAAGCGTTGGAAGTAGACTAATTGGTCGATAATTCTCTGTTCTCGAATGGTCTTTACTTGGTTTTGCAATGGGGATTATCAGTGCCATTTTCTAAGATTGCGGGAAATAATTTAATCTGAGGCAAGAATTGTATATTGCTGTTAAAGAACTGATTGCTTGTTTCGGAAGTTTTTTAATGATTATATTTGGAATTTTGTCAACACCTGGGGATTTTTTGTTTTTTAGGTTTTTGATTAAGTATTGTGTTTCTGATGGGAAAATGAATTTAATTCTTTCTGGGACTGTGCAATAGAGTTGCGAAAGCTCTGAATCAATTTTGTTTGTAAATGTAACATTACCGGTTATATTATTTGTAAAAGTGTCTTTAAAATGTTTAGCTAGGAGTTCAGCTTTTTCATTATCAGTAGTGGCTGTTATGTTGTTTGATGTAAGTATTAAGTTTTGTGTTTTTTCTTTGGTTATTATTTTTATTGCTGTCCAAAGCGATGCAGAGTTTGGTTGAAGTTGCGAAGTATACTTATCGAATTGAGTGAATCTGTAACGTTCTAATTTATCTTTAACTTTTTTGTGAGAGAATTCAATATAGTTTTAATCGAGGAACTTTGGCTTATTTGCCACTGTCTGCGTATTTTATGTTTATAGGCAATTAGGTTTATTATATCGTTTGGTAATGGAATTATTTTTTTTGTTCGGATGGCTTTGTCTGATGGTTGACAATTTTATAGCATTTTTTATGTTGTTTTCGAAAGTTTCTACAGACTGATCAATGTAATTTGTTGTATTTAAGTTTTTAGGATACTTATCTAGTTGCATTATTTGTTTCTGAAATAAGCTCCAATTTATTTTACCATTTATTAGCGGATTGTAAGAAGTAATTTTTGGTGTTGTTTGGTTAAATAGTATTAATATTGGGTTATGATCCGAATTTAATGCTGGTATTGCGTACTGATTTATAGACCAGTTTACATTTTGCGTTAATACTATGTCAAGTATATCTGGTTTAATGTTTTTATTATACGGATAATGAGTGGGTTGTGTGGGTGCACGTATTATCCAATTATTTTTAATGGCAGTTTCTAATAATATTTTTCCTTGAGGAGTTGTGGTGTGACAGCCCCATGCTTGATTTTTGGCATTCAGATCTCCTAATAGTATTATTTGATTATTATTTCTGAATATAGTTTCCATAATATCTATTGGCAGATTTTTATTTGGCGGTTTGTATGCTGTTATTAATGTGATGTTACCTACTGAAAGAGAGATGGATATTGCTACCATTTCTAGATTATCATTTTGTGGGATTATTACAGGGTTATGTTTTATTTTGCGTTTAATTATCATAGCTACACCACCACCTGTGTGGATCACATTTCTGTCTTTTCTATATATTATGTAACCAGGAATGTTCATTTTATTACTATTATTGAGGTGAGTTTCAGTTAGACAGGAAATATCTATTTTTTGGTCGTGGAGAAAATGTTTAAATTCGTAGAACTGCCTTTGAAGACCATTGGCATTCAATTCAGGAGTTTTAGATCGGCGTTATGGTCCATGGTTAATTATTGTTGGCAGAATTTGTTGTAGTAATTGTTGTATTTGAGGGAATAGAGCATTCATTATTTGAACTGTTAATAATAATGAGATTAATGAATTTAAGTTTGCTGGCAGTTGTGTGACTGGAGCATAGTTATTCGTAAGGTTGTTACGTAATTCTGGGGATACTGTTGGAAGGTTTGGGAATTCACTCATATTATTAAAATTGGGAGGCAACCTCGTGTTTTGATTGGAATTTATAATCCGAGAATGTTGGTTAGTAGGTAGATTTGGCCTTTGGTACCCCCTAAGATTGGTTTGAGAATTTGGAGGAAAATTATTGTTGGCCATTTTTGTTTTGAATATTTTACAACCTCTGTAATTAGCAGAATGATTTTGAAAGCAGTTACAACATTTAGGTGGAAAACCTTTAGGCTTTGGACATTTTGAATAATGATGTTTATCTAAACATCGCAAACACCGTGATTCTAATTTACAATTTGCTTGCGTGTGGTTTATGTTTTGACAGTTTTTACATTGAACAGGTACGTTTGATTTGTTTTTAAATTTCACTTTGATAACACTATTGAATAGTCGATTTAGGTGCACTATTTCACGTCCCTGATCATTATCTAACAATTCTATTGCACATATTTCTAATTGTTCCCTTTTTTTGTTGAATAATCTGTAAACTGAGATAACTGGATACATTTTTTCTAATTCTAATCTTATGTCTTCGTTTGAATATGCTGTAGGGATGTCGTATATTGTAGCAGAAATAGTTTTCTTTGTTGGTTCGCGGTAAGTGAAATATTGAATTTCTTTCTCGTCACAGTATTCACGGAATTTTCTGAAATCATCTATTGATGTAAACAGTATCGCAATATGACTTTGTTTTACTTTTGAAGTAAAGTCATTTGTAACTAGTTTTTGAATTTCTGCGATTAAAGAGGTAAAATTTGGCACATTTTCTGCATTTTTAATTACGTTTATTGGGGGAATTTTGGGTAAGTCTAGGTTTGGATCTGGAACATTTCCTAGAGGATCGTACCTGTTTTGCGTCGTAACGTTGTAGATTGTCTGTTCTGGTTGATCTTCTGCTGCATCCAACCCACGTTTTCTTTTATTTGCTTGGCACTTTCTTGCTGTTCTTTTGTAACCTCTTGCGTATTCGGCGCACTCGGTAGTTGAAGGTTAACACACGCTGTTGATTCACTGGTTGCACTGGATTAAGATGTTCGCGTTGCTGGAGCTGATAAAGTAACATTTGGTTTTGCTGTAATTGTTCCTGTAGTTGATTTTGCGTTACTTCATGATGTTGTAGCAGTTGCTGGTATTGTTGGTGAATTTTTGCGAATTCTTCATTCATTGTAGCGGGAGCACTGTTTGGGTCTATGTACATTTCTTCTGCATCTTCGTTGTTTAGTATTTGCACTGACCTGGTGATATGTCCCCCTAGGGGGACATCGCCGTTTAACATGTGGTTCACTTCAGTAGTAATTTTAATTGTACAGTAAGTAGAAATCTGAACAAAGACGTTTTGAGGTACACTTTCGCCACCTTCGACCTGGGACCGGCTGCCCCGGCCCTTATCTTGGCACTCTGCGATAAGCACTAGCTACCCTCGGAGCGGCAGGCACTCGCGGTCGCTGCCAAGACTGAACTTAATTTTCTTCTGATCAAAGAATGCAATTGCATAGAATGAGCGTTTTCCTGACAAAGAATAATTCGAAATTTAATCAAAACAGAAAATATTAAAACATAATTAGCTGCATTAGTTTGAAAATCGAGGAATAATTAGCAGAAAAATATTATGGAGAAATGCACCAGTTCATTTTACGAACTGAGAGGGCGACTTAAGAGCTGCTTTGCAGTACTATGTAAAGAATGCGAGAAGAAAATTTTAAATAACTATAAGAGAAGAATTGTTACTACATTTATGGTAGCAAAATCCTTTTAATGCAATATTTGATGTCGATATTTCATAATACAAACCATAAATTATCTTTCCGTTAATATTTTATTAAAGTACAGTATGCTCAAAAAAAGTTATGTTCCTAGTCAGAATATGAAAGAAAAACATTTAACCCATATATTCCCATTACCACTAAAGTGGGGGAATGTCTTAGTAGTATTTTATGCATTTTATTTATAATGTTAAACTTTATTTGAAAACGAGCGACGCTAGGAGCGAGTTTTCAAATTTGTACGAACACACTAAACGAACATTATAAACAGTTGCGTACGCTATTTTTTGTATAACAGCATTATAAATGTTTAATATAATCAAACTCAGTTTTGGTAAACAACTCTATTATGTCACGGGTATTTGACATCTTTACGATAAAACGGGATTTGTTTGTTATGTAAGGCGCAGACACCTCTCTACTGCGTACAAAGGGTCGCCAGTTCCGTTTACCGCCATTGCCTCACGATTCTCTCGCTGTGATTGGCTGAATGTTTGATGACGCAATTATTATTGCCTTAACAGCAAATACATCATAATCTGTGCCGTAAGATGCCCTTTTATGGATGATTCCTTGTAACAAAAGTGGTCGTTTATAATGCTGGAATACAAAAAACGTACTTTACTACGCAAAGAACGGCGTATGGGTGGCTGATTTCTGGGCTAGCGAAGGCAGCGACTCTTTGAGAGTATGCGGTGCCTTAGAGGGGCGGGGTCGCCGAGTGCTGCAGGGGCCAACGCTTCCACGCGGCAGAGGCGGCGGCCGTGGCCTGGGACGGAGGAGGGGACTGGGCGCGTTGATGAAGTCGGCCCTTGGCGCGCAGACGTCTCCGGGACAGGTAATCGCTGCCTGAATGCGGACGGCGTTTCTCTGTCAGCGCCGGCAAGCCCTGCCTTCAGCACCCCGCAGCCCCGCTCAGCCCGCCCCAACGGCTACAACCACTGGGCTATACGCCCCTCCTCACCGCAGACGTACTTGCGTCGTCCCTCTGCGCCAGTGGGGTTAAGATCTTCTACTGGTGGCAGTAGCACGTCTCGTGGCACCGCAGCATGCCACGAGATTCTCTCCGCAACTAGCGTCGGGAAAGGAAACTATTAGTAACCCCGCCGTTTTACAATAGGGTTGGCGTTGTATCTGATGGCTGGGTGATAAACTACGTGGAGGGACGATTTTGTCGTGACACTCGTGCCATGGACTCCCGCTCGTTGCATCGACCTTGACAACACTGCTCTGCGATCTTCCATCTACGAAATCTTCCTGGCGGGATTTTCACCAGCTGATCTCTCCAGCCGACTTCTCCGTGCGGCCTCTCTGTCCTGCCTCTCCGTCTGACATACGTACTCAGTCCTTCCTCTCAGCCCAACCTCTCCAAGTATTTATCCTTCAGAAGCCTGTACTGCAGGCATGGCAAGGTCGCGGACAACGTAGCATGCATACTAGAGCTCGCGGGCACTGGCTCCAGAGAAATTGGAGCGAGATTTAAAAGTAAGGGTTGTACAAATGGTTACGGTGGTAGTACATCACTGAACACCCGGCTTACGAAAGCCTTCGAGAGAAATTACGTGACAGTTATTGTCACAAATTTAGCTATATTAATTCCCATTTTCTCTTTAAGGCATGGAAATGCTTCATTAAATAAAATACTACATCAGTTCGATTTCAAATTCTTGAGGGTGTGAAATTTAAAAACAATTGAATCAGATTATCTTGAGTTTGTAATCTTATTTACTTGTGAGTGGTATAAAAGCATACACTTTTTAAGTTCAGGTTAAAAAGTTAACCATACAAATCTTCTTGTCTGTTAAAAGCTATGTTAGCCCGCAAACGAGAATTGTTGTCTTATAGAGACTTGTTAATTTATTTCACTTAATTGCTAAATACAATCAATAACTGAACGATTTAATAACACAACACGAAACGAAAACAAGGAAAGAAATCCCTATTCAAACATTTTCCTGTCACTTAGCAGGAATGTTTATAAAAGGGAGAAGTAAGTTAGAAAATAAACATCAAATAGTAATCAGTAGTCAGGGATATACACATAATAAATTATCAATTATTTGATAGAAAAGACCCGGCAAACATATTTTCGTATGAATGTATGTTCACTTTATGCCGCCTAACGCCGCTTCAGTGTGCGTATGTACACCCTTTTCTGGATTTTAAGGGGACATGAGTTCGGAGTCAGCGGAAGTTGCCCGTGGCCCTAGAAGCGCCGAGCTCTCCAGGTGGGCAAGAAGCTCCAGCGGGCACTGTTTGGCGTGCTTTCTCTACTGCAGTGGTGTCAAGGTCTTCTACTGGTGGCAGTGGCACGTGTCGTGGCTCCGAGCTACTCTGCGCAACTAGCGTCGGGAAAGGAAACTATTAGTAACCCCGCCGTTTTACAATAGGGATGGCGTTGTGTCTGGTGGCGGGGTGACGAACTGCGTGAAGGGGTGATTTTTGTCGTGGCACTCGTAGCACGGACTCCCGCTCGTGGAATTGACCTTGACAACACTGCTCTACTGCGTACTTAAACTTACCAATTCAATTTGTAACAATGCGAGTTTCAAAAGTACTGAGTGAAACAAACTTAGATGAACATCTTCAATCTACTTTACTAATTTCGACTTCCGAAATTGAAAAAGAACTAAGCTATTACTGGAGAAGAGAGAAATGTTACTGTTTTGTTTTATACCCAGGAATAAAAAAAACACAAAACAAACTATATTATGTACTGATGCCCAATGCACCCAGAAATTGAAAGAAATGTTATCAGCCACCGGCCATTTAAGAGATGTCTAAGGTTTCATTACATGCCTTGAAACTCGGGAACAATCGAAAACCTACAAAACTGTTTTGATTTTGAATGATAAACACTAATATTTTATTGTGTTATCCCATATATACTAAAACTGCGCGTAACAATTGAATTCTCAATGTGAGGTCGGTACGATCCAACTGACGTACGACAGCAAGAGATCAAGGATGAGCTAACCCGCCGTTAAATATTTCCTATTCACATTTTGGGTCATGAACAGCGGCTTTTGATACTCTTGGAATGTAAAAAACTCTTGTGCTGTGTAGCCGTATGTACTATACTGTGTTATTGCAGATTGCTGTTTTTGTTTAAATTTATTTTACAATATGGTAGGTTTTCATTTGTTGTTTTTGAAAATTCTTCATGCTACGTTTTGGAAAACAATTTCTACTGTTTTGTTCAGCAGCTTTTTTTTGCTACTACGTGACACGAGTAATCATTTATATGCATTGTCTGGATTTAAACAAGCCATATGTTATTTTCCCATTTCATCAACTATTTTATTTGACCAATTCGTTTATTTACATTTGTTTTGCGTTTGCCTTCTGATTGTTTTTATAATTGTAACCTACATTGTAGCTATAAATAGTATTTGCGAGAAAAATATGTCATTGTCTAATGTGACGCCCATAACGGTTTGGGCTTATTCGATTTGTAGAGTATATCTTGAGAATTATATCTTAAAATTATTAATCATGTATTTTATTTTACATGAGAAAATAAAAAGAGAGCATTCGACTTTGAACTTTTTTTCTCGTATCTTTCGCACATTTTGTTCATTATTTCCCTTTCTCTAAAACTAAATTTGTCTCTCTTGCTATTTTCCTATTTGAAATGACTTCTAAAACAAATAGATTATCCATTATATTTTTAATGTACGTGCAACTGAATTGTTTTGTTTCTTTAAATCGTAGTATGTGTCTTCTTCAAAGGAACATGGATGATATTTCGTAAAAGGTTCGATCCCATGCAATATTATGTTTCTAGTAGCTTAATACTCAATTTTCCAAATATACAAATGTGAAGATTAAAGTAAGCATCTAACCCGCTTGTGAACCTTCTCACTAAAAACATTGCCCTAAACTAATATGACAAAAATCATTCCTTTGAACTGAATCACAACAAGACCTTCATTCTATATTGAATCTGCAGCAACACAAACCGGGAGCCTCTAGCAGTCGACTACTTTGATCGGCAGTTGTCACCGGTTTCTCCGATTAATTCCAGGCAAATTCCGGAGCAACACCGTAACAAACGGGCCACGGATCTTGCGCGATATTTCCTTTCTATTCCTTATCCTATCTTCTTCTCTTGCACACCTGTACTATACTGTTACCCTTGTCGGGAAGTCAGATGGGAGCTTAGAGATTGCACTGGCATGAGAGGTGCTTCACTGGGGCAGATACCTGGAAGGGTTTCGCCACGTAAAATAAGGCATCATATCAATTCAGTTCTCCACCGTTCGATCTAGTGCGATCCTCGGTTCCTTTTCAACAAGCACCACCTTCAAGTTTTTTTGAACAAGTGACTACCTGCGTACATCCTTGTGAAATTGTTTTTTAGACAAATAAAATTGGTTTCTATATGAAATAAACTTTTTTCATTATTATTTACGCGAAAAACAGTAATATTTACTTCAATTTTCCCTTTATCAATATCAGCAAGCGGTTAATAGTAAAAGTGTAGAGGTATAAATATTTTTGTTTGTATTGGTTACCTCAATGTAGACATAATTCTACTATTCTAAGATGCTTAAGTTTTATATTTTACGTGCGTATCGTAAACATGTCGTTAGATTGTAAATTTTAACGGACATGTACATCATAAATACCGTTCATGATATGTTAGTGATGACCACTGAATCTTTTGTGGTAAGATTGCGTAAAAGAATTACAATTATTGCAGGCACTTATCCAAAAATTCATTTAAAAAAATCAAATCTAAATTCTGATTACAAACCTCAGAAAATGCATGAATCACAATGTTTTATAAAACTTATTGACTATCACTACATTTTTTAAAATGTAGGTTTTCGATGAATTAACGTTTTGCGTACACCGATGCATGAAATACTCTGAAGGTTTGTTGGGCGTAAACAAAAAGAACCTTAAATCATGCAAACAAACATTGAAAATATAACAAAACCGTACCCCAGAGGCCCTACAATAAAACTGTCGATCCATTATCACAACATCCGCATGCAAATTTTGAAAACAGTGATTCAGTGCACAAGTTTCTGGCTACAATTCATACAGGAAAGTCTTTTTACCGGGCGCGTACACAATTACAATTTTCCATTCCACGCGAACTCTGCAGCATATCCGCAAGCTCATTCGCACGTGTACTGGCGGGGCGGACACAGCCCTCGCACCTCCCACAGCACATACCCATTCACGCACACACGCACGACCGCACGCACACACGGACGGCAGCGAGCCTACACACGAGCGTGGGCCCAGGGGTGGGGTGGGCACTATCGCGCTCGCTCCATTGTCTTACTCAATGCCCTTTTAACGTAGACTTTAACGCACGCATCGTTTGGCCGCAAAGCCAAACCGACAGCTGTAATGAAAACGAGCTTACGAACGCCCGACGGCAAGTACCGTTTGCCCGTCCCGCTGCCCCCCGCCGCCCCCGCCGCCCCCGCCGCCCCCGCCGCCCCCGCCCCGCCCCCCGCCGCCCCCACAAACCCCGCCGCCCCCGCCGCCCCCACCAACCCCGCCGCCCCCGCCGCCCCGCCGCCCCGCCGCCCTCGCCGCCCTCGCCGCCCCCGCCCCTCCGGTGCCCTCGCTGTGCCCCCTCCTCACCACCCATGCCACCGCTCCCGCCACCCCCGCCGCCCCCGCTACCCCCTCCAGCCCCGCTCCCGTTATCCCCGCTGCCCCCGTTGTCCCTCTCTCCTCCGCGTGCATTAAGCACGTCGTTCGTTTTCACGCCGGATGCGTGCGCCGGCGGCACGCGGTAATGCAGGCGTGCGCGGTCGGCGATCGCAGCTCTTGTGGAGAGTAGGCACGTTCAATAAGAGTCGGCATAGGTACTTAACAGTAGGCCACGTGGCGTACGTGGTTAGTTTCTGTTCTGTTTTGATCGTTACTAGAGAGGGAATGAAGGTACTTCGAAAAAATTGCCATTTGACTGAAACCAATAAATAAAGGAATGATTCTTGAAAGCGTAGAGCGTGTTTTTTAAATAATGGAGTGTAAATTTGATGTTTTAGGAATATAAAAATAAATTGCATTTTTGTAGAAACTCGACACTACTTTAAGAAAATACATTTACAACTTATTTGTTACCATATTACTAGCTACTTTAGGCATTAATAATTTTTCACGCATTTTTTCCGTGCCGTAACAAAAAAATTCGCTTCTTACTGTTATTTTTTATTCATCTGAGAAAGTCCGCCGGAGAATCCACCCTAACCATCAAAAAGTCATAATTTTATAAATGCTATTTAACCACTCTGAATATAAAATTGTAAATTTAATTTCGCACATATTTTGAGATTATGCGCGTATATAGCCATCCAAACTGTAGTGTGCTGATAGATGTAACTCCAGAAGAGTGAAACCTTCAAAAATATATTGTCTGAAAATATTATAATCTAAGAAAAGTACTTTGGGTCCCCTAGGATCATGAAACTGGTTTGCGTTATTTTAGCTTTGTTTTCGAGATAAAATAATGGTAATGTGAACTACAATGTAATAGGTATGACGAGTTGAATGGGTGCTTACTAATTTTTTCACATTATAATCACATTTACATCTTAAATTTGTTTGATGCACCTCTTGAAGGAGAGGAAAATTCTCTTCCTTACAGCAACACACAAATTAACATACACATACGTAAACAGAGTTGCTTTTTTTGTAAATAAAGTATTTTATAAATCGTAAAAAGTTGCCAACCGTGATGGCGTATCCAGGTCTCTCTCCCTTCAGGAGGTTATAAAAATTTAACAAACATTTGAATTTTGATAAATAAGAGATTGAGTTAGTTTTGATAGCAAACACATCACAAAATTTATTTAGTTTGTGATAATATTGTATTTTTTCCTGAATTTCCTTTTGTGATCGATCAATTAAATATATAACTTGCTTGTTCAGAAGCAGAATAGAGTGTAGGCGTTGGTGTATTTTACGCTGAGCCATGAAAAGCTCTGGGATCGCTCGTGAGCTTCGCATCGTAGCTGTGAATAGGCATTGGGAACAGTTCCAACCGACTTCTGGGAACTGGGCGCCGCTTCAAAGGCCATCCAGCCCAGATGCCCATGGGTACCGCTCTATTTAGTTTGAGCATTTGGAATGACGTAACCCCGCAACGAGCCAGTGCAATGCTGCCAATTGCTTTTCACGCTAGAGCGGATTCAATTTTACTCGGTGTACATAGAAATCCTTTCATGGTTTGGAAACACTATCAATTATAATTCCGGCATTAAAAAATACGACATATTTCAAGTAAAAAATAAAAACTTAAAATTTTCTGTAATGTGATGGCATATAAAAATTTTCAAATTTGTAGTGTACTGGAATAAAAGATCTCAAATTTTCAAATTTCTAGGGTACTAGAGTAAAGATCTCAAATTTTCAAATTTCAAGGGTACTAGAGCAAAGAACTCACATTTTAAAATTACTTGGGTAAAGAACTCAAATATTAAAATATTTGAGTTCTTCTTGTTTTATTATTTAATAGAGGTTAATATAGTATTTGAAAATTAAAAATGCCTGACGTATATTTGAATTTTTTATGCAATTCAATTACGTAATTCAAAAGTCTTTGTTCTTTCCCAAATGTGATTTTATTTTATGGAATGTCACCGATATGATAAACATTAGATTATTTCATTGCATGAAAAATATGTTTTACAGTACCTGAAGTTAAACTCCGATTAAAAATGTTTTTAGTATGAAAGGGTCCCCCCGGATAAGATGGTAAAAAGTTCCCCTCAACCAAATTACGTATGAGTGGTTACACTATAATTCTAACATAAAAATAATATTTTTGAAAGGTTTCTTAGCACGCAGTCATTTGAGTCTTCGAATATGAAATGTTTTTTAATTGAAATCACAAATTTTAAATAAATTCCTTTTTCTAAAATCTGTTAGTACACAAAAATATGTCACAAGTGCATATTATTGAAGTTCTAATACGGTAGAATACTATTGAGAGCATTTTCGATCAATTTCTTCGCATAATGCTATCTCTATGACAATTATAACCTGAAATAAATTATCTGACTGATCTAGTTAAATGATACCTATAATGCCAACGCATTCAAACTATAGAATGAAAATGTTACATCAAACTTACATCACCTAATAATGAATCTTTAAACAAACTTGAATATATTATAAAGTAAAACTAATATTTAAAGACCCTCATCTCCATTGCTTTCAGACAGACAGGAAGCGCTTCCAAAAAAATGTATTTCAATGAAAGGTTTTAAAAGTTAAGAAGTTGCTAAATTTATACAAAACGTCAAATAAACAATTACAAATTAATAATGATAAATACATTTCAAAAATCGTGTAACACACGAAAACCGAATCTGTCTTGCATATATTTGCATTTATGTAATTGTTTACATATTCATGTATTTTGTGGTACGAGACCAATATCCTAGCATCATTCTTACAATTTTCTTGAAATCTGTAAAGGACGAAGCCTTTTAAATAGATTGTTTAGGTTTCTTAAAGTATCATTGTTATAAAAAAAGTTCCACTCATTTCCAATCTAATGAAAGGAATGAAGGAAGAATAACATACTGTGAAGGTACTCGCTGTATACTGTCCAACTGTGTCCTGAACTTTAGCGATTAGTTTAAAATGTTGCACGAACACTTTAGAGCGATCTGGATGAAATATATGCGATTTTGCGATCCAAAATATTAACTCAATTTTGTTACACTTCAAATGTGTGTTACTCAACACAAGCAGTACGAGATTTTGTTTATGAGTTGAAGCATCTGAGCCGGACAGTAGAGAGAGCGTGCGGTGCAGGCAGAACGTGGGGTATGGGCAGTGCAAGAGAACGTCCTATGGGGATGGACCGTGTCGTGTGGGAAATGCATGGATCCTGGGAGAGCAAGCTGGAAAGCGTGGCGATCATGGGGAACGAATCGGATTGGGTGAAGCGTGATCCCGTGAAACGTGAGGATTGGGTGAAGCGTAGCAAGCGTGAGATTAGCCCGAAGCGGGCGAGATTATTTAGTAGACGAATGTACTCGTAAAATGGAAACACCCGTGCAACGACTTGTAATCCTCTGGTAGAAAAGTGTGATGGTGAGTAATATTTACAAACCAAAGAAAACGCAGCAACAAATTATGTGGGAACCAAGGCAGCATCAAGCAAAGGGACGCATTATCTACAGGGAGCGCGGCTTGTAAACGCAGAAAAGGCACGGGGGCAGCGAGACAGAGACAGAAGCAGAGTGGCGAGGCAGAAGTGGCGTGGGAGCGGCGGGGACAGGAAGGACAGCGGTGACTCGCCCGACGGCGCGGGTGCGCAGCCTCATTTTAGCGGTTGTCCGAAGCGAAATACTGACCGGCGGTGGCCGCGCGGGAGGGGTGGACGTTGATTGATAAATAGTGACCCTTTTCCTGTAATGTAAACGCGTACAGGCGCGGACGCAAAAAGTGTCCCCTGCGAGCTGGCCCGGTCCTCGCGTCAGCTTCCCGCTGCGTCTGGTCATCCACGCGCCGCCCCCGCGCCGCCCCCGCGCCGCCCCCGCGCCGCCCCGCGCCGCCCCCGCGCCGCCCCCGCGCCGCCCCCGCGCCCGCCCCCGCGCCGCCCCCGCGCCGCCCCCGCGCCGCCCCCGCGCCGCCCCCGCGCCGCCCCCGCGCCGCCCCCGCGCCGCCCCCGCGCCGCCCCCGCGCCGCCCCCGCGCCGCCCCCGCGCCGCCCCCGCGCCGCCCCCGCGCCGCCCCCCGCGCCGCCCCCGCGCCGCCCCCGCGCCGCCCCCGCGCCGCCCCCGCGCCGCCCCCGCGCCGTCCCCATATCCTCCCCTCTATCGCGCCCATCTCCTGTTTCCTACCTCACACTCCACGCACAATCCCTCGCACTCTACGCACAATTTTGCACACAACCGTCCCCGTCGCGCCCTGCAGCCGAAACCGCGCCTTCTGCCTCTTCCATCCGGTTCACCAAGGTCGTTGCAGGCGCGACCATGATGTTCGTGCAGCGGTCACAACTCTGGTCACGTTCCACAGTATTGTAAGTTCGTAATTAAGGCGCTCTTGGAATCCACTGTGGTGCGCTATTCCCGCCGTTTCCGCTGAATGCTCTCCAAAGACTTCGAGTCACTAATTGGACAGCTTTCATATAAAAGGATCAGACAACTGTTTAAAGAAGTTATTGCTTAAGCTCTCGAGTATTATGCTGATAATATAACAACATTTTATCTTAACAACCGAACACATTAAGATAAACCGTGTGCTTACGATAACTAGCTCTCCACATCTGACATTAGAACATAAGAATTCTGCTGGGAGGTTTTCTGTTTTTTTCATTTGCTCTTGCCTCTGTTCATTACAATAATTCCACTTGCACACCATCTCATTTTTTCCAGTTCCTGATTTTATTTCTACTCTTATTACATAAAAATTAAACTTGATTTCATTGCTCTGCGTTCCATTTTCTTAAAAATATCCGTAGTAATTCTCGTAAAATTGCTAGTGAGAAGTATATTTATCTCGGGAATTTTAGTCCGTTATTAAGAAAGGTTGTTACGCCTTAATTGTCAAGAATTTTGTCACAACAAACTATGTAATATTTCCAGCGAAATTAATCATCGAGGCAGTGTTGGGTTAATATCAACTCAGTACTAATTTACGCATGTTACACTGAATTCAAAGTGAATATTTTTTTAAACGATTCACCTACAAGTGGGAGACCTTGAAGAATTATTGAATAACCATTGTTAAAATATTAAAATTATTTTCTGAGATATTATTTTAAGTTGAATATATTACTTGCAGCAAATTTTGTTGTGTAACGTAAACACGTCCCCTCTGATTCATCACAGTTTCTGTTACTGTGGCAGTTCTCACGCTTCGAAAAAGTTCTTATTGTGTGGTTGCACTGATTGAAAGTCATCCTCCTGTGAAGAGAAACCGTGTGACAGGACAGGGATCTTCATGCAAAACAACAACAACAAAAAGCAAGGAATGAAACAAAAAATGGAATTAATATTGGTGGGAACAACTCCGTAATGAATTCTTGGAAATGGTCGCTTCAACTCTGAAAATGGCAAATAGCATGCCGGGAAAATCGCGCGAGCAGCAAGGGTAGTACCAGCAGTGTACCCGGAAGGTCGAGTAAGGAAAGATGCGGATAGAAGAGAAGGAAATGAATGTGCGATGGAATAGGAAATGTGTTTGGGAAATTACAAAGCAGCGGTGTAGGTCATGGCGGAGAATGTAAGGAGAGAAAAGACGGCTGAGAGAGCGGGTGGCAGATTGAGCCGACAACCAGGTCGGTCCTAATATCGCAGAAGACGACGTGCAGCGATCTCTCCCTCACTGGACCTCCGCTCTCGGTCGAACGGTTAGATGAGCACGCATCGAACAAGACGCGTCTGGGACGAAAGACCTTAATTTTTGTTTTTGACCGTTTATGATAATACTCATGCTAATTTCGTGGAATCTGAGTATGAAATCGTACGTAAATTATTACAATTGGTAATCTTTTTACGTTCATCAGCTAATGATAGATCATCTCATTCACTTGCGCACGAAATGTATACTTTAGTTTTTTATAATATGCATTTTTTAAAAAATGTATAGAGACTGAAGTAAAGAGAGTTGATTATAAAAAAAAGGGAGGAGGGGGGGTTCAGAGCATCAACTGACGTCATGGGCTCTGACCAGGAGGTTCAGGATGAGGGTTTCTGTCCGAAAGCGGCAGAATTTTCGACACTAATTGGATAGTTTGGGGGAATTTAGTCGCTGTCTGATGATTTCTAGCGACCGCTGCTCTAATCAATAGTTTTCAGTGGTTTCTCCGATCAATACCAGGCGAATACCCTAACAAATGGGCCACGGACCGCGCGCGCTTTCCTTTCTCTTCCTTGACTCTTTCTTGTCCTAACCTCACTTCTCTCTTAAACACACACTTACATACACTATATTACCACACATGCCGGGAGACCGGTCGGGAGCTTGGAACCTTGCCTGGTAAGGGCGGTGCCCCGCTTGTTGTGGAAAATCCCGCTAGCCGACATGCAGACCTGCGCTAGATCTTACCATCCAGTGGGGGAGAATTTCAACCACTTCCTGAAGAAAACATACCCTACAGGTACTGGAATAATGACCATTGCAATTGACCCGCCAGGAATCACTAATCAATCAGTTAGGAAACTGAGGCAAAGAAAACAACGTATAGAGATAGAATGTGGAGCGCCTAGAGTAGTGGTGTCAAGGTCTCCTACTGGGGGCCATGCCACGAGCTTCTCTGCGCTACTAGCGTTGTGGGAGGAAACTATTAGTAAGAGGCGTGCAGAGGCGATTTAGTCGTAGCACTCGTGCCACGGACTTCCGCTCGTGGCATCGACCTTGACAACACTGGCCTAGAGTAGTAATGTGAGGACGACGTTGCGCCGGAGGAAGGGTGAGAGGGCTGTGAGCGATTGGAAGCCTTGGGCGTCCGCGGCAGCAGGGAGTTGCTGATCAATAACCAGCGGCGGCGGACGCTGGGCACCGCTTCATGGTTCGGAGCACGGCCCACAAGCACACGGAGTGCCTCTGCCCTCGCCTGCCTACCCGCCCGATGACACACAAGCACTAGAGATAGCCCAGTTGAACAGGCCGCCTTGCACTCAGAATAGTTACTGGACTGTATGATGATTTAATTTATTGTGCTAGGCAGTCTGTAATCCTCTTGGTAACTCAGGTAGGGCAGCAGCGTGGGTTTGAGGTTCCAGGACTGCTTCCGGCTCCAAACAAGTACACGTGATTGCACAACCAGGTTTTATTATTTACGACACAAGTCACTAGCATTGATACATAAATACACAGATTGTTTGTATCTTGTACACAAGTAACAGTTCAGTTGCACTTGATAGCGCGGTGGTGATTACGTAACAGTGAAAATTACGTGAAGCTGCTACTTTGTACAATACCGAGGCGGCTATACAGAAATGCCGTATTCAGCTGAGCCTTGCGATGCACGAACTAACATTTAAGTTGCACAATTAGTTGTTGCTCATTACGAGACATGGAAACATTTACGTGCAAAGATCTTACACGGAGGTCTGTGGACGCGAATCACCTACGTGTGATTCACATGGGGTCTACTACAGAACTGATTTGCTCTCGGCGTCAGTTGCGTTGCCAAATTTTCTTACGTATTGGAAGGGTTAGAGTGGGGATGGCGATTAGCCTATCACCGATTAGTATTTGAACTGATCCTGGAGCCTTCTAGAACAAAGGGCTCGTTACGAGAGTTGAGAATGGTTGCGTGTTCAAACATGCGATGATTTCCGCGGAGCGCCGCTCGCTCGCCGGCGCGAGGGCCGCGGGAGAAGCCAGCGAAGGATCGCCCACACACATCCCGTCGCCCAACGTCGTATCTGTGTTGCCAAGGTCGATGCCACGCGCGAGAGTCCATGGGACGAGTGCCACTACGAAATCGCCCCTCCACGCAGTTTTTCACCTCACCACCAGAGACAACGCCATCCCTATTGTAAAACGGCGGGGTTACTACTACTCGTAATAGTTCCCTTTCCCAACGCTAGTTGCGCAGAAAAGCTCGTGGCATGCCACGATGCCACGACGCGTGCCACAGCCACCAGTAGAAGACCTTGACACCAGTGTCCTATCTGTTCGGAGCGGTATGCTCGTCGAACCAACTGATTTTTTCTCGCTATGTATGGAATATTTTTTCACATTATTCAGCTTTCCTGTGGGCCCGAACACCAGTGATCCTTCTGGAATCTACCAAACATCTAGGCAAGGTTGTAAGCCAGCAACTTGCCTGTATGCTAATCTAGCGTCCAACTTAGAAACAAATCGAACGCCACTCTGTGAAAGTAATATAGCGATTCACCTAGCGACAGATCATAGCGATTCGTTTATAGAATATCCTAGCGATCAACCTAGAACTCAACGAACAAGTGAACAATTTAGTGACCAGCAAAGCGACGGACCCATGACGGTCCTTGCAAGGAACTAAGAGGCAGCACTACCGAGTAGCTTAGTGTCTTCTTATACACTAGCCCGTTGAATAGCTGATCAACAAGATCAACAAGTTCACAAAATATGTCGACGATTTGCCAATGATGTCGAGCAACCGACTTAGAAAACTGCTCAGCATTTTTAGTTCATCAAATGGCTCTGCCTATAATCCATCTAATTCATCAAACGTCAAAGGGTTGCTGGTTCAAATTTCCCATCAGACATGGATGTTTGCTTCTGTGGCGTGGTGGAACTCTCTCAACCACCATTAATCTCTTTTCTCCCTTTTATCTTTCATCCGTTATATTTCTAAATGCGCTTCCCGACAAGTATTGCTGATTTGGAAACCTCGGCACCAAAGAAAGACAAAACTGGTACTTTCGGAATACAGTTGGAAGCCGAAGTTTACCTGCCCCGACAGCATAAGGGTTCAAAATAGTGAGAGTGCTGCGGGACAAAGAGATGCCCGCAATTGGAATTTCACGCACCTGATGATGTCTCGTGAGCTCTCGCGGAGGAAAAATATCTGGAATAGAAGTCGACCGTAAACCGAAACGGTGATTTCAGTAATATTAAATTCATAGAACACCTCACCCACCTATTAACCCGTTCACTCAGTACAAATAAGTACCTACAGCTTGGCCACAGTCGTTATTGCTACGTTGGTGATACTCATTCATCCACACCAACGCGTGCCCACGTCTCCAAACTCACTACTTCGTTCGTCCACGACACCGATCGCCCGTCAGGCGACACCCTCTGCTGCAAGTCAGCATTCAGTCGCTGTCTGGAGGGGAATTCTAGCGGCCAGCTGCTCTGATCAGTAGTTTTCGGTGCTTTTTCCAATCAACACCAGGCGAATGCCGGAGCAGTATATTAACAAACGGGCCACCGACCACGCGCAATTTTTTCTTTCTCTTCCTATCATTGCCCCTTATAAACACACACGCACACCAATATGCACTACATTACCACGTATGCCGGGAGACCTGTCAGGGACTTGGAGCTTGTCCTGGCTGGGGCGGTGCCCCGATGATGGTAGATACCTGGTTGAGGAAAGCCCGCGAGTCGAGAGTAGGTCGGCAACGGATCTCGCCATTCAGCGCGAGGGGGGAATCACCTCCCTATGAAAAATCATACACTACACTTACGAGACTAATGACTCAGTAGTTGACGCACCCGGAATTACTATCAACCAATCAGCTAGCCAACAGCAGACACTTGTTGTGCCCTCGTGAGGAATACATGTCTGTAAAGAAGAACTTTTCATGTTTTTTTTTTTTTGCCTTTGCATGCCTGACGATCTTGTCACATTTCTGTGCTCGTTCCTTCACTCGACCTAATACCGTATGAAAAAGTATATTGATGAAGATGGGGCCTTTTGGCATAAGACCTGTAGAATTAACGATCACGCTGTAGAATATCGGCCAAAATTGTGTTTCAATTGAGTTTGAATATATTTGTATTCTCTTGGTAAATTGATTATTGAGTGAAAATATTGAACATTCAACGACTGTGATGATTTATCAGTTTTGGGAGTTTTGATAGTGCTACCTGGAGGCTGTTTTAAACTTTTTTGAAATTTTTTCAAAATTCTTTGTTATAAAACAGAATTGTTGATAGCGTACGCAGACTGATTACCCAATTACAATTGTTATGAATATTTTCGTAATGCTCGTTGGTGTGTGTTCAGTTACATGAATTTCAATCTGTTTATTTTACGCCATTTTTGAGGTTATTCCGATCTCTTTGATCTGCAGAAACGTGTGAAACTGATATTCACAAACCGTGTATGATTTGTTTCGTTTTTCATTGTGTTATAAAAACACAATTACGTTAAACCTCACTCTCGGTGAACGATTCCCCGATAGAACTGAAATGTTGCTCTTGCGATTGTAGAAAAAGTTGTGCTTTAATGTTTTATATTTTTATTGCGACTAAAGGCATGGTCATGTTCAGTATTCTTAATTTTGATGTAGTATTTTCTTAAATAAACTTCCCTTGATCTATTACAAACCTATCTTTACCTATTGAAATAAACTTATCTTTACCGATATTAATATGACTTTCATTATAAAGTGTCGCAGAAAATACAAAAAAAGGAAAATTTTGTGTTTTGCTACATTGAACATACTTATCTTATGCATTTTGCTATAAAACAATGAAGTAAAACGTAATGTTTTTTCCTAGAGGAGATCATATCCCATTCATTAGGTTGGTTTTCTCAGAACAGTTCACAAAGAAGTACAATATTTTTTAGGATAACCCAGTTTCCATGCACTGTATAGCGGAGTGTTACATTAACTAGGTTACCTTTTTTTGGTATTATTGTTGTAATGAAATAGATAAATGTAAATTTGTTTACGAAAATTTTACATATAAACTAAGAATACTGAAACTAGAATGTTGAATTTCATTATTCAAAATTTAATGTAAAGATAAATGAAATTATATTGACTACAATTTTTAATGAAATAAATTACGCATCTGCAAATTTTTGTATCCTCTTATAGTATACAATACAGGACGTAAACACTTTGCGCAGGTTTCATTTCTGCAAGATTACGCTAAAGTAATTGCTGTCCTTGTCTTGTTTCGTTGTTGTTTGCATCATAGAAAAGGGAAGTATTCTAGTAATAGCTTCTGTTGAAACAAAGTCATCTGCTTAGAAGGTACGTTTTCCTTGTAGAAAAAACTTTAATACTTCCATGAAGCATTTTCTTCACAATACCAACAAATTCGCTTTAATTACCATTTATTTACTCCATGAACTTTGAAAATAAAAATGTCAGCAATACTAATTTCAGAAGAATACAAAAGGAGTTAAACTGAACCGGTCTAATTAACTCAGTCTCATATGATTTTGTCATAATTCCTAAAAAACAATGCCAAATTTTATTATTACAAAATGAACAAAGTGTTGTAAAGAAGAAATACTTACCACTATTATGGTACGATCTTCCTAGAACCTGTAAAACAAATGAGCGAAAAAACGACGTCCTGTAATAGCAAAGGCTGACTCTGAAAATACACAAAAGCCCTTCAACTGTTTAACGTGGTTCAAATTACTTATAACGTGGAAAATACAAGAACCATCTCCGACCATAATTTAAATCTCTAGACTAGTTAATCTAACCGGTCCATTTAACCTAATTCTCACCTACCCTCTCCTAAATGTGATAGTATTATATTCCTTGCGCAAGGATAGTAAGCAGTGTATCCTTAAACAAGAATCAAGCCACGATTTTTATTTTTGTCATAATCAAAAAAGAGGGAGTAAATGTGATAGAGGAAGATAAAATTTTCGTTTTCAGTGATAGAACGAATATTCCAAATTTATTTCACTTGATTTCATTTTTTTATTTATTAAGTGAGGTTTAGGAGCTCTTAAATTTGAGACTCATTCAAAAACATTATAGTGTGTATATGACAGCAATAATGGTAAGTGAATGCTGATAAAGAAATGACGGGCAGAGGAAACGAAACAACCCCGAGAAAACCTGAGAACTCGATTTGTTCGCTATAAATTCCATATGAATTGGCCGGAGATAGAATAGTTGCTGCAGCAATAAAACACCTCTGCTCTAATGTTTCTTTATAAACGCAATCAGGTCATGTGTATTCAATATTTTCGAAAACACATGATGCACAAAACCACACATTACAGGTTATATTCCCATCCCTTATTTATAAGCAAATAAAGTTAAAATTCATACCCACAGCTAGCGGTGCATTCACTAGAGAGATAAATATTCGTCCCTCGTATACGAAGGGATCGGTCAGCACGTTCCTTTCGGAAGTGTGAGGACCGTCAACTTTCCCCTGGATCGTCCGCTCCGCCCACTGCGCTCCCTGACCGGAGGAACTGTTGGGCACGGCGCAGAGGGCGCTCGAATCGGCCATCGATTTGCAAGTAGTTGGGGAGCCTCTTTCCTTCGCCGGGTCGGCGGCGGCGGCGGCGGCGGTGGTCGCGCGCCGGGCCGGGCCGGATCGGATCGGCGCGCCGCGCCGCGCTGCGCCGCTCTCCCAACTTGCTTCGTTCGGTCCGCGAAGCGCTTCGTCGCCCGCGGACGGGCACTTGGCCCCGGGCGTCGCCCCCCGCCCACGCCCACGCCCCGGGGGGCGACTAATTGCCCTGAAGATTCACGCCGACGCCTGCGAACTCGCCGCTCTCCAACCCCTCCCCCACCCTTCCCCTCTCTCGCTCCCCGTCTTTACTTCCACACCGACGGTGCTTCTTCACGACTGCCAGGGGTGAAAGAAGAACGGCGCAACCTCAGGCTTCCCTGACCACCGGTTGAGTGCTTGTTTGGAATAACTCGCATTCTATTTATGACGTGACTAGCGTAATGGTGGGTGAACCCTCACATGTGAAAACCCTACGCCGTGTCTACATGTGTATGAAGGGAAAACTGTGCTAGTGAAATATAATTTTGTTAACTCTGGAACACTTAGGTATTTCTACCTCGGCTAACAAATTTGCAATGCGACACACCAGCCGTTTCTTGTGCAATAATATCAGCTTATTAAATACATGATTAGATGCTGTTTAGCGTTGGTATACAAATGTACTTTGCAATATAAATTACTTAATCTTGAACAAATACAATTCAACCATTTTTAATTCAATACACAGACCAGTCGCAGAAGAATCATGGAGTACAAAATCAGAGAAAAATATATTATTGTTAGAAAGTAATGGTTTAGAATTTCACCGTGCTCCACATTATTTTCACAACTATTTTATGTTCTTCTCAGATTGATTTATGTCGAAAAACAGAACGTTGCTTTTGAATATGAACATAAAGGATAATTATGGCATTATAAGTTGCCGAGATAAAGAAAGGAATATAATAAAAGTGGGCGATATCTAAATGCCCAAAATAGTTGTTCTTCCTCAATATTGAATGAATATATTGAATATTTATTATATTGGCTTTAACCTTAATAATAAGCCATTATACAATTATGTAAATCATTAATAATAAAACAGTCAGATCAATACAGTTACTCAAAAACAAAAAAATTACAAAAACAGAAATTACAAAAACACATTAATTACAAAAAGACAACCTAAAACTAACAAAACTTTTAGTATATTTACATTACACGTTCACAGGTCATGTGTTACAATGATTTTTCAAAAACCATGACTTTTAATAGCATTCTATTGTGAAAACTGAATTATACGCCAGTAAACAATTATGGAAATCATTAATCAATGAAATGGTCAAATCAATACAGTTACTCAAAATAGAAAAATTACAAAAAACAAAAATTACAAAAACACAAAAAACACATTAATTACAAAAAAACTAAAACTAACAAAACTTTTAATATATTTACATTACACATTCATAGGTCATGTGTTACAATGAGTTTTTTTTTAAACCATGACTTCAAATAGCATTCTCTCATAAAACTTCAATTATACGCCAGTATACAATTATATAAATCATTAATCAATGAAATAGTCAAATCAATATAGTTACTCAAAAATACAAAAGTTACAAAAACAAAAGTTACAAGAACGCAAAAACACATTAATTACAAAAAGCCTAAAACTAACAAAACTTTTAATATATTTACATTACACGTTCACAGGTCATATGTTACAGGGAGTTTTCAAAACCATGACTTATAATAGCATTTTATCATGAAAGACTACCAAAAAATATTCACAAACGTACGTAAGATGTTCTGCATCTTCCATTAGTGCTTCTAAGTTAAATATTAATTTATTATTTTCTTTGATAAATATTTTAAATGCTCAGATGTTCACTTTATTCACATTCAAATTTATATCAGTTGTCTTTTATTCAGTTTAGTTATTCAATTTAGCTTCAGATACAGCAAATTCATTCAAGTAGAGCAAATGACCGTAACTTAAAGCAAGATTTAGGAAAATGAAAAAATGATTGAATATTGTTTTGATTGTTTAGTCTCAATAGTTGCAGGATGTTTTGATTTTTTACCACATTGTTTCTTAATGGTTCATAAATTGGGCAGAGGTTTATAATATGTTCTGTTTCCTGGTGATTGAGATTGCATACCATACATCTTTCTAGTTCCGATAGTTTATAAGCTATGTTTTTGAATTTTAGTTTTACGGTCTTTAAACCAGCAAGCCTAATTTGTGCCATTATTTTGATTTGTGCTAATGGTATTTTCGAATATGAGTGTAGTTCACATTTAGGGAATTCTGTATCTTTTATTAATTTGTAAATTGGACTGTAGGATGAGAATGCTACTCTGTTTAGATCCTTTTGAAAAACATTATGTGCATACAGGTTGCAAATATGTGAAATAGTCGTCTTAGTCTTACTCGAATCTGTAGATCAGTAAACAGCTGATCGCTACTGAGGAACTCGAAGTTGGTTTTCAGAATATCAACCCTGTTATATTTTCGATTATGAGTATTTTCGGATGTGTTACTTAGTTTGTTTAATAATATATAACATTGTTTTGGGTATCTATTTTCAGGCATTTGTATCAATTTTGTAAAATACAGCATTGCTCTCTTCAGAATTTGTGTACTCAATGAGGCCGAACGTGTCTCCATTCTTACCATGTATCCAGGAGTGCATTTCGGTAGCCCTAACAGAAGTTTAAATAATCCTGCTTGAAATTTTTCCGCTATGTCTACGTGCCACAGTTCCCAATGTTCTTCCTCAATATTACTGGAAAGCACTTATGTGAAACTTACACATACCAGAGTGTATACAAATATACACATACCAGATACCCTAAGTTTATTTACAAAAGAAGTACGCACACCCATTCTTGTTCCTGTGCTAACACAATTCGAGATAGTGCAGTTCTTTGAATACGTGACACCGCAATCCCCAAACTTACCTCAAAGAACAAGTACGCTGGAGTGAACTGCTTCTACAATGGTCTAATTTTATGTATTGCATGCTAGGAGAATTCGAGAATCGCTTGGAAGACGTGAAAACAGTATCTGGAGAAACTAGGAAGCACCTTTTTTAGTGAATCCCGATTGATGTAAAAATAATTTCATTTTTCGCATTAACGAAGGTGGGGTAATAATGAGAAAATAATGATAGGAAATGAATACGGACGGTAAATAAACCATAGCGTGAAAACAGAAAGTGAAAACACACTAAATTTACACGGTACTAGAACGGTATGTTACATGCACGATGCTTCAAACTCCCTGGATCATCAAGCCCGTCTGTATTCTATATGATTTGCCACTATGAATGATTTCCGTGCGAGTTAGCCTCTGAACATACAGTTGGTAACTGTATTGTTTGTAGAGTTCATAATTTGCTCGAAAGAAACATTAATTGTAATTGGAAAATTAGTACTAATGTAAATTATATTCCAAGATAATTGAATAATTACAGTTAAATAAAATGTAACTGTGTACACCTAGAAGAAATGGCATTAAATTTGAAATCAACCAGCACATTTAGTCGCTCTGGAACTAGCCACTAGGAAGGTTTCCAAGCAAGAAAATGTGTTCGTGAACTTCAAATTCAAGGCCGTTTCGGCTAGGTTTACAAATATATTTTATTTAACTGGAATTATTCAATTATCTTGTAATATATTTTTATTAGTATTAATTTTCCACTTAAAATTAACGGGTTTCGAGCAAATTATGTACTGTACAAACAAGACTGGTACTAACTGTATTCTTACGCTAAGTCAGGTTGCCACTAGGAGCCTCGGAACCGTCTTGTCCCCGGGAACCTCTGGACGAGGTTGCTCGCACAGACGAGTTTTCGGCTGTCGCTAGAGCTAGCTGATTTTTGAGATGTCTTCCGCGGTATCTATGTATACTTTTTTATACAGCTCACAGCAGGACCTGCAGCGTGAATCATGACATAAGATGCGTGACTCACAATCGGTCGGCCCGTGGCAGTTAAAGGGCTATGTAATTGGAGCAAGTGAGCGCGTGATGGTGATCTTTTGACCCTGCCGGAGAGTGTCGAAACACCAATTGTCTTGGAACACCTTTTGTGGCACAAATGTCTTCACTTAGCAAAACCTATTCAGCATTAAGCTTTCTTTTTCCTTTGGTGGTTCCTGGTAAATGGTGCAGATTTTGCACCATTAACTTATTTGAGTAAAAAACATCGTTTAAACAATTTTTATTACGAAATGTTTCTAACAGTCATTAGATTTGTTGAAAAATGGATAAGGGCAATACGTATTAGGTAGCTTTTTTCAAACATTTTATTTGTTTCTTTTTTTCAGCCAAAATTTTCTGACTTAAATTTGCTGTAATAGTATCTTAAAAATGTAATTATAATTAGGTAAATTGTTTGAATTTTTATATCCATATAATTTTGTCAAAATAATAAATTCTATTAGTTATAATGGCAACAAAATATTTACAACTTTACATCATATAATATATTTTCTGGTAAAATACACGTGATATTTCTTTATTTTCCATCAAGATTTTCTGCATTGTTTAACTTCTTGGCATAAAATCTGATATCTAATTCAAGTACAGTAAAACATTTATTTCAATGTATTTTTAATAAGTATAAAATTTGAATATTCTTTGATCGTAATGGCTGACAAAAATTATTCTTAAAATAATAGTAGAGTATTAATATCTGGACTTCTACTATAATATTAATTATCGTTATATCCATCCTGGTCCTGTGTACGTAAATGCATTAAATGACTCGAAAAGCTCTTTGCGGGATATCACAATTACAGTACCGCTATAGAAGTAATTAAGTGTTTCAATTTAATGGCAAGGTAGGTCAATTATTTACTTTAGAAACGTACTACAATTTACAGTGTTATTACGTTCAACAACGTTTGTACAGTCAGAAGAGCTGAGAAGGAGAGGAAATATATTATCCGTCTACATGAACATTAAATTAGAGAGGTATTTCATCAAAAAGTACGTAAGTTGTGTCGACGATGTATTTTCATAGTGACGATGTAGTTGTAACATGGTTGAAACATTACTTTACATTAACATCCAACATTAGAAGATATTAATAAGTGGTATTCGACTTATATATTAAATCAGTCTTCTTATTCTGTAAATTAATTAAAATATAACAATAAAATTGTTCATCAAAGAGATTTGTTGAAAATTGTTCATCGAAGCAATAGTTTTGAACACATAGTCTTACAAGTTGCATCTAAAAATAGTGTGCGCGGTCCGTGGTACATTTGTTAAAGTAGCGCCCAATTCATCCGGTACTGATTGGAAAAACAACGGAAAACTTCCAATCAAGGCATTTGGTCGCTAGAATTTTCCATCAGACAGATGCTATATCCCACGAAATACTACATATTTCACGTGAAATACGCTCAGTGGTTCACTAAAGAAATCGACCCGGTAGCCTCCCGCACTGGTGAAGGAAACGCCGCCAGCCGCTGTCGGCCGTCTGCAGGGCGTTAGTCGTTCACTGCCCGCCGACCGCGGGCCACCGACAGCGGCCAGCTGCTCTCCGGGACCATTACCCCCCCCCCCGTTCCCTCGTCGCCTCCCCTATCCCACACCCATTTGCTCTCTCCGGGCGGCGTCTCGCGGGCCGGGCCACCGTAATTGTTTCGCTGTCCATTTGCCTCCGCAAATAGATTACACGTACATTTTCAGTTTCATTTCCACGTGCTGTAATATTTATGGGTGTTTGCATCGGGCGCCCGTTGGTTCGTCGACGTTCCGCGCCGCCGCACTCCCCCTTCCGCCGGCGAGGCGGGCGGACGGGCAGCTCGGCCTGCCCGCCTTTGCATGCCCTTCGGCGTTCTTCTCTTCTTTCTCTTATGCTGGATCTGACTTGCTCGCCCGGAGCCTTCAAGGGCCTTAGGTATCGCCAAATTATGCCCCACCTAATAGTGTTAAAATATTGAACAAATGTCAACAAATTCTACATAAGAATAAAAACTTAACCTTTGAATTTAGAAATTGGGTGTGCAAATAAAAAATACAATATATACATATATTTTAAAATACATTTTGTCAATATGTTTACAAAAACTGTTTTTTTTATTTTTATCGATATAATTATTATCTTCATTTATTGATTATTATCGTTAATAAAGTATTTGAAAATTATTGTTAAATTAATTGAACTAACGAAGACACAGTTTGAAAATCTGTATTGTCATCCCACTATGAACTGGGAACCGGAAGCTCCTGCTTGGGCTGCGTCTGTAATAGTCCTTCTCTTTTCGCTCCCCCATTCGCGATGGCGTGTTTTCCTCTCTTGCTTGTTTTCGATGACCTTCCTGGGATCTACAGATGAGTAAGCAATATTTGATGAAAATGGGAGGAGCTGCAGGGTAGGCATATTTTAACATTTGGAGATCGAGAACGAGGACTCGTTGCTAGGAGAAAAGTCAAAAATGTGCTTGTAATGTCTATTATGTAGACAACGCTCAGAAGAAAAATGTGCTTAGTTACATATTTAAATGTTTCTTGTAGAATAAAACACCAAAAAATATCAGTATCGTTAAATTCTATATTACAATGGAATTCTCTTTATTTGTTGATTTGTTAAATCGTAAGCCGGAATGCAGCCTGTGCTGCAAATAACGTTTTTGTATTTAACAAACTTAATGAAAATGTGATTTCTCCACCAATAACACCAATAAATATGCAATTCTGACTCCAGATGTCCTAACTAAATAGGATAGTATTTGCCCATTTTACCATTCGCTCATGTTTTACTAAGGGAACTATTCATCGCACTCTGATATACTGCGCCCGTTTGCTGGTGACTGATCAGTGTCGTTTGTGGAGGTAATTCTGTAATTCCTATTTGTTGGTCAAAACATTTGGTACTCTCAGAGATCCTTATTCTTCTTTGTAAATTGTTTATTTTTACGTTTTCCTATTTATGTTTTTTCACACACCATATTTTTTGCGTAAGAGGTTAGTAATTCAATTCGTTTTGAAATTAAGTTGATCTTTTGGTTTAACTGTGTTTTGGCTCGAAATGCTATTTCACAAATGTGTTTATTTTCATTAATGAATATTTTGTTATATTAAGTTCTCGTAAATGTGCAATAAATATTCACCTAAACAGAAAAGCAGAAAATGTACATTAAATATAATAAAAAACACTTCAGCAGAATGTATGTACACCTTCATTTATTCATACATGCATCCTTCCCTTTTCACGAACTGTACTATATTTTATAATTCTTAAGAAGCTACCTTTGCGTAAAATTTATCATCAATTATTTCAAATGTTGTTTATGCTTATGCGTGGTTTATTTTCTCCGTAGACGTAAGCTTCTCGCAAAGTGAACGCCATTATTTTTCTGACACTTTGTTAGTATATTTTGTTTATCTCCGCGTCTTTGCATTTGTCACATTTCACACTTTTTACGTCCTATTTCCTGTCTTTCTTACCCTCCCCCACTCTGTCATGCTGTGACATATGTCATGTCACGTTGATTTCCCTACCGTTCTCCCTGTGACTTTCTCCACCCTCGCTCTCACTCTCTTTGAAGCCTCCTTCCCCCAGCGGAGCGAGCGAGGACGGTTACGACCGGCGTTCCCCAAGGATGACGCGCGAGGCTCGATATCGGAAATGGAAAACGCCGCGCGCCCGCACTTGCCTGCATCTCGGCGCGCTGGATGCAAACTCCGTGCACGTATATGTGCCCCTGCGTGCACGGTGCGACCAAGGGGCGTGAATATGGCGAAAAACACAATAAATGAAAGATTGATGTAGAACAGTGTTGTCAAAGTCGATGTTACGAGCGGGAGTCCGTGGCACGAGTGCCACGACGAAATCGCCTCTCCACGTAGTTCATTACCCCGCCACCAGAGACACAGCCATCACTATTGTAAAACGGCGGGGTTACTAATAGTTCCCTTTCCCGAAGTTAGTTGCGCAGAGAAGCTCGTGGCGTGTTACGGTGCCATGGGGCGTGCCACTGCCACCAGTAGAAGACCTTGACACCATTGATGTAGGAAATTTCGACCATCAGAGTTGGCAGATGAATGTTCAGTTTACCTGTTGAAAAAGTATTGGCGGACCTGTGGTGGCAACGTGCTTTTGAGCTTTGAGGATTGGGCCTCGAGTTCGCGTTTTTGCTGCAATGTACATCTTTGCCGCGGAGCGCTGAACGCCGCGCGGCGGTCGGTGCGAAATTGCGCGGCCGCTATCGCTTCGAAGCGCGCGGACTGAGCGGGATGGCACCGTGACGGCTCTCAAATCTCGCGAGATGGCGTCGGGAGCTCGTTCCGGGGCGTGCGTAGAGCGTTGCCTCACTCGAAGGCGGCTAAAAACAATCAATAAAAGATTGATATAGGAAATTTCCGCCGTCAGAGTTGGCAGATGAAGCTTGGTTCGCCTGTTGGAAAAGTATAGCTTCACCTGTTGTGTATCTTTGTGGCGTGCGTCTTAGTGCACTGGATGAAACATCGTGCACGAATATGTCTCCCATCGCGTGCTGTGTCCCCCGTGAACCACACGCTGTGACCAAACGGCCTGAAGGTGGCTACAAAGCAATAATGGAAAATATTGATATATGACATTTTGACTGAGATGCTAGATAATTGTTTAGTTCATCTGTTAGAACAGTGTTGTCAAGCTCGATGCCACGAGTGGGAGTTCGTGGCACTGGTGCCACGACGAAATCGCCCCTCCACGCAGTTCATTACCCCGCCACTAGAGACAACGCCATCCCTATTGTAAAACGGCGGTTCCCTTTCCCGACGCTAATGCGCAGAGAAGCTCGTGGCATTCGTTGATGTCACGACGCGTGCCAGAGCCACCAGTAGAAGACCTTGACACCACTGTGTTAGAAATTAATTCTCTCACCTGCAGCGACGACGTTCTTCCGAGCGTTGAGAATTGGGCCTGCATTCCGTGTTTTCGCCACAGTGTACGCTCTCTTCGTCGCGGAGCGCTCAGCGCCGCGCGCGGTGCGAAATTGCTGCGGCGGGCCCTTCCGCGCGGACCGCTAGCGCTCCGAAGCGCTTGGGCGTTCGTCTCTTGCGTCGGCTGAGCGGGATGGCGCCGCGACGGCCCTCAAATCTCGCGAGACGGCGCCGCGCCGGGCGCTCGTCCCGCGGCGTGCGTGGCGCGCTGCCTGGCGCGATTGTCGCGGCTCTTCCCCGCACGGCGGCTGCCACTTGCCAGTGTTTGCGCGGTGTTCTTTCCTTTCAAGGGAAAACACCGGAACGCCATTATTTTGCATCGCGTGGTGAATATGCAAAGCGTTGATGGTGAACGTTCTTTATTAAACTTTCTTGCTTTTCATTCTGTTTTAATGTGAAATGTGTTTACTGAGAATGAGCTGCTGGGGTTCTACCTTAGTATTCCATCCAAAAAGTGATATGATTTTTCTTAGTTTTATCGTTACTGCACTGATTTGGGTGAAAAGCTTATTTATGTAAATACTGTTAATTTTATCTGAATTGATTTTTATTGATTCTGAGGATATGAAATATTATTGCTCTGAAAATTGCTGATTTTTGAAATTATTTTCCTCAATAACGGAAAAATGATGTTGAAATATAAGTGATGTTGAAAAATAAATAGCACCACCAACACAAATCTATGATTGAAAACCTCGGGGCAATAACATGCTATACTACTGTAAGAAGGTTTGTGAAAAGGGAAAGAAAAATATTTAAATATACATTTTTATACGTAAGTAAGATAAAGTCAAGCTTATGATATGCATATTTACAAGCTATCAACATTTTCAAGATGAAATATTCGCGTAATGACCAATTATATATAAAGGTTGCCCAATTATATGTAAAAATTGCCCCAAGATCTTCAATTATAATAATTTGGCACAATTATTCAGTATTGTTGACAAACATGTTCAATGAAAACAATATTAGCAACGAATATTCGAAAATGCATGAAATAATCTTACTTTTGAATCTAAAACTTTTTTAAAATAATTTTTTACATATGAATTATTTTGTTATTCATTTTAAACCTCAACCATATTCCTCCAACAAGCGGTATAAAACTCAATGCTGTGCGCGACCTACATTATGAATTCATCTTCCGTAGATAACTGGGGTTTCTGGGGACTCGTAAATTACATAAAACTATTTCAAGTTGGAATACTGCATTTGCAGTCTCCGTAACTCCCGTCAACACTGCCATTCACAAGGTCTCGCCAACAGACCGTCTTGCTTCTCTGCACTCCTTTTCCTTATGGCGCGTTGTTATATTCATGATCGTACTTCTCCTCTTCCCCTCACTCTTAGGTCTCTGAAGCACCTCGTCGCCTCTAGATATCTGACTCCTGGGCTTGCTCTTCCGTTGAAAATCTAGGCATCTATTCTACACATATTGAATTGAATACAATGTATACTATTTAAAGTTTATTTTTACTTCAATAATACAGCGTTTCTAAATTCACTCATCTCAAGTCACTTCTACTTTAACAATTATTTCATAACTTTCTTCTCATTTTCAAAATTCAAAATATAAATAGGACACCCCACGTATAACAATTTCAGTTGCACTAGTAAACAGATTTATTGCATGTACTGTATGTAATATCAGTTTTATTTCATTTGTGTTTGCCGTATTCGCGCAGTGATTGTTATCAAACTTTCGGATTATATATATAGCATTGAAGGCTTTCGGATTATAGTTTAATGCCTTTGCATTCTACAGCGTCTAATACATTTTATTTTCCTATTACACTAAATTACAACATAATAAATGGAAATTCACCGGCTGTTAGATGTGCCTCCTTACAGTTCACCTCTCGTGTCCACTTCGTCGTTGTTAAGACCAGGGCCCAAGTGGGCGGCCCACTTGGAGTACTCTCGTCCAGGGTTTATCTGTGGTCAACCAATAGGGTCCGCTGCTTGTAGTGTCACCCGCAGGGAGAGAGGGGAGAGGCCCTCGGGTTCTGGTCCAGTGAAAAGTTAGTCGCACCTGGGCAATTGGCGTGAGCTATCGTGGGCAGTGAAGCAAGAATTTCTTGTGGGTACTTGGCCGTTATTAGACGCACATAGAAAGAGGATACTGTAAAATTTTTTTATGTCGAAAAAGTGTCTAAATTATTTCAAAACGTTTCTGTTATACTCAAAAAAATATATTCAATAAATATGCGGACAATTAAACATGCAAGAAATAATTCTTTCTCCAGACCACATAGTTTCAGATGGACTGAACGAAGGTTGAAGAAGATAGCGTGCATCCAATTTTCGCGTCACTGCACTAAGCAAGGTAACATAGTTTTGAAACGTTCATCCTGTCTTTTTCAGCTTGCACGAGCAGAACTACCGCACCCTTCTAGCCAATGTCTCCCATAGAACGCGTCTGACAGAGACACGCTTTTATTTGCTTGTTAGTAGGCCACGAAGACGACGGAAGTAGTGGTGTTGCAGCCATCTTGAGAACTTGCTCTCTTATCTTCACATCCAAGTGATACGCCTACAAAACAAGCTATTTTGTGAGTTGTGTTATATAGATCTTTGAAATTTTCTAATCTCTCCTGATATCGCTTTCACAAAACTGTTGCAAAGACTATCATCTCAGAAGTTTTTGCCTAGTTGGCATTCTCTGACGTCATCGTCAGCGACCCATCTCTCCGCAACAACACCATCTCCCCATGAAGATCTTGGAAGGTGTATTCTTCCTTCCTACGCTATCCTAGAGGACAGCCACACTCAGCCAGATAGTGCTTCTCGCAGAACACGTCTGACGCAGAACGACGTACGTTTATTTGCGTCTGCTGCGGCGGATAGAGCGCGCTGCTGCCATTTGCGAGTTGCATCTCACACTCGCCGCCTCGGCTCTTCTTCCCCCGCTGCCTGCCATTTTGCTCTGCCGCGCTTCGCCGCCACCCTCGTTTCCCTATCCTCGGCGTTTGTCTCACGACGTCACTTTACCGCTGTCCTCCGCCCTCGTTGACCGCCTCCGCAGCTCCGACCTCCACGTTACTCTCAGCGCTCACGGCTTCCGCATCCCTCCGGAGCTCCCCAGGGCATCAACTGATGTCACTGCAGTGCCTCTAACGGGGAGGTCCTAGGTTGGAGCCCCAGGTAGCAGGATTTTTAGCACTAGCTACGAATAAGGGTAGAGTTCCGTCACTGTGAGGAGAACTCTAGAGACCGACTGCTCTGATCGGTAGTTTTCATGGTTTCTCCGATCAACACCAGGCGAAGGCCGGGGCAGTATCCTAATGAACGAGCTACGGACCGCATGCAATCTTTCTTTCCAATTCCTTGTCCTGTCTCACTCCTTACACACACACACGCGCGCGCGTGCGTGTCTGTGCGCGTGCGTGCACTACAGTACCACACATGCCAAGAGACCAGTCGAAAGATTAGAGCTTGATCCGGCTGAGGCGGTTCCCCGCTGATGGGAAATACCTGGTTGGGGAAAACCTCGTTCGCCGACGGTTGGTCAGCGTCTCACCATCCAACGGGGGAACATCACCGCTACCTCCCGCGACAAAACATGCGCTACACATACGGGACTTATGACCTTAGCAGTTGACGCACCCAGAATTACTAATAAATCGATTAATCAACCGAAGCTGCTCAGGCTCTCGCCACAATCGCCACCCCCATCGTTCCTACTCTACCCACTGCCCCGTAGCCGCTTCTTCCGCCAGCTCTCGTTCTCCTCGCCGCCCCCACTGCTCCTACCCCTCCGTTGCGCTCAGTGCTCCTGCTTCCCACACCCGTTGGAGCTCCTCCGGTTCCCGATGTCATCACCGCCCTCACTGCCTCCCCGATCCCCATCATCTTCACCATTCCTGTCCCTACTCTCCCCACTGCTCTTTCCGCCTTCCCCACTCTCGAAGTTTACGATTCCCCTCTGCTCCTTAGCGCCTGCTACCTTGTCCTCGCCGCTGGCCGCTTGTAGAGATCGCCACCCACGTGGCTCTCAACGCGACGTCACCGCCTTCACCTCCGTCGCGACGCCGCGTACCGCCGCTCTGATGTCGTTTCCTGGGTTTACGTGCTGTAACGCGAGAGGCAGCTCAACTTGCGGGATGGGCAGGGGTGGCGCAGTCCCAGATCTCCTGGTGAAATCCACCCGCCGAAGCAGCTCTTGTCTACGTTCCGTAGAGGAAGGAGCCAGCCGAAGAGGAGCTGTGTCTAGTATACGATTGGCGGTCGAGACGTTTACAGGAGTCGTAATGCAATGGGTGCATAAGCTTACGACGCGGGGATGACGCGTGGTGTAATAACCAGACCACGTGCCTTCAGCTTACAGATACCGGAGTTAGCGTCCTGGTGAAATGTGTAATTTGTGATGGACTATGTAGGTTTGCGGCGGGTTGATACAACAGGTTTGATATAACAGGTTTGCGGCTGGTTTTATCTTGCTTCTCGTTCCACAAATCATTATTCAAAATTATCCTCACCTCGTATTTGTCTCGGACATTGGCGAAAACATTCATTTCGAATTGGCGCTCGGTTGTCACTTCTTCAAGAATATATTTTTTTACACTCAGTTCAATTTGGGAATCAAAGTCCTTCACGTTTAATTAATCCGCATCGGAGAACTTTTCATAAAAAATAACGCATAAAAGTCTACAAAGTCGTGAGTAGAAAAAACTGAGTCCTTAAATCTATCGCTAGGCGAGTTGGCCTCTGCCTTCAGTTGCGACTCGTGAGTGTGCTCCGAGAGTGGAAGGCCACGGAGAATCATCGAAAAATAGAGCGGACGACAGAATTGTGCGCAAAAGGAGCGGAAAAAGGCGTGATTTGTCGACATCAGCGTAATGTTAATGTCGTGTAGCTCATGTTACGTTAGGAATAAATTTCAAGACTTAACGCTGCGAACACGCTTGAGTTTTGTTAATAATATTACATTTTCTGTGTCAAGAAAGTTGAGATTTTTTTCCTCTACAAGAAAACGTTTTCTCGCTACCTCGCGAACAATTTATAATACGTGTGTAATACATTAAGTCACTTTTTAATTTATGCTTTAACAAAGTAGAACATTTTATCAGCTGAATATGAAATGTAATCGCACATTTGTACCATTAATCTTAATTTTTTGAAAATTTCCAATAACTCCACTTGTCCATCGCAAATTTGCTCATTTGTTACACAAATGAATAGTTATATTTGTTGTAATATATCAAACTCAAGTGTAGTGCAGTAGAAGTAGTGTTCACATTTTACAATGACGCCGTAGATTAATAAAGGTTTATCATAGTTAGCAGCATTCCCTAAATGTAAACCTTAATTTGTAGAAGTGACGTAACGCATCAGTGAGTGTTACGCTTCTTTCTTAATGCTGTGAACTTAGTTTTATTAAAATGGGTTTGATGCTAACCTGATGGTCTCAGCTAGTGAATACTACTCCTTATTAAATATTTGTATTTTTTTAAAATATTTGTCTGATTTTTGATCTGAATATTTGAATCTTTTAATTTTTATACTTCTACATTCTTTGCTTATCTGCCACAGAACATAGGCTCATTAGCGGGAATAAATAATAATAATAATAATAATAATAATAATAATAATTTGTATATTAATTTTATTATTATTAATATTACAGGGTATATCAGGAGCCAGAAAAATGAAGCTTCGTACCAGGAATGTTCTGATGCTGGATTGCCACCAACCATTAAATACGAACTCGAAGACGGTTAATGTCACTCTCTGTTAGAGAATTCGGGAGGATAGCTGCTCTGATCTGTCGTAAATAACATAATTTCCCTTGCAAGAGTCAGAGTGGTCAGATCCAAGTCCGAATCTATAAATTATTTCCTGCTTGTGAGTGCATCTAAACTGCAGAAGACAGAATATTGGTTCCCTCACAAATAAAAGACAGAAATCGAAAAGACAAATTGTTCCACTTGGTAATCCAACCTTTATTTTCATTTCATTCGAGCACCCTTGAAGTCTTCTTAAGAATTAATTTTGCCCCGGAGAATAGCTATTCCTGTGAAAAGTCAGTATCATCTTCCATATTCCTTGTTTAAATTTTAAGTAAGCGCTGAGGCGTGCGGTTTTGGGCGAAAGGTCATTCTTTCTATTTTTATCGCTTTCAGGTGAGCACGAACAGTGTGTGATGAAGAGATTTTGCACACCGTAAGGCTCAGTGTCTTAACGCTTTGCACTCTAGTGGTTATATTGCACTCTAATGGTTATATTGGCGGTTTTCGCCTGGTGAACACTGCTGCGTTTGCAGGGAAATAAACGAAATATCTCGACGCTCCTTTCGCGATCTAACAGCGAAATAAGGTATTACTTGGATGACGAAACAGGGCACTAGAACTTAGCTCAGAGGCTTCCTTTAGGATTGAGTATCTTTCACATGCACTAAACCTACAACATGGGACAACCGGACTTACTTCCCCTCCGAAAGAAAGTGTACGAAGGATCGTTTCGCGCTTGAAAAGCCACGACTTCGATTTGAACCCGAAAACATGTGTATAATATCCCGATATGCTAACCAAAGACCACCGAAGCCCCTGTGTTGTATGGTGAGGCTGCAGCGAGGCGATGTCAGATAAAGCCTCCGATGGGTGCAAAGGGCGTGTGGCCGCTGCCGCCTGAGGAACACGTGGCCCGCGAGTTGGCTGCGGAATGATCGGGGCGAGGGAGTGCGGGAGCGGTCGGCGCTGACGAAGAGCGGACGGGTCGGTGTGTGAAGGGGTGGGTGGGGTTGTGGAAAGGAGTGTCGGACGCAGAGTGGTGAGGACGAGAGGGGTGTGGAGGGGCGGGTCGTGGATGGCACGAGGACGTGCAGTGGCAGGGACGTGGCAGGGAAAAGAAGTGGAGGCGAAGAAGCGTGAAGTAGAGAGGGCATGGAGGGGAAGGTGAGGATAGGAGGGAACGTGGATATGAGGAGACGGAGGGCGGGGCAGTGAAGGGACCGGAACGTGGTTCTGGCGGGGAGGTGGAGGGGTAGGGACATGGGACATGGAGAGGAAGTAAAGTAGAGGGGGCGTGGAAGGGAATAGACGCGGATGGAAAGGGGGTGAAGGAGAGGGGACAAGCAGGGGAGGGAACAAGGAGGACCGGGGAGGGAATAGTTGGTAACGGGAAAAGGACAGTGGAGGAGTAAGTGCGCAGGTGGGGTCGAAAGTGTTAGGGCACTATAGGGAGGTGGGGACGCGCATGGAGACGAGAATGCATAATGGCGGGGTGGAGGGAAGCGGAAAGGGTAGGCGGCGTGGGCGCGGTCCGAAGTAAAGTTGTGGCGGGGTCATGGACGTAGGCGAAGCCGGCGCGGCCGGGCGGGGCGGGGGCTGGCCGCGGGGCGGGGTAGGGCGGGGTGCGGCGGGGCAGGGCGGGGTGCGGCGGGGCAGGGCGGGGTGCGGCGGGGGCGGGGGCTGGCCGCGGCGGGGCGGGGGCTGGCCGCGGGGCCGCCGTGCGGCCGCTGCGGGTGGAATGCGCCGCCCGTAAATCAAAGGCTTCGAACGCGGCGAACTCGCGCAGGAATGCACCGCGGCCGCGGGGCGGCGGAGGAGGCCGGCGGACGCGCGTTCCCGCTGCGCGATCCTAATTAATCCAGTTAGTGGATCTCGGGGCATCGTCCTTTTGTAGAGCACATGGGTCAGGTGAACATCTTGGGAATTTTGACAAGGCTATTTCCTAACAAATATTCTCTTCTTCTGTCTCTCCATTCCCCTCTCTTCTCTTCACCAGGTAAAGGAGGGGATCTAGATGAGAGGGATTGTGAGGGAGGAGATGTGGAAGGGAGGGAATGTGGAAAGGAAGGGCGTGGAAGGGAGGGGATGTGGAAGGGAAGTTATGTAGAAGGGTGGGGATGTGGAAGGGAGGAGATGTGGAGGGGAGAGTGTGGAAGGGAGGGTGTAGAGGGGAGGGTGTGGAGTGGAAGGTTTGGAGGGGGAGGGGTGCGGAGGGGAGGTGACGTTGTGGCAGTGATTGGGATTGCGATGGAACAGGGATGGGGCGTGTGGGAACTGACAGAAACGTGAGCGCGGCGAGGTAACCTGGGGCTTGCTGTCAGGTAAAACTTATAGATCATCTTGGGAATTTTGACACCACTATTTCCTAACAAATACTTTCTTGTCTCACTCCGTTCTTCTCTTTCTGTTCTTCATCAGAACAAAGTTCCCGATTTGACCTCTCCACTTTCGCGACCATTCCTCTCCAAGTTCTAACTCAAAGCAGTGCAAGTGAAGAGTCTGAATTGTCAAATTCTTCGTTGTTTGCTTCTCCAGAAATATGAGTGTTGGAGATCTATTCTTAACAATGATTCGAATTAAACTATTGTTTCTTGCTGGATGTCTCTGAGGTAGTTAAAAATGTCAGATCCGTTTGCTAACATTTGCATGTCACTTACGACGCAGTCTCATTGCTCGTGCCAGTCTAGTGTTGTGACTGAACGTAATTTCCATCATAACTCCGTTAGGTTGATGCTTATCCCATTATTTAGAGAGTTAGAGGTCATGTCTAGTACTTAACCTAGTATTAAACCTATTATATCTATGCAAATTCTAAATGAAATATTTAGACAATGGAGTAATAATTTACGTAGAGATAAACGAAGTTTGTGGGTGATTGCGGCGCGTGAGTAGGCTGCCCCTTTTATAGTAACTACAATTATTCATAAAAAGGAACACACAAAATAACAAGTAGAAAACAGAAAAAGAAAGACTATTCAGTAACAATTAACAACGAATCGTAACAGATAACACTATCTCTGATAACACTATCTGTAACAGTCCCGTAGTGTTTGGTCAGAGTATTCCTGGGGATGTTTTTATTGTTTTTATTGCTTTTATTAATGCAATGTAGGATTGTGATTGTAAATTCATAAAACTACATTTATTTGTAAATACGTTTATAACTCTTATAACAAGCACCATTACTATCTGAATAAATCCCCTTGCCATCTGTTGGATGAAACTATAAACTAAATATCCGAATCAATTTTGAAAGAACTTCGAGTGAGGATTTTTGAGAGAGTTCCGTTTATTATTATTATTATTATTATTATTATTATTATTATTATTATTATTATTAATAATAATAATAATAATAATAATAATAATTACAACAATATGATAATGATGATGACTTTTTCTGAATGTCTTTGATTAATATTATATGTAGAATTTAGAACCATAAAGGACTAATCAATTACGATACCAGGCTGTTGAATTGTTTTATTTTGTTTCAACGTCTCGCATTTAACGCCCCACCTCTTCAGGTACTATACCAAGTTTTTTAAATGTAAAAAATAATGTTGAAATGTGAAATTTTCAGATTAAAATTTCCATTTAAATACATTCGGATACATCTTTTGTAAATTTTTGTAGTATTATAAATCGTAGTGTAATGTAATTTAATAATTTTTGTGAAGATATATTGACGTTTATTTGACATAAAATATGGTTGATTTGATCTTAGAAACAAATATTAATGCGAGAAAATGGATATTTTGCACGTAGAGAGAAATAAATTAAATATTTTTTTAAGTGAATACACATGTATATTATTAGTTGTGTCAATTTATTGAAATTGTCAAAAAATAATGTATTCAAAATTTAATCGATGGACTCCGAAAGAGGCCACCGTTAGGTAATGTCATTTAAGAGTATTGTTAGGGTTAAAGGTGATTTGACCTCACAGTAATGAAAGTACTGTAGGTTTGTTTTAATAGAAAATAAATATTTGAAAGTTTTTAATCATTAGAAAATTGAAATAAAATGTTTCAATATGAAGGGCAAAAAAGTTGCTTTAAAAATTATATGAAAAAATCATTAGCAAGTACTTAAATCGCAAAATAACATTTTTTAAAAAATATCTAAGAATAAACTTTTTAAATGCATGCGCACGATACACGTTTTACTTGTAATGAGCAGTTAAACATTGAGAAAATCGATCAGTCTGGACCCCAGCTATTGATTAGCAAAGCGTTTGTAAGAGGTGCATTAGCAGCTCCGTGCCTAGCTGTCGTTTGCGCTGTTCTGCGGAAGCAATAGGCACCCAAGGAGAGCGAGGGGAGGGGAGGGGACTCCATCTCGCAGTCACGCGTGGCCTCAGCCGCTTTCACGCACGACGACCGCCGCGCCCACGCAAATGGCCTGCGCGCTGCTCTCCACCGCCCGGCCCACCCCGCCACTCCCCTCCACTCCCTCAGGCTCCATCGCGCTCCCCTCCCAAACGGCTTCCTCGCGGAAGAAGGCTGGCTCCCTGTTCCTTCCCTCGACCACGCCCGTGCCCATTCGAAGAGCGACGCACCTACTTGCCAGGGGAGGTGAATGGAACGGTGGGAGAGCAGGACGAAGTAAGGGAATGCGCTGAAATGAAAGGAGAGGAAGAGAAAGAGAGAGAGAGGGAGGGAGAGAGGGTACAGAGAAAATGACGGAAGGGGCGGGGAGAGGAAGGGACTGAGCCGAGATGAGGGGCGACGGAGAGAGAAAGGAACAGAGATGAAATGAGGGAGGGAAGGAAAGAGGAAGGCAATGAGTTGATGTAGGATAGAGGGAGAGAAGAAGGGACTGAAATGAGAGGGAATGAGGGGCGAGAAGAGAGGAGCGGACGTAGATGAAGTGAGGGAAGAAGGGAGGATTGGGTGAGGAGAGGAGGATATTGATGTTAGCAATAGAGAGAAGAGAAGATGGAGGAAAGGGTCTGAGACGAGGAGAGAGAAATGACGGGTAACTTGTGATGAGGAAAGAAGAGAGGACAAAGATCGGGTGTCGCGTTTGAAAGGGGCGTGTCTGGCAGGTGAATAGCAGAGGGGAGGAACAGGCTGTACAAGAGAATTCACGGGAGTGATAAAGTGTGACGCAAAGACAGGCCAGTGAGAGGGGACGCACGGAGCTCAGAGGTGCGGAGAGGAAGGGGTGCGGCTGGGCGCAAAGAAGCCAAGCGGAGAGTCGCGGACCGGGCAGGAGCAGGCAGAGCGGGCGGAGCGGGCGGGCGAGCAAGTGAAAGAGGGTGAACGGAGAAGGCGGGGCAAGCCAAGGAAGCGTGGCGGGGAGGGGCGGGGCGGGGCTGGGCAGGGCGGAGTGGGGCAGGGTGGGGCGGGCAGGGACCCTGTATTGCTTTTCTCTCGCTCCCCGCGGAGGAATTCCAATATAACCACAAAGTACACTCCGCGAGGGAAATTGCAGGTAAATCGGCGGGGGAGACCGCCCGCCCGCCCGCCCTACTCGCGCGCCCGACCAACAAATCACGTAATGAAGTGTCCCAATTTAAATTCGCGCCGGTGGATATGCGCCACCGTATTTCAGAGGCGGCGCGGCTCGTTTGTTTGCACTTAATGATATCGAAGCGCGCCTCCCGAAGGAGTGGCCGCGCCGGGCAACGGAGCGCTGTTCTTACGGTTCGCGTGCGGTTGTGCCGCTTGTGTAGATAGCGGTCAGCTATTTACGCGTACGTACATAGCACAGGTACTGAAGGCAGACAACAGTCCAAGCTGTTTACAAACACAATGCACAATTGATTCTAAGGAAACAAAATTCTCTCACAATTTTTTCTCAGAATCTTTAGTGTTTGGTGAATTTTTAATTAACGTTTGTTTTTGAATTGTAAATGTAGATTTATTGTAAAGTTGTAGGCTGTAGACTTACGGTTACCAACTGGAATTTGGTAAATTGTAGCCATATATGTGTGTGTATATATATATATATATATATATATATATGTATGTATGTATGTGTATATATATATATATGTATGTATGTATGTGTATATATATATATATATATATATATATATATATATATATATATTTTATAACTAGAACCATCTTTGCGAAATTATGTTGAATGTTAGGAATGACAGTAATAGGGACTTTCGAGAATAAACAAATTAAATATAAAAGTAGTACGTTATGAAACGATGGTGTAATAATGACCTTTAATACTTGATAATAAATTACATTTCAATTAGAGTGAGGAACGAGCAGGAGTCGTTAACTTTGTGCTGGTGTGCTGATTCTCATTACATAGTTTCGTATTCTTTTTTTTCTACGACTAATGAAAACTACTGGAAGTTGAATCAAATTATTTTTATCCTTTCCACTGGTGCTAGTGGTTTTAATTATATGTCGTATTCACTTCTTTCAAAAGTAATATTTTGCTCTGACATTTGCAATTTACGTCCATTACCACGTTGGTTGTCCAGGTACTGACTAAATACTCACTATTGAACGGAACATTTATTAGAACATTAATGAATGATTTATTACGTCTGAGAGTTCAGTTTGAAAACTTATTAATTATGACAAAAAACTATAAAACGAGCTGCAACATACTCCCTTATTACGTAAAAGCATCTTACTTCAAAACTCATGAACTTAATTACGTATTAAGCTATTTATTATTTACTTGTTTTCTCTGCGGTTTAGGTCCCGCTTTACTTGATACTAATCATTGCTATTTTCCCAATACCTCATTTCTGTCTCCCTGATAGTCCGTACCTTTTGTATCAAGTTGCCTAGTTCTTTCTAAAAGTAAGATCTATTGCCTCTTAGATGTTCTGAGCAAGCGTTACATATGTCGGAAGTAAAATGTTCCCCATGTGACAATAAACCACGCGTAACCCCATCTTGCATCTCTTCTAAGTAACACAACAACCACAAACTCATACCAGTGTAGTGTAAATTTGAATCTAGGGCGAGCGTTTTTTCGGCCCTTACTTCCAGAATATCTTGCCTTTTTACAAAATGAAACATCAGAAATTAACAGTTCTACCTTGCGTGTTCCTCCACCCAACTATCTCCGCCGACATGTCTCCAGGTTTCACGTTCAAGGAACAGTACCACTCTGTGAAACTAGTAGCGATGTTTGCTTTTCTGTAATAGATCTCTAAAGTATCTATGTATACGCGTGTCAGCATGTTCACATCCTAATCGCATTCGTAGTTTAATGGAGTTAATTTTAAAAAATCTTTTGAAATTCCAATACCATCGACCTCTCTTTTCATTCGCCATTTCCCGTATCTAGAAATTCCAAGAATTAATTTGGAATAATCGGATTTGATGATCTGTTTTGATCTATCCTATCCAATCTCCAAATACCCGCCCCGCAATTCATATCTGGAAGAAATTGCGATTTAAATATTTTGTCTCATTACTATACAGTCAAGTCGGGAATTTTACGTTTTTGTCATAGTCAATCTCATTATGTGAAATGTAGCATGACATAGCACGGCGTAATATGCCGTAGCTTGTCATAGCAAGACAGAGCTTGCCATATCTTGGCATAGCATGGCGTAGCATGGAATTACGTGGCATAGCATGGTATTATGTGGCATAACATGGGATAGAGTGACAAAGCAGGGCGTATCGGGGCATGACTTAACATGGCGTAACATGTGACTATTTCATCACTACACGGAAAAGTTTGCACCAAAGTACTTTATGTTTTTGTCATGGTCAATATCATGCTGTGAAAATTGACACGACATAGCATGGCACAATACGACATAACCCGGCATAGCCTGGCATACACAGCATGACATAGCATGGCATACACAGCATGGCATTGCATGGCATAGTGTGGCATAGCTTGGCACAGTATGGCATAGCGTTGCATAGTATGGCATAGCGGGTCATAGCGTGGCATGATATGGCAAAACATGACACAGTGTGGCATAGTGTGGCGTAGTATGGCACAACGTGGCTTGGAATGGCATGGGCGGCGGGGGACGGAGAGGGGCGCGGCGCCGTTGCGGGCGGGCGTGGGCCCCGATCGGCGCGTCCCGTGCCGCATAGCTTCACTGCATCCCCGCCACTCCCCCGCGCAATTAGGGGCCTCGAGGGGCGGCGAGGCGAGGACGACGCGGGCGGCGGCCATTAGGGGACGCATCGATCAGAGCCTAATCGCGACCGCGCGGCGATTCAATTTAGAGCGCGGCTAATACGCTATTATCATCGTGAGATATTAGCCGTGTCAAAGAAATTTGCCGCAGAATCTATCGGTAAACTTTTAATGGAGCGACGCCCGCGAGGCGCACAAGCGGCCGCAACGTGTCACGACGCCTGGGGGCGGGGCGGGGGGGGCGGGGTGGGGCAAGGAGAGCGGCGGGGATAGGGGTGGGGGAGAGAAGTGGGAGCGAGAAGGAAGACAGGAAGAAAAATGCAGACGCGCGGGCGGTGCAGTCAGTGATCGGAGTGCTGACTTGAGAAGGACAGGTAACGAGGAAATCATCAAGCAGTCATGTACCTTTAGGTTAGCATTATTATGTGTGAGAATGAGACCTGTAAGAATGTATTTGTTCTGTTCTGTTTTTCTGCACTTGTGACATTGGTGAAGGTTCGTAAAATGCATATTGTATTGTACTAGACACTTCATATCTGCTAGACGTAGTTGCTTACTTTTCTGTTGAACAATAGTGTTTCATTGACTTTGCAATATTTTAGCAAAATATTAGAAGGAATATCGTTCTCTATGGTTTAACAGACCATTAAAATTTTTGTAGAAAAAGCTCTTTCATTTAATTACGAAAAACCTTCGAAATAAGAGACAGTATTTCGGCTTTCACGAATTATACACATACATGATATATACATACACAGATATATCTAGTCCTCAGAAGTTTTGCAAATAATTCTTAATCCGTGTACGAAGGTAACTTCATTAAAATTACTTATTTATTTGGCGTAAACGTTCAACTAATTATGACAAATCACTCACAAAAAACAATGCGAATTGAGAAATTAATGAGAAATATCGAATTTGAATGATTTGTTGGGCGGAATAATAGGAATCTTACTTGAGTAAGATCCAGCATTTGCCTCGTGTTGATGAGCAGCCGGCCACATGTGAGGGGGGATATCAAGCGGATACATCATGTCTTTTGTTACTTACTGCATCCCAATCGTATTTCTAGTTGTGTTCACTTTGTAACGAGTTGATACTATGAATAAAAGTTACGTTATTCAATAGTTGGAAAATGCACTTAGAGCTACAACAAACTTTTCAGATATTAAATTATGGTGAACAGAAATCACGTAATGTGAAAATATAGAAAATTTTACTCTTTTTTAATGTTTTCAATATTTTTCTACATATACCATTCAACAACTGCCGTTTTTAATATATTTATTCTTTTGTGCATTTCAGCATAATTGTCTTGGCGGAGTTAGTATGTAAAATGACCAGCAATTCTTCTCTTGCAAACTTCCTCTCTTTCATTTCATCAAAGGCAACTTTTGTTAAGAGTACACCAACTACATAGTTTCTTTCGTTACTACAGGTGGTGATGTTTATTACTTCCTGTCACGACAGTTGTCTTCAGGGATTCTTTGTCCTATTTTTGCCTCCCCCGAGTACTCAACTCCACCGACTTTTATTAATGTCCGCCATATTTGTCGAGCAGGTTTCCTTGCCAACTTCAACGTGACATTTATCTCTTCGTTTTATTAATTCCGTCGCAGAGTCCTCAACTTTCGTATGACTTTTACTTCAGTGCACTTACCTTCCATTTCAAAACGGTTAGGTTCTTTCACCAGCAAACTTTTTTACACAATTCTCTTTGTAAGTTGACTCTACTTTATTAATCAAAATTAAAGTATTTCAAAAGAATTACAAATCCTGTAACATTTGTAATTTAAAGAATGTTACAGACTTTTATTTCATATTTGGTTTAAATTCTACCATTTAATTCATCACACCAGAATCGCTTTGCGCCAAATTTTTGGCAATGTAACGATCGAATCCACCACAAAGTATACACGCACTGGAAAATTTTACATTATGATATGAAACAAAATAACGAAAAAGTTGAAAGAGAAGGAAGCATAAAAATCTAATGTTCAAAAGATGAAATTTATTTTGTTACTATTATACCTACCTAATTTATTTTGTTACTATTATACCTACAATACCTACAATACAAACAACAATAGTGAGTTTTTATGACAGTATTATATAATTTATGTACACTATGTAGAAAGATATTTTAATTAATTAGCTCGTATGAGAAGAATAGAGTATTGCGCGGAAATGTTGAAACTTGTCTAGAGAAGGGGGTCGTGTAATTCCTTTAACTCTAAACCGGTGATTGCCATTTCAATGCTCTCTGATGTCACAGCCATCTTCTCTTCAACTCCGCGCATCTGCTCTCCAGAACCGCAAAGAAAACTTCTGATTCGGCAACGAGCGCACAGATTTTTTGAATTACTGTACGGAAACTGACAAAGTTTTGTTTTAGATTTTGTTTAATTTATTGACGTTTAAGAGCCCTTCAACTACGTAAATCATAGCAGTCCATAAGCGATCCAATGAGTAAGCGGCAAGCTGCTCTGATCGGTAGTTTTCCAAGGTTTGCAATTGCAGGAAAAATACCCTAACAAACGGGACATGGACCGCGCGTGATCTTTCTTTCCTCTTCCTTGTCCTATCCTCTCTCCTTACAAGATTTTATACAAAATGTTTAGCCTTATTTCGTAGAAAACTGTCACCTGGGGTATGTACCAATGTTTGACAGTTACCTACAATTTTGTATCACTGTGAGACACATAATGCTGACCAGATAGAGCAATATTTAATATTGATCAAACGATATGATGAAAAATTCACTTAAAGTAGCAATTATGTGAAAAATTGTGCTGTGTCTAATACAATAAAATTTTTCCATAAAATTCTTTTAATTTCTGTTGCCGATTCTGAGAATGTTTCTTTCTGGATTCCTGTCGTAATTGAAAGAAACCTTTTATTTACTTAATAACTAATCTCTCATGTACTTATCAACGTTATTATAGTCAATTTTATACAGTTCTCTGTTAAAATATTGTCAACTTTTGTAAATACAACCAGAGCACATTATACAGGCTGTCCGAGTATAAACGTTGAAAAGTAGAAAATAAGTTCTAAAGATAATTTTAAACATATTTTGTCTAATAAACTATCTGGATATTCTCATTGGTTGAGCTGCAATAAGCATTCAAAAGTTGGTTTGAAAAAACATTTCTAAGCAAACATTTGAATTGCAGAAACATAGAAATACTCCAGAAACATGTGAATTGTTTATTTACAAAATAAATTAATATATTTGTTCAGAAAGAGAAAAATAACTCAGAAATAAAAAAATCAGTCGAATTGTGAAAATGGGGTGCTATTTTATATTCTCCTCATACCGGCTAATTTAGCTCAGAGGCAACAATGCCGCTTTCTCTGCCGCGACTCTGACGGGAGGTCCTAGGATTTGGGTCTCAACGTAGACAGATTTTCAATACTAGGTAGACAGATATACTGCGCTTTTTCTAACTTTGTCCTTCAAGGCCACTCAAATCCCATCTTCGCCATGGAATATGTCATGGTATTTTGCATCTTTCTCAGTCAGTCCGCTAGATTTCGCATGATCGCGACCGTTTCAAGCAGTGTTTGCGATCATGCGACTTCTACCGGCAAGACCGAGAAAGGCGCGAAATGCCGTGTGATATTCCATCGCAAAGATGGACCTTGAGTGGCCTTGAGGGGCAAAGTTAGAGAAATCGCAGTATAGGTCGAACCCTGCCATTTTCTGGATGAGAATTATAGCGGCCGCCCGTTATGATGGGAAGTTTTCCGAGGTTTCTCCAATCAATACTAGACGAATGTCGGAGCAGTACCCTAACAAACGGACCATAGACTTCGATCGACTTTTCATTTCTTCTTGTCGTATCCTCACCTCTGACTTACATGCCCTACCCTACGTCACATGTCGGGAAGTGTGGGCACCGTACCGTTCCCTTTGAGACTGTTCCTCGCTGTAGAAGATTCTTGTAGAGGGAATTCCCAGAAAGCCAACGTTTAGGTCGGCGCTGGATCTCATCGCCCAGCGGGGAAAACATTGCTATCTGCCGGAATAAAACATTTACTACTTACGAGACTAAAGAGACCATGAGACCAATGTAGTTGGCATGCCAGAAAAAATTAATTAATTAATAATCTTCTTAATCCCCTTTGCCATTCAGTCTGCCTCCTGCCGGCGCAGCCGCCGCCGTTACGTTCACCACCTCATTCGCCACTACTGACTTCCCCAGCCCTCTCCTCAGCCACCTTTGTTTCAACCTTTCTGACAGCTCCGATGTCACCTACGCCTCCATTACTGCCCCCACGACGGCCTCCATGACCTCCCACAATCACCTCATCCCGTCGTTCTCTCCTCCTCAGCCACCTCCTCCACTGCCTCCACCCCAACCCAACCCCCCGCTCATCGTCAGCCGGTTTAAACCGAGAACTTAAAACTTCTCGGGACTCCATTACCGGCTCTGGAGACGCGGCGTCGCGACGCGTCGCGTCGGCGCGAGCGGCGAGTGACGAGGCGGAGACGGGGGCGGGGCGCGGGCCGGGAGGGACAGGAAGAGCGCAGTCGAGTCGGGCGGAAGCTGGGAGAAGTAAGGCGGCGAGCTGGAGCGGAGGCGGGGGTGGGAGTGGGGGTGAGGAGTGGGGGCGAGGAGTGGGGGCGGGGACGAGGCGACGTGTCGGGCGCGCGCCACTCTCCGCCAGGAAGCGACTGCGCCCGCCGACCGTGTTTTGTCGACCTGTTTACACGACGTCGTCGGCGCAAGGCGAATGGGAGGAAGGGAGGGCGATAGGAGAGGCTTACGTGACGACAGCGCAGAGAAAATTAATGGGCGGAAGGCAACTGTCGTAACGGAGGGTATTCGATAACGATGGTCACTTTTACCTTCAGTACCATGAGGTGGGCTTTCTGAGAATACGAAACATGCGTTTGGTGGTTGTCATAGGAAAAGTTTAATCTACGCTTCTTTTACATTGCTCAGTTACAATATTATCAAAATTACCTATGATGACCAAAAGTTAATATACTGCATAGAGAAAATAATTGCATTAATTGGAATCAAAATGGTGAAGCTCTTTCCCATGTTAAAAAGTAACAATATGAAATATGTTTAAAGCATTACGTAATGTCTTTTTTACTTTCAATGATTTTTCAACAAATTTCTCTGTTTGATAAGTAAAAGGACAATGAAGAGTAATAAATAGACAAAAACACAAGGAAAAGAGATTATTTGAATAAATATTTATAAGTATAAAGTTGTTAAACAAACAGGCTGATCTAAGAAAAAAGAAGAAAGTGAAAAGAAAAGAAGTAATTTTACTATCTGCTGACATTTACAAAAGAAATATTTACCTTTTTATTACCTTAGAAGTAAAGGGAGAATATGAATGGGGGAATATGGTGGGGCCAGGAGACTTGGTGAAAATGGTACTGTGTCAATGGTAAAGCAAAAAGGAATATAATACTCGTATTTTTGTTCAATGAGGAGTTATGTGTGATGCTATTTATTATTATTCCACTTCATCACGACTAAAGATGTTATGAGTTGGCTCAAAATAAAATGTACTCCAGGTTGCAATCAGCTGCCTAAAGAGCAGATTACAGGGATTGTCAGTGCCTCTACAATACTTTGCGCAAAATGTTGACTGTTCAAAATAAAATCATTTCTTGCACTTCCCAGTCTTTTGAAATACCTGGGAGTTTAGACAAGTTCTTACATAAATTTTGTGAAACAAGTCCCAAAGCTCCGACGACTATCGGTACGACCTGTGCTTCTACGTCCCCATTCGGCTGATCTCGATTTCCAAACTCTTGTATTTAAGACGTTTCTTTGCCTCCTTGGTAACGACATTTTGAAGTACAGCAATATCGACAAATAGACACAATTTTTTCTCCAAATCCCGGGTGACTATGACATGTGTTTGGAACTGCGAGGGCGGTACAAATCTGTCAGTTATTGTTATTATTATTATTATTATTATTATTATTATTATTATTATTATTATTAATCTTACTATTATTTTGGACTCGATATCTCGGTTTTTAGTTTTTTATCCGTAGTGGACGACGGAGATGCTACATGGATGTCGATGTTTTCAAAACAATAATTGAAAGAGTAATCTTGTATTATTCTTCGCTACCAAATGATTTTCTGCTTATCCTCGGTATAGATTAAAAGTGACAAGCTCAAAATTCGTCATTCATTTGTGAAGAAATACGTGGTAGGATATAGTTCATTGCTATTAAAAAAATGATCATAATGATTATTCACGACACCACCCTTATGTAGAGTAAAACACTACGTCACCTCAAAATATGCGGATCCGCACAGATTAAAACGGTTTTCTAGCCTAATGACAATATTGTTCGGGTGGCCTTTCTTGTGCACCAAAAATATGTAAAATTGCTTCGTGGAAAGTGTTGCGTTGAATTAACTACTGTGAATTTGGCTGAATAGCCTTAAGACTTTGATTGAATGTCTAAGTTTATTAGCACTATGCGAGATGAGTACTATTTGGCAACTATCTCTTGAGCCAAAGGTATATCTACGCAACGGTTGAGGCGTCGAGTGCAGGAGGCGACCGAAAGCCACAACGAAACAGAATAAAGCCAGTTCTGAAAGGTGAGCTGTTCTCTTCCACGAGGAAGGCAACAGTGACTTAAGAGAGCGGATTCCGCATGCCGTGAGCAGGGCGCCTCTTCAGCTCTCGTTTCACTCGAGGTAAAAGAGGGAAGCGCCGAGTAGTTCGGTTATTGTAACGGGTGAATATAAGATAAGAAGGGCAACAGCCACTTGGGCAGGGGATTAGAGTGAGGCTCACTTCGCCTGCCCTCAACGCCCTGCTCTGCTGGAAGATGCGGCGACGAGTTGCGAAGCCCTGAGCTTCTCTCAAAGGAACGGAGCCGAGCGGGTTCTTCAAGTTGATATTATTGGCGTTATCTGCTTCAAGAATTTCTTGCGTCAAAGGCTTTATCTGTGATTTTGGAGATGCCGTTGTAACACAATGCGTTGAGGTTAAATTATATTTTTATCAACCCCTCGCATTGTGTCTGAGAATTAATTTGCAGCACATTTTTAAAACAGCAAACTCTCTGGAACGTAAATATTCCCTAATTGGGAATTAATTAACTTTTTTGGTGCTTGTTTATTTATATTAAACGCAACTATGTTGGCTTTTGTATCACAATCGGCTTATGAAAATAAACATAACACCAAATCAAACCAATAATCAAATTTAATTTCTGTATTATAATTGCATCACTTTTGTTTCTCACGAGATATTTCCTTCTTCATTCTTCATTTTTCCTTTGCAAGAACACTCACTCACACTTACACGTACTACACTACCACACATATGTCGAAAAACAAGCTTGTCCAGGCAGGTGCGGTGCCCCACCTAGGGAGATATCTGGAGGAGGGTATTTTAGTATTCTGCGTTTAAATAATGTACTGAATTGTAAACACAGATTTTACTACCGAAAATGTGTTATTGTATTGTTTACATGATTACAGTACTTAAGCATAATGAGGAAAAGGATAAAAAAAGGAGCAGTAGGGTTTTCTTCTAATTTTACCCGCTTGTTCTGTGGCAACCCGCTCGTGATCATACGGACAGGACGAAGGTTAAGTGTAAAAAATATCACGTACTCCTAGCGTATTTGTAAACGCTCCTTTAAATACTGCGATCTACTACTTCAGCCTCTAGGAACGCTGAAATTTGCTACCTTGGTAACAACTCTACCTGAGATATTGACAATCACAAGAACTGTACTGACGTCGGCGCTCAAAAACGGATAAATATCAGCAAGTCGCTACAATGAAGAAAGGAGAATCCGTTGACTAAAAAATGGATTAAGGCGATCAGTACGGACAACTGTCTCATATCAGTCTATTCGACTCCGATCACTGACCTACAAAACTTTCCAATTTAATCTGAATGTGAGCGAACAATCTTTAATCAAGTGTGTATGTCACCACAATAAAGTTACCCCTCGGATTTCTTAGGCCTGTAATAAATACTTGTCTTCCAAAAGCGTGAGAAAAAGATTGGCTATTGAGGTTCAAAAGTAGGAAGGAAACACTAATGAAATGTATGTTTCTTAAAAGTGCACTGTTATATCGACAAAATGATACGAAACTCAGAGATGAAACTCGGAAAACATCACAAATAACGGACGTCGTTATGAATGTCGGTATAGAAGCTTCATCTTTGTTATTTTCCCTATATCAGCATAATGGCTATACCTATAGAACCTTTTGCATTTGAAAATGAATTACCAGAAATCTTTTGTGAGTCTGAGTGACGTTAAGTAGGTTCGCAACCGGCTGCAACTAATAGAGACTTCTAACCTGGTGCGGCGAGTCCATTTGTTGGGCATCTCGCTGTGGCCGCCAATCAGGTTGCAGGGCTCAGTCGGTGCCCCCGTCAACACTGAAAGAGTAATCGGCTAAAATGTACACATACACTCGGTGGCCAGTCTCCAACGCTCCACACTCTTCTCGTCCCTCGACTGCTGTCCGCCCCGCTCCCTCCAGCGCGTGTTGCGGGGGAGAGGGAGAACCCTACAACTCGTGATATGAAAAGAACAAGATTATTATTGAAACTTACCCTGCTGATACCGGTGCCTTCCATTGGAGGGTGGTGGCGCGGCACGCGCCTCCGGCACCATAGCAGACATGTCAGAAGTAGAACGAGAACGAGGTGTGGAGCCCTCGCGTTTTTATAATATCGGAATGCTGGCGTCGGCAAGTGACAAGTGGGTCACTTACCGGCGGCAGCGTGTCGTGAGCCGGATTGCCGCATCGCGACACTTCTCCACCCGCTGACCTCGCTCGCACATCCGCCATGGCCCTTCCCACCCCAGCCTGGCTAGCTCCGCCCCACTCTGCCTCGCTTCGCCCCACCAAATCACGCCCTACCCAACCCCACCACCCTACCATGCCTCCCCACCCCATTCCTACCTCACCTTTGCCCCATTCCTCTCACCTACTTCCCTGCCCCGCATCCCACGTCCCTCACCTTCCGTTCCGCCCCCCTCGTTCCTCCCCGCAACCAACGGGCACCATCCCACCGTATCCCACCCCGCCCCGCCCTCCGCACGTCCGGCCTCCCATCCACCATCCACCCACACCCCACCTACCCACTGACCCAACCTCCTCCCATCCGCTTCCCATCCCCCTCCCCCATCCACACACCCGCCCGCCTTCCCTCTCGCCGCCCGCCATCCTGCCTGTCTGCCAGCTCACCCGCTGTTCCTTACAGCCTGCTACACGTCCACCCTCACGCCTACCCAACTCCCAACACACCCCTCCATCATTAAGCACTCCCGACATTACGCACTTCTCCACTCCCGCTGCCCACTCCGCATGGTCAGCCACAGTGAATGATTTATCGACACTACTGAGATAAATACGGTTGGATGCGAATATATTTTACACCTGAAATTCCATTTCTTTACTTGTACGATAATGCAACGTCAGTAAGGGAAGGGAAAAAGTAGCCGTTTAACTATTGCGTTTGCAGGATGGCGTTACGACATGTGAACAAACGCATTGAAGGCCAGGAGTTCGACCTCCGGTTCGAGTGTTCGCATGGAGCTACAGAATCTCTGGGCATTCGTGACATGTGTCCTCACCCGAGGTCGGAAAGGATACCGGGAGAGGATGCGTTGCCGCATGGGCTGGGGGCTGTACAGCGGTGGAGGGGCAGGAGCTGAGCGTCGCGTCGAAAGGCCGGCCGCCGAGTGTGTGCGCGTTTTACCCGATTACTCTTCCAGTGTTGACGGAGGCTCGGGGCACGCACCGCGATCTGATTGGCAGTCACGGCGAGGAAGCGTAGCGGAATTGACCGCCAAGCGCCATGGATGTCGTACCTACAGGCACACACGCCTGAAGAAAATGCGACCCCACAGGAGGAAATGGGGGCTGCGGTCTCGCATCGTAGCCCCGTATATTTATATATGTGTAGGTATATGTATGTGTGTATATATATTCCCCTCCAAGCTGCGCAGATTTTCGGTAATACGTCATCAGTGCTGATGTAAGCGCAGTGAGGAGACGGGTTGGGGTCTCCGAGCCGCCCGGGTCTCGCGCCAGATGGCCGCAGTTACGGTCTTGGGTTTTCTTGGCAGTGCCAAACACTCATGGGTTTTGAAGAGAGTGTTCCGGAACACGGTGAATGGTGCTGAATTAGTCTTCGACACCTACCTGGAAAGTTGGTAGTTCTGAGGTGGTAGGGTAGACCTACTCACGTTCAAGTGGGGAGACTTTCCATGAAGAACGTTGTGTTCTGTAGTATCCGGACTCCAAGCAGGTGGTAAATTAATGCAACCGAGGAGGTGCGGTTTGACTAAACGTTAGAAACTTCATTTCGAGGAAGTAATCGAAGCAGTTTACCATACGTGGTACAAATCACAATATAACGTATATAGTGCGTTAAGTAATTTAATAATTTCCTCGCATTTCGTCAAAAACGCTGTGCACTTTTGCGAGATTCGTTTGCATTTAATAATCTCGGAGATCATTTAGGAATTTGGGAAGATGCTTGGCAGTTCTTGAACTTACTGTGAAATCAGATCAACTCAGACTGCTAATAGCACTCCCCGGCAATGGGTTTCAATGCGTTGGGAAATGAATTGCACGAGTCGACGCAAGTTATTAGAATGGACATACATGCGCAGTGGCTTCTGCCATGAAGGATGATGTTAACTGGAATGTATCTGTAATGTCAAGGCAATTGAATATCTCAATATGCACGCTAAGGCAGTCATTCTGGACGAATTTCAGATGGAAAATCTTTACGCATCTTGCCGACCTAGCCCCTATTTTCTCCCAATATTTCCTCCGACCTTAATATTTTCCTAGACAAGAAGCTTTCACACTTGCGACAAGGGGAAAGTGAAGGTGTGTGATCTGCATTGACATGTCTAGAGACGCATGGAACCATGTTGACACATGGGGATATTAGAGCATATAGACGTTTTGTATGTATTTTTGAACCGTTTTAATATTATACAACGGTTAAAAATAGAATAATACATGGAAATATAACGGAAGGTTCTGAGATAATATCATTTTGTTGCTTATTTTTCAACCTTCGTCAAAGGTGGTCTCCGCATAGTTGCACAATGCACTAAGCTCCTGTGCTTCTAAGGCAGACACATCAGTTCTAGAAATAAATGTTTAATTTGGTCCATGAAAACAATGGTTAAAACATTTTGTTGTCTGAACAATTTTTTATTTCTTTAATCTTTCAGTTTCCCTACAATGGAAATAGTCTCATATCAGCTCCTTCATTTTAAAGTAGTTCCGAATGTGGCAAAAGTCTTCAAATATTTGTAATTTTTGGTGTCAACGTATGAATTAATGATAAGATGATGTAGAATATTAGAAATAAGTGTTAGAAAATACTGTTGCTTCACTTCTCAAGAATAAGCAGTTTGTTTTTATTTGAATTACATCTGTTTGCCACGATCTCTATTTGACAGCTACCGATTTACTACCCCAAAACTACGTAATAGTTAATATTCACCGCTTCACACATACAGACACACTAACACACTCACACTCACACACACACACACACACACACCATTCCCGCACGACTAAATCGCAAACAACGGAAAACATATATTCAATCTTCTTAGAAATTGTATTACATTTAGTATTATTTATACTTACATATTTTGTTTGTAATTTTCACCTTCAATAAACTTCTCATGCGCTGAAAACACACGACTTTTATCTGATCAGTAAAATTATATACCATCCAGTTTTGAGATTAATCACCGAACTGTTCCCCAATTACTTCCCTCAATCTCAGCCTTCGTCCGCCGCGATCTCTTTTATCACCCCACTTCCCACACCCCGGTCCGTTGTCTGGAACCCTCCCCCTCCTCCGCAACCACGGCACGAGCGGTCGCCATTGTTCCATGGATTAGGACGCAGTAAAAATTAATTTTCACCGCTGCGGAACCACCCCTCCTCAATCCCCCACCCCCACCAGCGGCGCGCAGCGGGGGGGGGTGTCCCCGGGGCAAAGAGGTTGCAGGGGGAGGAAGTGCGGGGTGGCGCCGGAAAAGGAGACGGAAAAAACATTGCCGCCGCCCCAGAGTCCGGCTAACAAGAGCTAATTGCCGGCAATTTAGATGTTGCGAGGGGCTGAGGCGGCGAAACCGTGTTTGGTCCCTCTTCCGGGCTCCCTCCGGGCGGCGCCCCCGGCCTGCCCCCAGCAGGTCACACTTCGGGCGTTCACCGGTTGTGGTGGGATGGCGGTGACGTTATTTGGGGATGTTGGTATTGGTGGTATTGGCGGTGAGTTGACGCGCTGACGATTGTGTTGCTCGAGTTGCTGGCGTCCTCATGTTCTTGGTGTTGTTTGCGTTGCTGATATTGGAGAACTTTGGGGAGTTCTTCAGTTTGAGTTTGGAAGGATTGATTTACATAGTTGTGGAGGGATGGTGGTGATTGTACTTATTGGATGTAAGTACTAGTGGTAATTATCGCGGTGGAGGTGATAAAAATTATTGGAGATGAAGGTGTTATGTTGTTGACGTGTTGGTGATAGTGTTGGTCGTATTTCTGGTGTAGTCTTCTTGGTATTGGAACTGTTGTTGGCGTTGAAGGCTTTGGTGGTGTTCTGGAGGTTGTTGCGATTGGTTTACTTAGTTGTGAAGGGATGGATGTGATGGTAATTTTTGTGAATGTTATTCCTGGAGATTTTGGTGGTGGTGCTTTGTTGTCGTATACGGCATGGTTTTATTCGTGTTGCTGGTGTTGTTAGTGATGGTCGTGCGGCTGGCGTTGGTTTTTGTAGGGTTAGAGTTTAGAGTTAGTAGTGTTGGTAGAGTTCTCGAAGATAGCAAAATTGTTTCCGTTGGAGACATTGCCGATAGTGTTAATATTGGGGCTGATGGAGTTCATGACATCAATATAATATTTGTTGTCCTTGTTGTTGGTGCCATTGGAGAGTGATGGCACTTGAAGCGGAGGCATTGTGACAGTCAATTAATTCATTGTATCTGCAATGATTCTGAAATAAGAAAGGCATATTGCAGCAGACAGCAAAGAAGAAAAGGGAGATAGAGAAGAGAAGGTGACAGATTAATTGGTGGATGTCATATTGAAGGGAAGAAAGAAAAGGAAAGGACAGAGATGTCGATGGAAGAGACATTTGTAACATTAGTTGTGATGGCGATCTCATCTACGGCTATTGAGAGTGTTGGACTAAGGCAGGAGGAGGACGAGGCAAAGATATCGAGGGGTAGGGATCGAAAAGGGAGGACGAAAGCAAAACCGGGAGATAATGCGGAGATAAAGACAAAGGTTAAGTTGAAGGAGAGGGCAAAGGGCATGGGTTACGGCAAGAGATGGAGTGAGGTAAAGAGAAAGTAAGAAAGGGGAGCAAGAGAGGGAAGCAAGAGAGGGGCTCGTGAGAGAGGGGGTCGTGAGAGAGGGGGTCGCGAGAGAGAGGGTCGTGAGAGAGGGGGTCGCGAGAGAGGGGGTCGCGAGAGAGGGGGTCGTGAGAGAGGGGGTCGTGAGAGAGGGGGTCGCGAGAGAGGGGGTCGTGAGAGAGGGGGTCGTGAGAGAGGGTGTCGTGAGAGAGAGGATCGTGAGAGAGGGGGTCGTGAGAGAGGGGGTCGTGAGAGAGGGGGTCGTGAGAGATGGGGTCGTGAGAGAGAGGGTGTGAGAGAGGGGGGCGCGAGAGAGGGGGGCGCGAGAGAGGGGGGCGCGAGAGAGGGGGGCGTGAGAGAGGGGGCGTGAGAGAGGGGGCGTAAGAGAGGGGGCGTGAGGGAGGGGGCGTGAGAGAGGTGGTCGTGCGAGAAGAGGACGAAAGCGAATGCTAAGGCGAAAGGCGGGTCGAGAGCGAATGCGAGGGTGAAAGGTGAGGTGAAATAGAGAGAGCAACCAATGGCGAGGGCGAAGGCCTAGGCGGGAGCGGGGTCGGGGCGAGTGCTAGGGAGCGGTCCAGTGCGAGGGCGGTGTGGAGGTGGGGGAGGGAGCAACGGCGCCGCGCGCTGCGCTGGCAAGAAAACCCGATACGTCGCCGAAGCGAACGCAATTAGGGGCAACAAGTTAATCTCGGGAGGAAGAGGTACAGCTGGGCCGCTTTGACGGGGTCTGGACCCCGCGCTCTAATCCTTTTAGCGCGGGCCTCCTTTCCAGGTGGCCGTTGGCGTTGCTTTAAACGCTTGCTGAACTCTTAATGCGTAGCCGTAGTTGAAATAGAGAAGGTTGAGGTAAGCTACAACATACAAGTATGTTTAGTAGTCTCTTTTAGTGGAATCCGATATATCCCGTTCCTCTTCTATCATATACCCATTATAATGAAATTAAGCACCTCTGGAAAGTGTGATGCACTTGCGATGTTATTTTCATGTTACAATCATGTTACATGCTTGGCATAGAAGGCCTCAATATAATAAAAATAAGAATAATTATATTAATATTAATCATAAGCTACATAAGTGTAAGTACATGACCTGTGTCTTTTTGTTTTAGAGTATTTTATTCTTGTACACATAGGATTTTATTCCAACATAACTTTGTCTACATTTGAGATGAAGATCTGTCAAGAATTTGTAAATTACCGTTTGCGGATTACATCCATTAAAGTTATGAACTCTCTCATTGTGTGTTGATATCACATGACGAAGCACATCGTTTTATTTATCTCCAAAACAAAATTGCATGAAACAGTATTGATGTTCAATTTCCATTTTTCAATATGCGATTCTAATTTTGTTAAATTTATTTTTATTGTACAGTCTTCAAAATAATAGAATTACTCTGAAAGGGTTAAAATCATTCATTGGTATTAACTTCAAATATTTCAATAATATAAATATGTTTTGCTTCGATGAAGTACTTTGTTAAATTTATTTTTCAAACCATGTGTACAAATAAATGAGGTTTACTAATTATTTGAATAAGGTATTAATATGTATTTTATATTGCTGGATATTTTTGAATGTACAAATATTTAGGCTCTTTCCCCAAAATAATAAATTACTGGCTATTATTTAAGGTCAATATCATTCCTGTGTCATGATTAAACATAGTTTTATTATTTAAATGCAATTTTTGTTGATAATCAATACCAACAATGAAACTATAAAATAGGTATATTGTAACGTCGTGGGTAGGGATCTACGCAACCAATTAACAGACACGAGTCAGTATCTACAAATTTATTTATACAATCACTCTAAGGCGTTTTGTTAGAGCTACTCACTGCAGCCCCCTCTCTCTCTACACGCGCCTAGCGGCGGTGTACCACTTCATCGTGTAGGAGCACATCGAACACCCACTCGTGCATAGAGCACTCCGCGACAGCCTGGGCGGATAAAGTTTTTTGCGGATTACCCCGAGGGAGCCTCCTACTCTGTGTTCCCTCACGAGGCCTCGCGTCACGTCTTTATATAGTGCCGAGTCACATGACCTCCTACGTCATTTCTCCCTCCCACGCCTGGACCTGCCTGGGCCTGCCTAGCCGCCACCACCCGGCCTTGCGCACGACACCTCGCAAACCCGCCACCACCCCTGTTTCTTACCTCCGGAGGGTGGCCTTTGTTCTGGGAGGCTATTTTAAGGTCCCTCATGCCCATACCTTGCAAGCCCGTCTCTCTGAGCAGGAAGTACAACCTATGACGCTACAATAAAATATGTGCACCGCACTATCACTATAATCTGTCCAATATTAAACCACAACTTGATTGAAGTCAGGCCAATAAAATCAAAAATTAACGTTGAATACTACGGACTCATAGGTTACTCTATGTATTTGTATGAAAGCAATTGTGATAAGTTCCTCTAAATTGTATCAAACGAGCTTCTCCCATCAATTGTTCCAAGACAGTAATTGTACATTTAGTACATTTTCTTGGGCGTATCTGCCAGAGTAATATCATACCTAAATGTCATTTTTTGAAAATATTGCTTACTTTGCTGCTCCATTTCTTAATACAAGCGAAAAGAATATATAACATTTAAATATCATGCAATATGTTTCATAATCCAAATCACAGCTATGTAAGATGTCTGTCAGTCTGAGAGGTTGTTTTGTTAACCACAATGTAGGCCAGTCACGCTGCACTCGCAAGTCACTCCGTCTTACAAAGCGCCTCGTCAATCGGCTAACCACCATCTCAGCTGCGACCGAGCTCAAGTCGCTGTCTGGAGGAGAATTCTAGCGGTCGGCTGCTCTCATCGGTAGTTTTCCGCGTTTTCTCCGATCAATACCAGACGAATACCAGAGCAGTACCCTAACAAACGGGTCTCGGACCGCGCGCGATCTTTCCTTACCCGACATTGTCCTATCCTCAACACTTTCACACATTCACACTTTCATGCACTACACTACCAAACATGCCGGGGACCGGTCAGGAGCTTAGAACCTATCCCGTCTAGGACGGTGCCCCACTGAAGGGAGATACATGGTTGGGGAAAACCTTAAGCCGGCGGTAGGTGGACGTCGGATATCGCCGTTCAGCTGTGAGAAATCAATGCTTCCTCCCGCGCTAAAAGAGAACTACTTTTACGGGAGTAATGGCCCTGGTAGTTGACGCATCCTGATTCACTAATCATAAATCGAATCACAGCTACATAACTTGTCCTTCAATCTGAGAACTTGTTTCGATAACCACAATATAGGCCAGTCCCGCTGCACTCGCTAGGCGGTCTTACCAAGCGCCTCTCCAATCGGCGAACCGCCGTCTCCGCCGCGGCCGAGGTCAAAAAGCGGGGTTACCCCAAGGGCGGCGCAGGGGCGACGCCTCAATTAAACAGCAATTTAATTAAGAGGGGGCGCATTTGGATGTAAATTGTACATGAAGTTTAATTAACCCTGTTTACCGCGCGCCGACGGGCAGCGCGTGCGTGGCGTGCACGCGTGACGGGGCGCGCGGGTCGGAGCGAGGCCGGCCGGAAAATTGCGTGCGCCGGCGGCGGCGGCGGCGGGTGATCGCGCCCGATGGACGGGTGATGCGCCCGTTAGCGAGTCACCGCGCGGCTCGCGACCTGGAAAGGGGCCGGGGTGAATACTGACCTCCCCCTTTGCCCCGCAAACACACCAGGGGAAATGGAATTGTGGTGGTCGATTTGCGGTGGAGGCCTCCTCAGATGTGGCGCAATGTATGACTTCGACTGGTGCATTGCAGCGTTGCGCCTTTTTTTTAAATTTAAGGTCGCATCAACTACTAGGTCATTAGCCTATAACTACTGGATTTAACGTTATGGTATGAGGATGAAACGAAATGGTGATTATAGGGAGGGGAAAGGGCGAACACAAATACAACCATGACCGATGCGGTGACTCGAAACCGCGACCCATCGGTCCAATCTCGGACACGCGGCCGACTGCGTTGCGCCTCCTTTTTGTTTTAAAGTACGCGTCATACGCGTGGATGAGCGGCTACGCTAGCAACAGGCTAAGCTTGCAGCGACTCTGTCCGGGAGATGTAAAGTTCGAGTTCTGGCATTGGGGAATTTTTGATCTAACCTAAATAGTTAGGTCAAATTCAAACCATTACCTTGTGTCTTACCATACATCGTCTCCCAAACTTTCAAGTGTTGTACATAAATTCACTGACACATCATGAAATAGACATGTAGAGATGGCAACACTTTTATTTTAATTTTAAATTCATCGAAATTCTCTGTAACTAACTTGAAAATTTAGAAGTGTAAATTTGTAGTTTGTATTGCATTATAATTCAATATATCTCACTTAATTAATGATCTAAATTTTAATTTCATATACCATTTTATTATGCGTTTTATGTTAAAATAAAATTATTTCTTCAACAATTGACTATACAAACATTAATTTCCAAGGAAATTTTTGAAGTGCAACTGCATTCACTGTGAAGAGTTTATTTATTTACTTTTAGTAACTGTCTTATTAATATTTTATGCATTGTTTTTTTCATTTTTTAATGAGTTTGGTTTTAACAACACAATTAATATGCAGTAGAACCATGAACGTAGAACCTCCATTTCTTTTGTGAAGCTTATGCGGAAGTTTCTGGATCGCGGTTTGTAGTTCAGACGAGAAGAAACAATATAAATGTTGATGCCTTTTTCCACCTCTTTTTCTGAATATTTTGGAAGTGCTTTCTTTGATGCGCGGCGCGCGTTCTCAAGATGGCCATCTAACCGACGGCGGCGAAATTGAGCCACGGATTCAGACCGTGCCATCACCGAACATGAAGGAAGAGACAAGAACAAAGAATGAACCACCACTCAAAGAAAAATAGTAGATGAAGAACAAGTGGTAAACGAAGAACAAGAAGTAGAAAAAAGTAGACGAAGCACAAGTAGTAGATGAAGAACGAAAAGAAGATGAAGAACGAGAAGAAGATGAAGAACGAGAAGAAGATGAAGAACGAGAAGAAGATGAAGAACGAGAAGAAGATGAAGAACGAGAAGAAGATGAAGAACGAGAAGAAGATGAAGAACAAGAAGAAAGAAATGTATGTTGCTGGTGGGTATGGAGAAACAAGTAGAACATACTTATGAACTTAATAAATAAGAGAAAGAAACTGAATAAGAAAATAAAGATTCTTGGTGTAAGAAAAGAGTGACTATTATGGATGTATGAAACTGTAATATAAGCCTACGGTGCGTAAGAAAGGAATAAACATAAGTATTGCAGAGTGATCAGTTCTTAAATGCGAGATAATATGGCAGTTGTTTTTGTACAATGGAATGAAAGGGGTGTGACCTTAAGAAGCCGTCTCAGGAAGAGTGAAAAAATGGGAAAATATAAAGGTGTTCTTGAGAATATCTACAAAGCAAGTTTTGTATGAATATGTAATCATTGTTTATGAGTTGTAATAGGAAATATACACTTAGATTTCGTAGACAAGAAATGACAAATTACGATGAAAATTATTAGAATGACAAGGATGAGAGTCTGAAGAAAGTAGTATATATTATCCACAATGCCAGGTTGCATGAGGAGGATGGCATTGGTCCGAATGACATCAATGAACTTGTTTCAAGATCTTTCTTCTAGGACTGACTAACAAAAGGTCGCAGGAAGCAGATCCTTTATAAGATTAAACGCTCAACTTCTGGTAGGACCTGTGTCAGATTGGAAAAGATGTCTTAAGTACCAACGCCATATACAACACACTTTACTCTCGACAGCTTTATTATATTATTTTCAAAATCTACATTTCGGCACCTTAGCATTCAACACACTTACATGTGTTTCCATTATAACATTGTCATCCTTGTTTGTGCTGGTCGATACAATCACTGCCTTTCAAGGACAATTTCGCACAATTTCTCCAAAATAAATGTTAATCTGCAGTTAAATGCGATCCAATTCGAAATCATTTAGACCAGTACCAAAATAAATGCATAACAAGAAGAATAAAATAAAATCACGAGAGTTAATTATCAGTTTTTTAAACGTCTAAAAGAATTCGGGTAGCTCCTGCCGAGTTGCCAACTATTGCTCTTTAATTCTAAATACCGTGAAGTGATGTAACATAATTCGAGATTTCGATCGTTATAGATTACAGGCACCGTTGCTTTGTGAATTAAAAACTGCGTGTACTTTTTATGCGAATTCATTCGATCGAGTTGTGTCTTGCAGGCTACGTCAAAATGTTTGTTAAAACGTATAAGCTCCCTTTCAGAATTTTTTTCGCTTAAACTGCGTTCAAAATAAAGATTAGAGCGTACAGGCAGTTTGAACATGACGTAATGGGGTAAATCGTCTTATGGTTTGAATACTTTAAAGATATTTACAATTTACTCTACCATAGGAAATAACATTTGAAAATTAATTTCAGAAAAAAAATAAAGGTAAAAAATAAAACATTTAAAGGCCACAAAAGAATTAGTCACACCAAAACTACAAACATTTGTAACATCGCAGTTGATTGTAAAAAGAAGCACAGCAAATTAATGTTTTAATGCATTCTTCTTAATGTGTAATGCATCATCGCATCTTAAGTGTCCGAATGCCTCCAACAGTGATGTGTGCGCCACGAACTACACCTCTTTTTTCCTGACACGGTCGAGAAGCGATACCACGAATACGTGTATCAGAAATTATTTGGCCTACTCATGTTCGTCTTGTCAATGAACGTCAGTATACACCTTTTTCACTTGTCGGTGAATATTAGTAGCTTTCACTACATATCCGCTCGAATAAATTACACTACGCTGTTCTCATTTTGCGAATACCACCACAAATGCTTCCGCAATGAAAATATAGCTATGCGCTTACATCAGGCGCTTACATTGTAGCAGGCCATAGGACCAACCAGTTAAATTTCAAAATCATGTTTGCTATTGCAACCAGAGTTCTGAAAAATTGAAAGTTGAATCGAATTTTTTACGTAATTTACAACAATAATTTCATTTCATGAGTGCGCATGTAATTTTCATAATCACGCTATTTCGGTTCCCAGCACCATGTACTTTTGTTCCACATCAACGGATCCTGGAGGGCGTACACCACGGCTACCCTAGTAAATATTTCATGCTAAACACGCATCATTTTTCTCTTCTTCGATCTCGCTCACAATTAAAAAGTAGCGCGCATGTTTACACTCCATGGGCCTCCTCTTTCACGCTGCGTGCTCCCCTATAAAGCCCACGCCCTCCGCCCGCGCCAGAACTACCCTCGAACGCCACTAGCGCCCTCCAGCGGCGGGCAGCGCGCAACGAAAGCGCCCGTCAGCTGCCTGTAATGGCCTCTGGAGCGCTTCGCCGGCGCGCGGCCGACCGTGTAACTAGCGGAGAGCGCGGCCCGCCGCCCGCGCCCGCCGCCGCCGCGCTGTTATCGCCCATTAACAATTAACCGGACAACGGCAATCGGTCATCATCCGTCTCAATCCGTCGCGGCCCCGCCCACGCCAAGCCGCGCCCGCCGCCCGCGCCCCTGCCGGCGTCGCGGGGCAACTCTGGAAGTTAGGCGGCGGGTCGCCGGGATGGGGGGGGCGGGGTCGCGGCGTTGTCGCTTTATCAGACGCCGCCGTCGCCACCGCCGTGGCCACAGCCGGCGCCGACGACACCAGCGACGACCGGCAGCCGGAGATGGATACGGCCGCTCGTGAGTGGTGACTGACGAGTTGTGGAAGCTCTTGTTGCATATGCGGCCGGATGAAAAGATATCGATCGCGTCGGAGTGGTTAATGAGCAATTTAGCTCGTGAAGCTACATCTTCTCTCTTCGTGAAAGCAAGCAGTAATCGACGGAAAGAACTGTCCGCTACCTCATGCTTCACACAGGCCAGCGTGTTAGGGCGTCAATTGGTGTCGGTGCATTGCCTCTGAGTCCCGACGGTGGCAGTATTTTCGACAGTAGCTACATAGCTAGGTCGAATTCAACCGCTGCCCGGGGTACAATTCTAGCGGCCGGCTCCTCTGATCGGTAGTTTCCCCTCGTTTCTCTATTCAACACCAGGTGAATGCCAAATGAAGGAGCCATGGACCGCGCGCGCTCTTTCCTTCCTCTTCCTTGTCCAACCCCCAACTATTTACATACATACACACTTACATACATTACACTACTCTACTTGTCGGGAGACTAGGCGGGGGCGTATGAGAACACGAGCTTTTCCCGGCTGCGGCGGTTCAACGCTGGTGGGAAATATCGTGTTTGGGAAAATTCCCCCAAACCGACATAGGTCGGCGCCGGTCTTTGCCATCCAGCAGGGGAAGATCATCGCCATCTCACCCGCAATAAAATTGGAACCAATCATAGGGAATAATGACCTTAGAAGTTGACGCGCTTGTAATCACTAATCATATATCAGCTAGGCTTTACTTTAAGAAACATACTACAAACTTTGTTATACATATTTTATCTTTACCTTTTATTATTGCGCCTACATATTATTATTTAAATAAACAGCGTAATTCAAGATTTTAAAGAACAATTCGTTATGTAAAGATAAATCTGGGGCACAGTAATCCTCATATTAATACCCTGGGAACCATAGCTCCTCGTAACAAAATGCTGAAAGAAAGGTTTTTCTCTTCTTTGTGAATACATAACTGAACCATGGCATCTTTTTACATTTCACCGACTCTAAGTGTTCCGGCTAACCATTAAATATTATTGCAATGGAATGTGCGAATTATACACAACCATGATTAGATAATTAACGCTGCCGATGAATTGACCTCTAGTGCAAAATGCTGAAACTTGGAGAAAAGACACGCGGAGAGAGGCGATGATTCCGTGTGGTGCGTCGTAATTCGGGTCAGCGAACACTCTGAGCAATGGCATTCTCTCCGCATACAGCTCGCTTACATGAATTATCTTCTTCTGCCAATTAGTACTGAGACGGGCGTTTATCTGCGAGTGTAGTAAAGAGTGAAATACTACCGAGTAGGAACTGTGGGTAAAAGTGAAAGAAGCGTTTTCTCACGTAGTGTTTCTCTCTCCAAAACTTTGCTCTTCAAAAGATAAAGATGGTCTAACCCACCAGTCCATGTACCGTCCACGAGATATGAGATACTACAGCCTCCATCGAGTTCTTACGTAGGTCCCGCGTGATTTATAAGAAGGCGCCAAAAGTAACTGCTAAATTTGAACTTAGAAGCGAATGTCGATATACAAAATTTGGATGAAATTACAATGCGGTCTCTTACAGGGTTTGGTAATAATTATATTAATTTTGGTCTCGAGTTAATAAAGAATACAAGAGATTTGCAAACCCATAACTCAATTATTAAACATGTAACATCTGTCCACATTTGATCAAATAAATGTCTAAATTTGTGCTATTTTTGTAAATATTTATTAGATAGTAGATAGAAAGATTATTATTAGATAGATAATAGAAAGTAAATCAGGTAAATGAACAATGTTTTAGTTTATCAACATTTTGAAGTGCATTACTCCTTTACTATATCTTACTAATTTTCTCACAAAGTCTACGCACATGAGATTTGAATAATGGTTTTCAATGACATTGCCAAACAGAATCTCACACCTTGAGTACAATACCTCATGTAACACGTTACAATGTAAACAATGTCACTAATATAAGAACTGAAATTATCTCAAGTGCCATTTCAATTTGCAATTCTGTTTGGTAACACTTGTTTTAGCACAAAGAGATTGGAATATTATTTAAGGTTTCGCAGAAGACCTATTTTTAGAAGGTTGTCATTCACACTTGATTTACGTCAAATGTGCGCAACGTGTAGTGGCTGACAGCGTTTCTGTTTATACAACCAGACCAGACAGAAAATGTATTGCTTTCGTATATTGTTTGTTCAACTCATAAATGTTTGTTCCTGAGAAAATGCATTTCTTTTGTTGATATTTTAACGTTTTCTGTGAACAAAACATACTGTGCTCCTGACATAATATCGTGTTACATGGGAATAATTTACTGAATCACTAGTTTCATTACATCCACGCACACAAACACTCACGCACAAGTGCACCTCAGCCCTTTCCTACATTCTATGATAACTGAGGCAAAACGATGCTTCATGAAGCAAATAGCCTAATGTTCATCTATTTCTTCTATTACTTATAAAACAATATTATGTGTACTCTTATAAAAAACCTTAATTTAATTCTCTTCTTTTACAGTGAATCCTTCTCGAAATTCATGCATCGCAAACTAGGGACTTCTGGTGTCAAATAACAAGAACTCATATTACGCTTTCTTGCTGCATGAGACCTACATATTATGTTCAGAATCTTTAAAAAACAAAGATTCACGCATTCGCTATACGTATTCTGGGAATTCACTCTATAGACCGACACGTGTCAAATACATCCAAAAACAATACTCAAAGTTCTTTCTAAAACATTTTTATTTAATTTTTTGACTTAAATAATTTAATATTTTGAAATGGGTTAACTAACTTCTAACATGGTTACTGCACGCTAAATGGTGCCCTCAGTTACTGCACGCTAAATTGTGATGAACCTGCATCAGTTTTCTTGGGGGGGAGGAATGTCTCTTAGGATGACTCCTTGATTTAATTTGATTTACTCTTTAAATCATCATCAATTGTAATTTCATCATCCACTTTAGAATGATGCACCAAGTCAGCATGATTTTTACTTTTCTCTCCTATACCGTAGCGAGAAAGTAAAGTCATGCAATGCAGCGCGAGAAAACTCTGCGCGAAAAAGTGTATAAATCCAATTGCTAAATTTAGAAAAACAATCCTCTATCACGTGGTGTAGTCAGAATCCATGTTTTGTGGGTCCCTTTTTCCGAAATATCGAATGGCGGGAAAACTCTGTCCGTTGTCAGTCCGTCCGTCTGTCTGGTCAGTCTGTCTATCTGTTTGTTAGTCCGTCTTTCTGTCAATCCGTCCGTCTGTCAGTCCGTCCGTCCGTCCGTCCGTCCGTCCGTCCATCTGCCCGTCCGTCTGCTAACAACGCAAGCGGCTAAACCGTTCAGCCGATTTTCTCCAAAATTGTTATTCCCCTATCGAGCTGACGGATGTAGCGGACCCTGGAATTTGAAACCGATATTAATTTTGGGAGTACTTTACATGAAACCCCTGGGACGTTCTCCAAATTTTCAAAAAAAGGACTCCGTCGATTTTTATTAAGTTTTGTTGATGGTTAGTGTGAAGGACGTTTAAGATAATGGTGCAGCTCTCATGTTCGTTGAAAACTGATTTTTCGAAAATTGCAAAGATCAAAATTTGTTTAGCGTCTTCCTATAATATAATTATGAAGATAGAGATTTCTTTTCTTAATGGAATCTGATCCTTATAGACAGATTTTGAAATAAGGTCATGCACATTTTTTCAAATATTTGAGTACTTATCCCGTAATTTTTCATGAAAATAGGGGCGAGAAAGTAGGTGCTCTTTTAGCACTACTAGTTTCGTCTTTCCAAGACTTACGTTCGATACATTTCATCTCTATATTGCTATCTCTTGCTTGCATGGGTTTAATGTGAGATAAGGATAGATTTCTCGAGTAAATCAGATCTACTAGATGTTTATTTTGCTTGCCTAACACTCTCCTAAACTATGTCATTTCCTGTGACGGTAAAACTATTATAAGTCGGAAATTAATAGTGTTGAACGATACGTCGGATATGTCGTGTTGTGGTCTTGAAGAGGAATTAAATACTAAAAATGTCTGAGTACTAAAAATGGAAACATTCGTTACGAAAAATACAGATTTGAATAAGAGCACATTATTGTAAAAAATAATTGTTTTATGTAAACAATAATATGTTTTTTATTTTGTTGCAGGTAAGTACTCTGAGTTACTGAAGAAGAACTTGGGTCTGAATGTATGTGAGTACAATTCCGTGCTACTTGAGTTGGGATCTTAGAGCTAAACTTGATCACGAGATAATTTGACATTAATTAGAATTGAAGATAGAATTGCTTTGAATATTCAGAACATTATATTTAAACTCTTTTTACTTATATTGTACCATACTGACTTGATGAATCTTTCATTAGAGTGAAAATAAATGCTAGTAGTTTTCAGTAACTACGATATAAACTATTGCAGCTTCAATGGCAACCTAGTTTTGAAAGGTCATACGACCATCTATAAAATGAAATGCATCTGGATGTAATGTAAATACATTTCTAGGTAATACTGAAGATTGATGTAGAAACATTTGACAGCATTATGAAAGTCTCGTATGTTATGTCTAAAATATAACTAACCATTATCTTTGTAATGATACCATTAATATAGATTTACATTTGTTAATGTATGTTATGATCATTGATGAGGATTGCAATGTGCAAAACGTGTTCATCTCTTGTTTCGTACAGCATTATATCTTACTTCCTTCTGAACTACTATTGTGAATTAAAACCAACTTTTTAGCACTTTTAATGGAGTAAATATTTGTCCTGCTTTACTCATAGTGCACAAATTTCTCCTGAAAATATGAAATATTGATATTGAGTCATTCTGATGAAATAAATGTATCTAATCTTAGGGTGAAATCGAGATTATTGGTTTTAATAAGGGAGAGGGAGAAATATTCTATATATTCTAAGAGGTTTCCCAAATGGCAGCCGATTGCAATTGATATTATTAGTCGTGTATTATATTATCTGCGGCGTTATTTTCGCGTAAATACAATAACTACAATACATGTTCATAGGAAACGTGAAAATGCCAAATACTGTTCATTACATGCGAACGTCTCAGTTCCAAATCAAGTAATACGAGTTACGTTTTTGGGGAGAAAAATTAGTAAGAAGCATCATTTTATTTCATTTCTTCTTATTCTATTTCTGAACTATGTATCCACATTTATGACCACCGCATTTCTTTACTCATTACATTTATTACATTTTAATTACACAGTAACTCAGGATAATTTCTCATTTCCTTTCTTGGCCATCCTTTCCATATTTTCTCCCCATTGGCAATCTGTGGAGCAGGCTCCTTGTCGCTTATAAATCGCGCAGGCTCCCAAAATGAATGGAGACATTCAGCCCGGGGCACTGGCTGTCCGGGCAACAGATGCCGTGCAATCGGCATGGAGATTATTGAGGAGCGGGGCCGTCGCGTCGGGGGCTGAGCAGCCGCTCGGCGCGGTTGGAACATGGCCCGCACACGTCAGTGCGTGCCGGGGGTGGACAGGGCCGGAGAGGATTGCCACACCGGTGGAGAAGGGAAGCGGCGGGGAAGGGAAGAAGTGAGTGCAAATGAGTTACGGGATGCGGTTGCCGCGTCTGGTGGCAGATTTCTATGGATCAAGGCGCATGTACGTGTTGCAGAGATGTGGTGAAGGGTCTTGGTGAGCGGAATTGATGCAAGATGGTGTTGTAGATGGAGTGATGTAGCGAAGTGATGTTGCAAGACGGTGTTGCAAGAATATGCTGCAAAGTCTTGTTGCCAAGACGTATTGGAAAGCCATGCTGCAAAGACGTGTTGCAAAGCCATGCTGCAAAGACGTGTTGCAAAGGCATGCTGCAAAGACGTGTTGCGAGAACAGGTTGCAAGGGCATGTTGCAAGGACTTGTTCCATGGACGCGTTCCAACGATTTATTTATTTTGTTACCTCAAAATTAGCTAATTGCATATTAATATATAACGATGTGTTGCAAGGTAATGTTGCAAGGATGTGTTGCAATGAATTGTTGCAAGGACATGTGTCAAGTGAGTATTGCAAAGATGTGTTCCAAGGACATGTGTCAAGTGAGTGTTGCAAAGACGTGTTCCAAGGACATGTGTCAAGTGAGTGTTGCAAAGACGTGTTCCAAGGACATGTGTCAAGTGAGTGTTGCAAAGACGTGTTCCAAGGACATGTACCAAGTGAGTGTTGCAAAGACGTGTTCCAAGGACGTACTGCAAAGACGTGTTCCAAGGACGTACTGCAAAGACGTGCTGCAAGGACGTATTGCAAAAACATGACGCACGGACGTGGTGCAACGTCGTGTTGCGATGAATCGGCTGAGGGCGGAATGGCGCGAGGGGCACGGAAACGCGTGAATCACGCGCGGTCACTTTGAGCCGCCGGCAGTCGGTGGCGTCGTTGGCGGCGGCGGCGGCGGCGGCGGCGGCTCGGGGTATTGCAGTCGCGTCGGGCGTTTGACCCGCCGCCGCCGCCGCCGCCCCCTTGCCGCCGCGCCTGCGGTTGGCGCGTCCGGTGGCGCGCTCTGGCGCCGGGCCGAGCCGCGCCGCGCTGCGCGTCGCCCGCGCCACCGACAGAACTCATTACGCCTGGGCCTCGTCGTCGCCTCCCCGTCCCGACCCGCTTGTGTCCTCCGGAGGGCGACAGGCGGGCGTTGCGTTCCAGCAGTCAGTGGCCTCTCTGCTGGCTGAGCGGTTTTCCCAGTGAGGCTTCGATCTTTCCGTGCTGAATTGTTTCCTACTGGGCTCGCGTTGTCAATGACTTTCCCCCGTTGCTCGGTTTTGAGCGCATTTCAATCAAGCTGGCTATTTCTCTCTCAGACCATTCATTCGCACTGTTTTTCCTCAAAATGTGCCTCGTAGTGTGTTCTTTCTTTCTACCCCTTCGTTCTTTTTCCAACTCTTCTTTTAATATCCTCGAACAAATAAATAAAGAGCAAACATCCGTTTGTTCCTTCTTCCTTTTCTTCCCTTTCTTTCTTTCTTTTTTTCTTTCTTTGCCTTTTTATTTCTCGTGTATTTTTGAATCCAATGATTGGATAGCCAAGGCCCATTCAATTTTGCCAGTGATATTCGATGACTACCAACTTGTCATTGTTTTTCAGAGCCACTTGATATTTATTATTGTCGGTATGTATTCCATCGAAGTTGCTTCACTATTATACCGTATCACTTCGTACCCATTTTGGCGCATTCAGTTAATATCTCGTCTCCTCTAAAACATGTTTTTGGGGTCTTCTTTGCTCACACGTTTCACAATCCAATGCATAATTTTTAATATGATGTTTTATGTTGAGATCTAATGCATTGTGGATCACATCCCACAAACAATTGAAATAACATGACTATCATTGCGACCAAAGTTTTGTTGCCAAATGAATGTGTAAATTACTTGTGACAAATAACCCAAACAATCGTATACAAATTTCTGGAATGTCTTCTAAGGGAACTCTTCTCAGCGTTCAAAAAATGTATTAAAATGTTAATTTTACACCATCAGTTACGAAATCTGCAGTGAGAAATAAGAATGAACTGGAGGATCCTCGATCTACCGTAATACGTCTAGCTCTTTGTAGCCCTGGCCGCTCCCCTGCCTCTGATCGCTGTCAATCTGCCTCGTCCGTCTCCGTCCCCTGCGCCTTGTCGCCGCGGGGCCAGGCAGCCCCACCGCTTTGACGCATATTGCGGCGGGGCGGCGGCGGGGCGGCGGCGGGAGTGACGGCGAAGGCGGGGACGACGGCGAGGCGACGGGGACGGCGAGGCGACGGGGACGGCGAGGCGAAGTGACGGCGACGGCGAGGCGACGGCGACAACGGGGCAATGACGGAGCGATGACGGGGCGACGGCAGGGGGCGACGGCGACGGCGGGTGTCATGGCGGCGAAGGCGACGGCAAGGACGACGGGAAGGACGGCGGGGGCGACGGCGGGGGCGACGGCGGGGGCGACGGCGGGGGCGACGGGGGGGACGACGGCGGGGGCGACGGCGGGGGCGACGGCGGGGGCGACGGCGGTGGCGAAGGCGGGGGCGAAGGCAGGGGCGACGGCGGAGGCGACGGCAGGGGCGTCGGTGGAGGGGGATGACAGCCGCGGAGGGGAACGGCGGCGGGGGGTGGAGCCTGCGGGCGGCGGTGATCGCGTGCCCTGCGGCCGCCCCCAGATTGCGACGTCGCGCCGCCCTCGGCTCCCAGGTCGTCCGCCCCCACCGCTCCCGAGTGCGTTATTACGCAATTTGGCAGTAGGCCATCATTTCGCTCGCTTGTTTGCCAAACGTAATGCGATCGCGAAGAGCCGAAGTAGCCTCTTGTGCATAATAATGAGTTTCTTCGTCAGGTTAATGACGACGTTGAAGGATGACTTGGTAATTTGAAGACAAAAGTGGAATGTCCGTTGTTAAAACATCTCTTGGGATGACCTTGTTTTCCCAAGCTCCTTGTTAGCATTACCCGCAGAGTGGCCAACTGTTTCAGTACATCGAAGAACTACGAATGAGCATTAATAATTTTACAAAAATGAATTTTAATTCCTTTCTTTCTATTAAAATGTCTGATGAACAAAAGATACTGTCCGAGCTAAAGGATTGAATAATTACGTGCAAAGAAAACTAAGAATAGGTGGAATATGAATTTTTCAAGCTGCTTATGTTATCCTAGGTTAATTTTTATTCAATATCGCAAGTTCATAATCTACGCAACTAATATTCATAGGTGATCAAACAAAAACTTCACACACCATACCTTGAGAGAATTAGAAATATAGTTTGTCTTTTTATTTTCCTCCAACACAACTGTTTTTTCAATCTTTCAAATACATATTACATTAAATGCCGCTTTAATGATTTTACTTCTAACTCTCCGTAATATGAGCACAACGATGCATGAGACAAACTATTTTTGTAACTTTTTTTAAGCTATAAATACAACCAGTGCGTGATTTATAAAATTTTATATCCGGGAATGCGCCCTCAAACTAATTATTATTTTAAAAGAAATAGTTCATTATTACTTTATATTATAAATATATATTTAGGAGGTACCGGAACGCCGTTCGGTCACGTTCCGCCGGAAATCAAGCGCTGTATATAACAATAGCTTATTTCTTATCGTTCAATACTCGTTGAATTAAGCTTAAAGTTGGGGGATAAAGATAATTATAAGCCGCAATAAATGAAGGAGTTTCAAACTATTTTTCGCTCGTTGTCAATGCTTTTGTGTGCTGATGAAGTACCAAAATGCTGACGAAATTGGAATTCTTTGCGACTGTTGCAGTTTGGTAATAAAGTATATCATAATATGGAAATGTGTCCTACCTTTCCTGTGATTGGTATTATTTGTTGTTCCTATACGCACAGTTTCTTTGACACGGGCAAAGAACACATCGTAGTATTTTCATTCATCTGAATTTTTGCAATGTTTATTTGAACATTACAATCCCAGAATGTGAATCGTAAGGTGCATTCACAGATAGACCCATTAATGCCCATGCTTCTATGTGGAAGAATGGATAACCTATGTTATTGCCTAGAAGTTCTTTTGTCAGAAGTGTGTCTCAACAGTCCTCCAAAGTTTCTCCTATTCTTTGCAAAACTATAGAAACTTTGTTTTTATTGTTTCGTACATACTCAAGAAATTTTTTTTTCTGAAAGATCGAAACTACCGTCGTGGTCATTTCTGAAAAGCAGCGCGCTCTTCGGTGAAAATTAAAATGGGCCACAGCGCCACTATATGTTATCTCTCAGAGGAGTCTTCAGTGAAAAGCAATGTCTTCTTGACTCTATTACCAATATTATTTATACAGTGGAAAAATCATGAAGTCCCTAAGTTCCCTTTTTATTCTGAAAATTGTAGTGCTAACTAGCGATAATATTTAACTAGTACATCGTTATTGGTCTATTGATACAAGAGTAAAAAAAGACGATTGTCTTGCGAGCTAGCGTTTAAGAAAATTGTTGTGATCAGATGAGAAGGACAGAATACCGTTAAATTAAGATGAACTTGATAAAAATAAATTACAGTCGACTGCGGTTATAATGAACTTCTGGAAACTAACATTTTTGGTTCTCTACATTAGAGGTTTACTATATCCGATTATGTAAAAATTAAATTGAATTTCTCCAAAACGATTGATTTTATTTATATGAGAGATACAGAAAATACATGAATAGCACAATCTGAATTTTGTTTACTTAATTAAGGTCGCTTTTAAACTACTAAGGTCATATAGCGACCAATGTAAGTAATATGGGGGGGGGTAACGGTAGCGGTATACGGACACACAAAAAAACATATTTCGGGCGGGATTCAAACCCACGACCCTTCAGGCACGAGGCATCCAATGGCTCTTAGCGACCTCGGCTATCCATGCCGGCTTCAATATCTTTATTTGCTCTTAAAAAATGAACTATTTTTCATTGTTATGCATCATAAATTTTCATTAGTCGTTTCTCTCGATTAACAAGAGTTCGTGCTTCTACTTGATTCTGCATTGCCTTCTGTAACTAAGTATTGTAATGCAGATTTGACACCCTTCAATTCCTCTTGCACTGTTGGAACATCATTCCACATTCCGAAGGCCCTTTTACTCGCCTAATAACACATGAAATCCTTTTGGTAGCGGGATGGCACAAGCAGCTAATGAAACTGTTCGCTTTTCCGCGTGACACGGCGAATATCACCTGACCGTGGAAGTCGAGTGCTTCCAGTCACCTACGTAGAACTCAACGAGCTTTGTCCCGCGGAGAATCAAGTAACGCCAAGCTTGAAACTGAAGCAAGCAATCGCCCCTCGCGTCGTCGCGGCCCTTTGTGTCCCACGCAGAATATGTTCATTTTAGTTAGTTAGTTAATGCCTTATTTTACGTGGCGAGACTCGGGCCATCAGGCCCGCTCTTCCGTCTGACCACGCAAATTTCAATACGCTCGTTTCACCAACGAGCGGAGAAAGAAGGTATTATCTCGGCGATGAAACAGGCGATTTGAATTTAGCTCAGAGGCATCATTTAGGCTTGAGGATCTTTTACATGCAAGTAAATCTACTAACATGGGACAGCCGCTTTTACTTTCCCTCCGAAGGAAGGTGTACGAAGGATTTTTCCGCCCTTAAAAATCCACGGCTTCGATCGGGTTTGACCTTTGACCTTATGACCTTTGTTTTCGCAGTGAAACTGAGTGACATAAGTTCATCGGCAAGGCATTCCGGGTCCGCTACCTTCGCCTCAGAAAAGAATTCTTCGGTTATGACCTTTGGGCGACGATATTTTGTTCATTCTGCCCAGCTTTGGAATTTGCGGCACTGAGGCGATATATTATTTTCCAGGTGGGAATTAATTTCCAGAGCGTTGTATTTCGTATATTCACTACAGCCGATGTTGAGGTTCACTACATGCGAATTATCTTATGCTCATTCGTAAAGTAAATAAAATGGGAACAGTGATATAAGCTCACTATAACCGAGGGTTCACTATATCCGAGTTCACTATAACAAGAATTCACTATATCATCCTTTTCTAAATTTTCACTGACGTAAGTGTTTTCTTTCTAGACATTAAATAGTAATTGTACTCTAATTTAAATATTATTTTCATAAGAATATAGTATTAGAATAATAAACTTGTTTTGAGAAATATTATTCATTGTTTTAGTCTAAATAATTATAATGATGTAATTCGGTGTTTCTTTACTTTAACAAGATAGCTGTCTACCTCATTATGATGAAATAATATTATTCAATTTTCAGTGAATCGTATACTCTATTTTATTCTCTTTCAAATGCTTTAAACCATTTCTTTCTGTATTTCTTAGTTTTTGAGTAAACATATTTTTTCAAAGCGAGTGTCAACCATCAAGCCCTTGGTGAGTGAACTTCAGATGCATTATCCCGAATTTGAAATTTTCACCACATTTATGGATGTCACATATCAGAAATTATAAACCGTAAAAGATAATGATATAATTTTTTTCTGCATGTAAACCATGATTTGCTTTGGTGAATGAACTAGAATTGTTAGTGTGTCACAAAAAGATTCAGTTAAATGAACTGAAATTCACAGAACAAACTTTTAAACTTTTTTTCTCTCAAAAAATAAAATTCTGACTAGTTTTCACAGTACCTTTCCCTTTATCGTTCGTTTCCTAAAACATACATTTGTGATTAATTAAAAAAATAATTATCAAAATAATTAACTTCTTCTGTAATACGATGTCTGAAGTAAAAATATGCATTTTAGCCAATTATTTATAACAAATAGAGAATTTTTTCAAAAGTTACACGATCTCTAAGAGCACACAGAAAGCAAACATACAAGGGGAATCAAAATAAACACAATATTCTTAAATTTTTATTTTCAGGTAGATAGCTGCCTTAAGAGTATGTAGATACTATTGTAAAATGAGCGTTTTATTTTCAAATTCTGATGATAATAAGTCTTCCGGCAGGATATACATTAATTTATTTTTTGTAAACCGTCCTATAAAATATACATGAAGCAACCAAACAAATGAAAGAACAACCGTTCCTAACGATTGGCATTTTTTAAGACAAAAATAAATTGACTGCTACTAATAAGCGGTAATCCAAGTTAGAGCAAAAGTCCTTCTTAATTGCCTCAATTTTCTGTACAAGAACTAGGCATTACGAAAATGATTGAACAACACTAAGCCAATAACACAAATAACAAACTCGTTTCACTATCAAATCTCCCCTATCGACTACGTCTGGAAAGTGCAAACGGGACCGTTATTTTCTTCGTACTCTCTCAAGGTCAGTAATTACCAACACAGCAATAAATGATAATGCGTAAAATTAAAAAGAGCTCTTCGCTATTTATCATGTCTTGAGAGCATTTCTGATGAGGTGAAGCCTCCGTCCATATGTCCTTGTTCTCCTCAAGAGGCGCCACTCCATTCCGCGCCGAGAGCGCCCTCAAGCGCCGCAGCCCGCGCGCACGTCCACGCAGGGCACGCGTCGCCTCGGGCGCGGCGCGGAAGCCATAAACGCCACGCCCGGCATGGAAATCGCGACGGCCGCCCTCGGATTGCCTTAATTCTATCCGGGGCGCAGCGCCGCGCCGCGCCGCGCCGCCCGGGGGCATTTCCATACAAATGCCTCGCGGCGAGCGACGGCGTAGGCCAGGCGCCGCGCCAACGACGGACGCCCCCGCCCCCGCCCGCCCCCGCCCGCCCCGCCCGCCCCCGCCCGCCCCCGCCCGCCCCCGCCCCGCCCCGCCCCCGCCCCTGCTCCGCCCCTGCCCCGCCCCCGCCCCCGCTCCTTCCCCGCCCCCCCGCGCCGCCCCCGCGCCGCCCCCGCGCCGCCCCCGCGCCGCCCCCGCGCCGCCCCCGCGCCGCCCCCGCGCCGCCCCCGCGCCGCCCCCGCGCCGCCCCCGCGCCGCCCCCGCGCCGCCCCCGCGCCGCCCCCGCGCCGCCCCTCCTCCACCTCCACCGCCCCTCCACCGCCCCTCCACCAACCCTTCCACCGAAAACTTCACCCTTCACCGGCACCTCCACAGCCCCCCTACCCATCCCCATCCACCGCTCCATGCACCCCCTCCTTTGCTCCACTTCCTCACCTTCCACTCCCCCTTCCGTCGCAGCGTGCACTGCCCCTGCACCACCCTCTGCTTTGCCCCCTGCACTGTCCCCACCGTCGCCCCTTCACCACCTGTGCTCACGCGGTACATCAGCGCCACTCCCTGCACAACCACTGCACCGCCTCCTTCACCGCCCCTTGCACCGCCCCTTGCACCGCCTCCTGCACCGCCTCCTGCACCGCCTCCTGCCCCGCCCCCTGCACCGTCTCCTGCACCGCCCGCTACACCGCTCTCTACTGCGCCTCCTGCACCGCCCACACAGAACCTCTGCCCTCTCCCATTCTACCTGGCCCAATTCCTCTCCTCCTTGCCTCGGACACCGCCCTATTCACCCCTCCATCGCCCGACCTACTGAACTCCATTAACTGACTCGCCTGTCTTTCTGCTGTTCCCACACCATCTTGTCTCCTAGTTGACCTCCCCTCCACACACTACCGCCATGCTTGCCTCAGGTAACCCCTTCTCCTCAGCCTCAAGTCAACCCCTTTCAACTCCTCCATCTCGCACCCACAGGTTTCCCCTCACTCCCTGAGAGACTCGGTGCTCCCCATCCTCGCGGCCTCACCCCTCTTCCGCCTTCGCCTTCGGCCCCGGCCCGTACTCTCTCGCAGGCCCCGCCCCAGGCCTCCCCCGCTCCGCCCCCTGCGCCGTCCTTTCAGCTTTCTACCGGGCACCGAATCCATGAGGTCAGCGACTTAGTGCTGAGAGCACTGCACCGCTGACCCTTCTGGAAGTTTCTCTTCTCCGTGTCCCTCCCACCGGCTCCTGCTCGCTGCCCTTCGCGCTTTCGGAGTAATTATCGGGTTTCTCTGCTCTGTCTTGGTTTCGCTATACAGCGTCGGTGCCACCCAATCTGTGTCGATTGCATAACGTCTCCATGTTGCGTAACAGCTACGCACTTCTGCATTGTCTGAGCTACGTAAGCATCCTTTCAAATGTCGATGTGACGTATGAGATGACGTTCATACCTTGGTGCACAACCTAAGGGGTTTATTCCAATCTATAGGAATGATACTCACGGAAAACGAGTTTAATGAGCATTGACAAACAAACACCCAAATATATCAGTAAAATATATATTATAAAAGAAGGCTCCGATTGGAGCACATACATTTACAAAATGTATTTAACAAGTAGAGAGGAGGTGGATGGCAGAGATATATTTAGGACGAAAACATGCCGAGCTACCCAGCCACCGTCCAGAGGGGTCATAACGAATGAGTTGAGAGTAATACATTTTTTCTGTTTCAAACTAGAAAAAGCTTGTCGAAAAAAATGCAACTATGAACCATTTACCAAAGTTCAACATTGGTTTCTCCGTAAAAATTAAACAATTCCACAATTCCCAACAGTAAACAATATTTCAGATAATACAAATGAACATTATGTACAAATTAACCCTTCAGTTGGCTACCATCGATCTGTCAATAAGTATGTTTCTGGATTTTTTCTTTTCTTTTTTTCTTTATTGTTAAGGCTTTAAAAACATGTTATTGGCAAAAACATCCAAATATCCTTCATCTCTTCCCGTGGTGATGTTTTATCACAGTATACAACCCGTTTTTGACCACAACTACATTTTTCACGAATGTTTGAATCAGACCATTTTCTCAATTATAATATGTTCAGGAAAAATGTTCACCACTTGGCAATTTTCTCTATTCTTTCGTTATCATTCTCAAATGTCTTTATTTTAATTTCTAACTTTTTCACAGCCTTTGAAGTTCATCTCATCACAAATAATTGTATCGTATTCAAAGTAAAATAGTATTTCTTCAAATAATTTGACAAAAAATATCATGCAATGTTAATATGTCACCATAATTATTTACTAATTCTCATCCTTTAAGTACTTAAAATTACGAGGCTAGACAAGTATACAGAAGTGAACGTCAAGTTCTAATTCTCGTCTCGTAGGATGGAGATATTACTGTCACAATACCTCTTCCTTTGCACCTTCAAGAAAGTTGATGTCCTTGCGGCTGGCTGCTCTTTCTCTCTCCCCTTTCGCTTAACAGCTGCCTGCCTCTGCCTTTCCCCCGCCCCTGCCAGCGCTACCGCCGCCACCACCACCACCGCAACCACCACCGCCTGCACCACCACCTACACCACAGCCACGCCGCGTATTCTTCCACTACCACCGCTGCCAATACCTCCTCTGCCTCTCCCGCCATCTCTTACACGTCTTCTCATCTTCATCCGCTTCTTTTTCGTTCTCTTCCTCCTCCAACACCCCCATCCCTGTTTGACTGTCGTCGCCTTGGCCTCCAACCCACCCCAACAGTCTCTTTTCACCGTCCCGTGCCTCTTCTCATTTCGCCGATGCGATGCTTCCGCCATCGCCACCGCTCTTTTCTCTATCTCCTCCTCCTCCTCTACTTCATCTCCATCCTTCTCCATCCCTCGTCCCCGCCCTCGCCGCCTCAAGCGCCGCCTGGCGCGCTCCATCAAAACGTCCGCGTGCAAACAAACCGGGCCGAAGTCGCGCTTCGAGCGCCGGCGCCGGCGGCGGGGGCGGGAGCGGGGCCGGGGGCGGAAGACGTGGGGCGCCGCAGCGGGCGGGGGCGGGGGGGAGCGAGGGGGCGGGGACGGCAGCAGCTGCCGACACAATCCGCGCCTAATTCACATCCGCAGCGCCGCAGCGCCAGACGATGGCAAAGCGGGGGCGGGGGCGGAGCGGTGGCCGCACGTCGCCCTAATTAGCGCGGCGGCGGCCGAGGGCGGCGGGGGCGGAGGGTCTGCGGCGAAGGCGTGGGAAGGGCGGGGCCGGCGGCGGCGGGAGGTTGGCGGTCGCGCTGAGAGAGGTCGCAACAAACCGGCGACGAGTCCGAAATGCGTTTGAGGCGGCCGGGGCTGCCCGCCTGGGTGGAGTGACGGCGCGGCGGCGAGGGACGGGGAGGAGCAGGGCGGGGAAATGGTGGGCGGGGAAAGGGAGAATGGAGGAGCAGGGTGAGACGGGAAGGTAGGGGGCGAACGTGGTGGTTTGGGATGGAGTGGACCGGTGAGGAGCGGGGCGCAGTGAAATAGTGTAGAGGGGGGCGGGGAAATAGAGGACGGGGAGGGGCCACATAGACTGGTGAAGAAGGGATGGTGGCGGAGTAGGGTGGAACAAGGAGGATCGGGTAGGATCACGGTGGTTCGGGACGGGAAGGGACGGACAGGAGCGGGGTGCAGCGAACTGTTATGTAGCGGGGCGAGGAGGAGCTGGGGGAAGGGGGCTGATGAACTGGGAAAGAAGGGTGATGTCGAAGCAGAGAGAACAGGGAGGATCGGGGATGAACGCGGTGGCTAGGGTCGAGACCATGTGGAACGGGGAGGAGCTGGTAGCAAGGAACTGGAGGGAGCAGGGAATTGCGGGACATGTGGGAGTGAAATAGGAGGAGTGACGTGGTGAGGGAGGGGAGCGCTAAGTAGAGGACGGTTGTTGCCTAGGGGTCACAGAATGAGAGTCATCTCTTTCTCATTTCCCTTCCCTCACCCTCTCTTTTTGGATACCTCTCTCTCTCTCTCTCTCTCTCTCTCTCTCTCTCTGGCGTTCGCTCGTCGCTGTTGCTGCTGCTCGATTGTGAATTAGGAAGGAGAATTTTTTTTTCCCAGGCAATGCGCAGTGCGGTGTGAGTTAGAAAGAAATCAGAATACAGGAGAAAGGATGAATTGTTAAGCTCGAGATTGAAGTCGCACAAGTACAAGAACTTTTTTGTCATTATTTTAGATGAATTGAGTACAAAAATGTCGTTAAAAATAAGAAAAACATGTGACTAATGTTTTGAGTGTACTGTATTTTTATTACTCATGAATTTATTTGCACGTTCCCCTTTTATTAAAAACATAATTTCTGTAGATTCACATTATTTCTTCTCATTATTTTAGTACTGTTATTATTAGATTTAGGATTTCCCCTTCAAAGCGCCCCTTAATACAACGCGTCACAGGTCATGACATATTAGCAGTTGCAAATGAATAATTATACAAACTTCTATCTGTCAATCGAAGTATAAACGGGATAAAATTAAAATTCGGGTAACGTTGCATTATTGACCTTAGTATTGTAAATTAATTGTGTTTTCTGTGCGTTTCCTCTGTTTATAACAAGGGTGTAGTTTTTTCATATTTTTATTGAAAATTAAAAGAAAAAACTGAATAAACTTCTTTTTATTAATGGTAATGATTAATTCTTCACATCTAGTTCGCGCGACGTGCTTAGCTTTTGGTTACGTTAATACTTAAGGAAACTGCATTTCCAGAGATTCACATCCGCTCTTTTGTATTTCAAGTTTTGATGCTTAAGATGACGTCCCCCGAAGCACTTGTTCGGCCGAGAATCCTTCTTTAGCTCCCTGCCCAGACGCTCCGCTCGGGCCCACCCTCACGTGTCACCCACCGGACGCCAGGCGATACATCACCCACGCTCAGAGGTGACTTGCGAACGGAGCTGTCGTCGCAGCGTTCCGCCGCGCCATCCACCCATGCCACCCACACTGCTTACGACGTCCACACCGCCCTCGCCGGCCTCGCCGCCCTCGCCATCCCCTCCGCTCCCACCGCCTGCGCCGTCCCCAATGCCTCCATCGCCCGCAACGTCCACGCCGCGTCCATCCCTTCCAACGACGCCAACGCCCACGCCGGCCCTACCGCCCACACCAGCCCTAAGGCCCACGCCACCTCTAACTCCCATGTTGCTCCAACGCCTCTGCAGACCTCGCAACTCTCGCTACCCCACCGCCCCCACGTCCCCGCCATCCTTGCCGCCCCCGCCAACCCCACTGCAACCAACGTCCCTGCCACAACCAACGCCCATGCCACCTCCAGCGCCATTGCCGGCCCCACCGTCATCGCCGCCCCTAACGTCCATGTCCTCGCAGCCTTCGCAACCTCCAATACCCCTGTCTGCCATGTCGTTCTCGCAGCTCTCGCGTTCTTCTCCACCACCAAAGCTACCAATATCCCCGTTTTCCACGCCGCCCTACCGCTCACTCCCCAGCCCGTCGCCATTGCTCATCCCTCCTCCCCTGCCGATATCACTACCTCTCCTGTAGGCCCCGCCACATCTACCGCCTCAGCAGCCTAGTTGCCTTCACCGGTCCCACCGGCACCACCGGCACCACCGGCACCACCGGCACCACCGGCATCACCGGCACCACCGGCACCACCGGCATCACCGGCGCCACCGGCGCCACCGGCCCCACCGGCCTCACTGTCCCCAGCGGCTTCACCGGCCCCACCATCACTCCCGCAGCTCGTTGCTGACATCGCCGTCGCTCTACGCCAGTGACCCTGCACCCCTCAACTCGGCTCCGTGCCATATCCACCACCTCCACCCCCGCCGCCTCGTCGTGATGGGGGACGTCGAGGACAAAGGTGCGTCTGGCACCACCCGTGTCACCTCGCCACCGCCGCTCGCTTTCGAAGCGGCGTCCCCCTCCGCGCCGCGCCTCCTCGAGTCGCGTCCCTCATAACTTTATTTCCCGCGAGCGGAATTTATCGCCTGCAGAAGAATCACTGTAGAATAATGCATTGCTTCTCCGGCCTTTAAACGTTTTTATTTCCTGCTGAAGACGAATCGGCCGCTTCGTCTTCGCGGCGCGGTCCCGGCCGCGGCGGCCGGCGTGAGGCGCGGGGGCGGGGCGGGGCGGGGCGGGGCGAGACAGGGGTGGAAAGGGGGCGGGGCAAGGGGTTGCGTGGCAGGGAGTGACGAGGGGGAGCGCAACGCTGACGGAAGCGACGGGGCAGACGCGGGGCGAGGAGGAACCTGAAGGAAAAGCGAGGAGCTGCTTTGCTTCGGAGATGTGATGCAGTCGGGTGAAGTGGTATAGGACGTGTCAGGAAGGGCAGACTTGGCCAGGATGAAGTAGAGAAGAATGGACAGAGAAGGTGGAGGAGGAGTTAGAGATTGAGCTGGAAGGATTCGCTCACAGCGAGACTCTTTTCAGCAAGAGAATGCCCGGAGAGGATGAAGGCGGTGAAAACGAAACGATGTTTCTCGAAGAAGGAAAGACGGTAACTATCATAAATTGTGTAAGGGTAGATAGTTTAAAAAAGTATGTTAAGGACAATAGATTTGTTGGTAGTTTGACCTGCATTTGACTCCGAAAAATGTCGTAATAATACACATATCGTTTCGTAAATATGTCAGTAATGTAAAATGAATGTTTACATTTTTGAACGAAAGATCTCATGTTACGCCTTACTGTTACAATGAGTTTCCCTTCCTTTAAAATCGTTTTGGGGACTCCTTTTGACTTGAAGTATATTATTCTTTTTCAATGCCTCCTTCAATATATACAGGAGGACTACCTAAGTGCACCACAACGAATATCTTCGAAATAGTTTAAGGAATCGTGATGCGGTTTGCGCCAAGTTGTTATAAATGATGCGGAAAATAACATATTTTGTATTATAGTTTTCAACTTTTTGAATTTTTGGAATATTATTACAATTTTTTATGGACTCATATAATTTTTATTCACCATTCTAAAAATAATCGCAGAAGCGGATATAATTATATAAACATGTTTAATATTCGGAAAGAAGCTAGAAAAATGCATTCTACATATTCTAAGGAGCAATGTTTTTCAAACCTTTCTGCAACGGATTTCCGAAAGGCGAAATGAGTTCCATCCGAATTAGGTTTCCTACTCGTAAATTAAAGGTTAATCATTATAACTGATTTTCTTGAGAAGGGTCTCATGTTTCAAATGATTACAGAAATAGTGCGTGTGTACAAACTATACACTCATTAATTTTTGTATTTGGAAACGTTCAGTCTTTGAACTTATAAAACTCACTATCTTGGTTTCGTTAACTAAACTCTCCCACTTACACACGCTTGCCTACGCTTGACTGCTCTTAATACATTTTTATTGCAACTCAAGCAACCCATCACCTTTGCCGATGCTGAACTTGCACAACTAAACGACATAATAAACAATGACGGCAGATAAGCGTCTATTCTCTTAATTTTAAGATATTAAAATTGTGTGTTTAAACTAAAAGACACGTTTAATTAAAGTAAGCGATAACACATCTGCAGGCCACTAATTTTCCTTTACAGGAAAAATCACGAAATTTCTTTTATTAAAAAGCTCAAGTTTCTTTCTAAACGAAAATCTAAATACAAACATTTTTGAAGTCGTCAAAGCTAAAAAGACTGAGCATCACTGCTGTAGTTGTTTGTCCAAGAACGACCAGCCGCCGGGAGAGGCGTTGGGGCGGTGCGTTATCGCAGCAGCTTGAACGAAGCCTGCGAATGTCGCTGACGCTGACGTATTTTGCCTGGGCTTCCCGCAGCGCACGTCGCGCCGGTGCTCGTTTGCGTGCGGCGTCGCTTCCCCTCTCCGCCCCCGCGGCGATGGCGGTGGCGCGGCAGACGAAGAGACAATGAACGGCCGGCCGGGCGGCGGCGACTGGATACGTTTGGCGACTGGACGTCTGGACCGCCTCTGTAGAACGAACGGGTCACAGATAATGGGCGCATTCGTGGGTTTGCAGGGGGCGTGGGGAGAATGATGTGGTTTGAGGGGGGTGGAGAGGAAGAAGGAGGAAGGGGGAAAGGAAATGAAAGGGGAGAAGAAAGAAAAAGAAAAAAGAGAATCGCGAATTAGACTGTAAAAACGCTGCGTTGTGAATTGTATACATGGAACTGTATGAAGAAATAACTAGGTTTCTGAGAATTATTTTGTGTTCAAAGTCGAAGAATCGTCTCTTATTAGTGTCAATGTTATATGCATTGTAACTAGAGTTGTCTTTTGTTTTGTTTGTATCATTAGTTATACGTTATTTTCTGAATGAGCACTGCACGTTTCTATTTTCGTCTGTACACGTTTTAGTAGGTTTTCTTCTGCGTTTTTTCTTCATTCTCATATGACACAGCTAAAGTCCGGCATGTGTTTAATGTTAAAAGTCGATTCATTTGCACATTTTTTAAATAGTTTCTGGACAGTAGTATGAGTTCTGAACGGATTATTTTGAATTTCATCCCGCTAATATTGCCATTGGACACAAGACACTTAGTAAAATAATGTAATTGTGCTATTAATATATTATTTCCTGTTTACTGGCACCTCAGTTGCAATTGTCATTAGTCCCATAAGCGTAGCGTATGTTTTTATCAAGGGAGTTGGCAATGTTTTTCTTCCTCTTGTAGGTGATATCCATGTCAGATTACCTGGTTTCCCAATCCAGGTATCTCCCTCCAGAGGGGCACTGATCCAGCCGGTACACGCTCTACGCTCCCGAATGGTCTGCCGACATGTGTGGTAGTGTGTGTAACTGTATATATGTAAAGGGTGAAGGAAGGAAGGAATAGGGAAAGATCGCGAGCAATCCGTGGTCCATTTGTTAGAGTACTGCTCCGACATTGGCCTGGTGTTAATCAGAGAAACCACGGAAAACTAGCAATCAGAGCAGCCGGCCGCTAGGAATCTCCTCCAAATTGCGGCTAAATTCTTCCTAGATATCTAGCTAGAGACGTATCTCCTGACATAGTTTGGACACGAACCCTAGGTCAGAGATACTAGTTATACCAGATGATGCCCTGAGCCACCTCATCTCAGCCGGTGTGATTGTGCGTGAATGATACGTCTTGTGTGTTTGAAAGAAGTACAGTGCGCCAGGAAAGTCTCCTCCCAGTGGTACTTGCTGGGGAGAGTGTTAGCAACAGACATTATGTTGATAACATAAGCTGCAGTTTGAACAAAAGAAAACGTCAATTGCATACTCACTACAGTCATAACAGGTGCTGAATGTTTTGACCCTTCACTTGTTTCGCAGTTATCTGGTTGTTACCAACATAAATGCAGTTTTTAATGGAAGGCCTTGACTCGTTTCGGTGCGGATAGACTTTCCTGGCACACGATATATTGACGTAAATTGGACATGGATTTGGTCAAATTTGGGCTGAAGCCATCGTTTGATCTAAAGATGCAACGCTGTACTGATAACGGCTGTTACAATTCAAACGAACTGATTACGGGGTGCGTGTCACAGACCACAGAATACATTACCATTGTTTGGTATATTGTGGGTGTGTTGGGAGAAACTGGATAACTTTTTCCGGATCGTCACTACAAACAAAATATCATATTGAAAAGTGCACAGATCATATCATTGTTAACACAATTGTTGGGACAGTGTAATTGACGTTCGTTCAGAAGAAAGGGGAGAGGAAATATTAAAATTTTGTTCTTGGATCTTGCATCACTTACAACAGTAGGTCAGATGAAACCCGTCTTTATAAACGCCGTCATGCAAATTCATGAAGATATTAGAGAAATTTGTTCGAATAATACCTGCCTAAAATACAATATTGATTTGCAACATGCACTGTCATTATCAAACTTAAGAAACCAAACAGATAAACAAAAAGCCACCTTTAAGAGGCTGTCCATTGATAATTTCAGAGTACGTTGTTAGCTAAGAACAATCGAATCAATAGTTAAAGACTGCATCTGAGTACACTTATTCCAAGAATGATATTTCTTGTTTGTTTGTGTTTTTCTTTTAAGAAGATGGTACTACGAAAAGTATTGAATGATTCATGGCAGGTGACACAAATAATATTCTTTGTTGATTATATACCGAAGCCATAGAAGAGTCACAAAATACGTCACGGTTACTTGTTGATTGTCGACCTAATGACATTAATACCTATATCAGTGAAAATATGGCATTTCCATATGTTAAAATTGAATCGAAGAGAACATTCATCACAATCTACCTTAACTTTGTAGTATTGGGATTTACTACAAGTAGATATTCATAATGGTTCTCTTAAGTTCCAAATTTGACGGTCATGTTCTCTGTACATTTCGTGACAATCACTGTCAATAGGTAATGGTAGTCATATTTATCATCAAATTCGTCAAAGATTGGGGTTCTGTAAATATTAGTCTCCACGATTTTAAGAATTTTCTCGTACAGATCGTCTGTAGGCGTCTATGTTTCTGTTTCCGTTGTCCCTTTTCGTACACAATAACTTTGAAAGTGTTAGAGACTTTTGCCTGGAATTTCTTTTATTTCTCTAATGTTTTAACAACCAGTTTACATCTCAAATTTAGTTCATGTACAGTGGTAATACCTAAACTGAGCTGAAATAGCTTGAGATAGCTGAAAAAATTGAGCAACTTATGTCAGAAGACCGTGTGTGGTCTAGCGTCTTTAGCCTAGGGCGGTCGATTAGAAATGAGACTGAATAGAACAGGAAACTGCGTTGACAGACGTGTGAACAGCCAAGCGAATGAGTTGTCCGCATATCCATGTTCGTTTCATTTGCAATCTTTCTCTCTCTTTCCTCTCTCTCCAACTCTCATACTCCTCTCCCTTCTCTCTTATCCCCCCTCTCTCCCCAGTGCCTTATCTCCCTGTCTTATCACATTTTAGGGTAGGGCGAGTTTGAAGTTTGTCAGCATAACGGAGGGACACGCGGACCAAGGTTACTGACCATTAGACTGAAAACCTTACCAGAGGTGCAGCGGTTGGTTTTATGGATAGCCAAACCTGCAGGTGAGAGAATGATTGAGCACATGAATAAAGGACCATATCGATGAATAAAGGGCCAAGGGTCGAGCGTATTGGTGGACGAATGAACGGACGAGGAAGCAATTATCTTGGCCACAAAAAAGGAACGGAAATTAATAATTTAATTCAATATGATTTCAGTGTAAAATATGCACATGCTAACTACGCACTGCCAAAGCAAAAAGAGGTCTCATTTGTTTTGAACCTTTACAATATTGTATCCGCACTAAAATTCGTAGTTTCTCAAAAATCGTGAATGATAAATCGAGCGGATGAATGAGGGACTGTGAGAGGGTGGGTGGAAGGGCTAATAGACATCGGCGTGGAGGTAGAGAGTCAGACTCGCGGGCAGACAGACGATTGCTGTTAGATTACAGTCAGGTACTCTCGCAGTCGGTTAGCTCACGGCAGGCACCCTTACGAGCATGAAAATAATCTTGGCCACGACCAGATGGTCGAAACGTTTTCACCACAGCCTTCGACGCGGCGTCACTCGGACAGCCAAGATCATTTGCATGACTCTGGACGCGGAAGCTCACAATTTAACTTTACGAGCCGTTAGTGCGGACACGCTAGTGGTTAGTCCGTGCTCATTTTCACCAGCGAGCACCCTCAGGTAGGGCATCAGTTGATGCCACTGCCAGGAGGATAAATCTAGACGTCGGCTGGTCAGAGCGGTAGTTTCTCGTGGTTTCTTCTAATAACACTAAGAGGATACCAGGGCAGTTGTACTCTAACAAACCATCCGACGACCGCGTGTGATCTTTTCTTTCTTTTTCTTGTGCTATTCTCACCCTTACACACACACACACGCACTAACAGGCACTACACTACCACATATTCCGGGAGACCAGTCGTGAGCTTAGTTTAGTGAGAGATACCTGGTTGGGCGAACTCTGCATGCCAAAATCCACGTCCGCACCGGATATCACCAACCAGCAAGGGAAGAGCATCTTCATCACTCGTGATAATAATATGCATCACACATGACTAATGACCATAGGAGTTGCTGCGTCTGGAAACATGAAATAATCATTACATTTACATGCACATAACCACACATATCAAAAGACCTAATTGGAATCTTAGAGCTTATCCCGGCTGGGGAAGTTCCCCGATGATGGAAGATATCTGGTTTGGGAAAAAACTCGCAAACCGACATGTATGTCGGCGCTGGATCTCACCGTCCAGTGGGGAAAAATCATGGCCACCTACCGTGAAAAATAACATACAGTACACTTAGGGCCTGCCGACCGTAAGAGCTGACATGCCGGGATACACGGAATAATCCATCAATCCAGACGAGGCGATTCCAAGGGCGTCACCCAAATAACATGCAGTATACTTATGGATTAACGGCCGTGGCAGGTGACGCGCCAGGAAACACAAAATAATCACGTCGACGAAAATATTCGTGGCGCTAACATACGCGTTAAGAGTGAAGAAACGTCAGTCACGCGGTTCAAGTCCGCGTCTGAAGAGTCGAACACAAGACGAAACTGACCCGGAAGGTCGGCCTCCTGGCCTACACTCACTCGGTCAACGAGCAGTGGATGTAGAAAGGGGTGTTTCTTTCAACTGCTCTCATCTTTTCTCATTCGAGAAAAAGAAACAGCGGCGTGGTGCCGTATCCACCTACCGCACAAGTGTGCGTGCAGGGTGACCCTAGCAGTCATGAGCGGTTGGGGTATAGCAAAAGCGTTTCGTCCTAGTTCAGGACTCATCAGACAGGCTTTCAGCCAGTGACGCTGTATGAACAAACTAATCAATCAATCCAGGCGAGTGACCACAAGGGCGTCGCCCGCCACTCGGCGACGCGTCGCGACGGAGACAAGGTGACCGGCGCGCAGGAAGGTTTTGCGCGCCGCGCATCCTGGTGCGACTTCTCCAAGCGAGTTGGAAATTTTTCCGACGTGAACTCGACGCTCCCGGAAATGGAACCGCGTGCCAAACCGCCCCCAACCCTCCTGCCCCCCCGGATCCCACCGCCACAGGCTTCATTTCACTTTTATTGCCTGCTACTTTCGAAGAAGTAGGCGCGCCCCGAGAGCGGCCTGTGCGTATTGCTGACAGAAGAGCAATATACTGTGAACGGGCCGCCCTTGCGAGAATAAGAGACCTCTGTCGGTTCGGAATGCTCAAAAGATAAAGTATCAAAGTACGAGGGAAGTGTGTTCGTGAAATTGGACAAATTGAAAATTTTCGAGTGTTTTCTTCGACTCGTTTCCTTTTTGCGACTGTATCCTTTGTGCGTTTGACATGCCTAAATAATCGAAAAATTTCCGTTTATTTGCCTGATTTTTTGCTGCGATGCGCGTTTGTGAAAGGAATTCTCTTCTTTGATCATTAATTTTAAATTTTACTTAATTTGCATTGGAATTTAAATTGAAGCTAGTTTAAAAAATAATCAAAGTCACACTATATTTTTAATTTATCTTTAATATAGTAGATTTTTAATTTATACGTCTAAATAACCTTTTTTAAAATATTAGTTGTTTGTTTTAAGTTGTACATTACGTATATGTTAATTACTTTTTGAGAATATCATATATTATCTTTATAGTGAAAATAGTAAGTTTTTTTGTTTAGAAAGCAATGTCAGCTTTCTATTAAACCGAGTTTTGTAATTTTTGATTATATGAAAAATAATGGGACCTAAATTGTTAATCTATATTAAACCGATAATATACTGTAAATACTACATTTTAATAAATAAAAACACAATTTGTGCAAAACGAGTGTTGCCAAATTTGCTGCAAATTACTTCCAATAAGTCTAATGACTCCCTTAATAAATGCAGAACTAGTACACTCTACTGACTCCAAGGTGTATGATAGCAAATCCATTAAGTTACAGGAATGGTCACTCGTGGAGAACAATATGGGTTGATTTTTAATTGTTCTATATTAGAAATATATTGGACACAGTTCGAAATATTTACTCGGAAACTTCTAGTCACATAAAATAAATGAACGCAGAGTAAAAAAGAATATGAGAAATAACTCTATTAGTGATGAAAAATTCCGAGCAATAGCGACTAAGGAAATGATCTCTTTAAGCTGATGCTGTCGCGATGTGTCCGTCTTGTTGGCAATTTAACATTAATACGTAGTGAAAAAGGGATTTTGGCTGCGGACGCCGCACATCCTCTTGGCACTGGCGGGCGGCTGCGCTCCCCAGGGGCGGCGGAGGCGGCGGTGGCGACGTGGCCGGTGGGGGCGGAAGCCGTGGCGACGTCCTGCAGAGCCCAACGAGGGGCGGAGAGCGCGGCAGAAGGGGGAGGGAGGGAGGGAAATATAGGATTAGAAAAAGGCGGAGGGGAGATGAAAGAAAACAAAGATAAATTGAGTTTTTGGCCTGGGCACGGGAAGAGGCTGGGTAGGTTGAAGCGGCAAAGTATCTGAAAGGAAAAAAGAAGAAGAGGAGGAAATGTGATGAACAATGAAACATGTGATTGCAGGGTCAGAAATATGATAGTGGCAATGAAGCGTGAAATTAAGTGATAAATAAAATGAACCGTGTGTTACAGTTTGCAAAAATATTGAGAGTGAAACAAAACGATTGAAGACAAAATTGGGAAGAGTAAAGGAGGATGTGTGAAAGTTGTGTAGAAAAATACGTAAGCTAAAACATGGGTTATTGGAAGTAGGTGAGTGATAAATGGGTACAGATGTGTTACATGATTTGAGGGGCTAAATAGCGTGGATAAAGATGACAGGAAACAAGTTGAAGTCAAAATACGAAATGAAAAAAGCTTGAACTATTGCTTAGATACGCGCGTGTGTGTGTGTGCGCGCGTGTGTGTGCGTACTTGTACTTCCACATGCGAGTGTCGTGAGCGACCGCGCATGAAGTTCAGGACGTGTAGGTGAGACTGTACATTGTATGTAGAGAGCGGGGGCAGCGCCAGAGACGAATAGCAACGAGGGATGCAGACTTATGCGAGCGGCCGCAACACGACCCCGGCGCTTCCTTGTCGGTGTCAAGTTTGGAAAGGCGACAGACGAGCTGTGCTTGGAGGTGCGGGTCCAGAAGGAGCGGCACATGGCGTGGCGCAGCGCGGTGTGGCGAGGAGGGGCGTGGCGAGGAGTGGGCGTGGCGAGGAGTGGGCGTGGCGAGGAGTGGGCGTGGCGAGGAGTGGGCGTGGCGAGGAGTGGGCGTGGCGAGGAGTGGGCGTGGCGAGGAGTGGGCGTGGCGAGGAGTGGGCGTGGCGAGGAGTGGGCGTGGCGAGGAGTGGGCGTGGCGAGGAGTGGGCGTGGCGATGAGTGGGCGTGGCGAGGAGTGGGCGTGGCGAGGAGGGGCGTTGGGAGGAAGGGGCGTGGCGAGGAGGAGCGTGGCGAGGAGGAGCGTGGCTTGGCGACGAGGGGCGTGGCGTGGCCACAGATGGGGCGTGGCGTGGCGTGGCCACAGATGGGGCGTGGCGTGGCCACAGATGAGGCGTGGCGTGGCGAGGAGGGGCGTGGCGTAGTGAGGAGTGGCGTGGTGTGGCGCATGGCGAGGAGGGGTACGGCCTGGCAAGGAGGGGTGTGGCGTGGCGAGGAGGGGCAGAGCGTGGCGTTGCGGGACAGTGCGAAGTGGTTTCCCGGGGCTGGGGAGGGTGACTGGGGTGAGAGGCGGCGGGTAAGCAGATTAAGAGCCTCCGCTCGTTGGCTTCGGCCGGAGCGACGCGCTGGTGCGTCCGGTAGCCGGGCCTTCCGTATTCACGCAAGGGCCTCGTACTGGAGAAACTCGCGAAGAAAACAGAAGGCAAGACGGACCTTTTCGTCCCAGAACGCGTTGACTAACGTTGGATAGAAATTCGTCTGGAAAGAATATTCCGGGCTAAAACCAATAGGTTTACTAAAATCGAAATGCTCTAAATCAGATATGTATCTTTTGAATTTAGATTGTCCTGGACCAAAGGAACACAAATAGAAATCATATGCACGCTCACACTTTATACATCTAAAAATTAAAGTATAAATATGTATTTATGAAACTTCATTTATAATTTTAAATTACTATTTTTATAGTTTAAAATGGTAAGCATTGATATGCTTGCTTACAAATAATTTTAATAATTATATTTTAACCCTTGTAATTTGAGTACTACAGGTTTTACCTGCTTAGGGTAAGAGGATGCTAGCAATTCTCTTTCAGCCGTTTTGCTGTTACTACCCACTTCCATCGCCCTCTGTACAATACACATGATGGGTGTCAAAGGTGGTCTTATGTCTAGAAGTGGGATGAAGACGTAGTCGTGCTCCAACAGGATAATTTTACTTGCTGTTAATAAAGCTGTTATATCTAAATGAAATATTGGTCGGCTAATAATTTGGAAAGAAAGCTGAGTGAAACTTAGAACCACCTTGTGTAGGTTATGACCGGATAAAATTCCTCAGTTTTAATGTATGAACCTGGGTCTTTCAGGTTAGCAAATGTGTGTCCTAATCACTATGCTGTCGCGTCCTCTACGATGTGAAAACTATCTATATATCAGAATGTGTGTTATACAACAATATTATCAGAAGAAAATATGTATTTATGTGAAATAATTGTACAAAGATTTATTTGAATTTTTTTAATATTAAACATACGCCTGAAAGTGCTTCTTACAGGAACACCAAAACTTCAGTGACTTTCTCAATTGACTTCCCTGCCCTCTGCAACAACTGCAAACGAAATGTCATTAACTCTGCGGGCGCATTTCTACAAAGAGAACTACGTTGATTAGAACATCAATGTCGAGTTGAAAGCAAGGGAAACTAATGCTCTTCTCATTCCTAGAACTTTCCCGATTACGTCGTCGATTCCGTCTCGTAAAGCTGCGGTAACAACTGTGAACATCATGACGCGTCGTCTCCAGTTCGTATTTAATTACCTTTTAAAGTGCATTTTATAGCAAAATTAATTATTTATTTTAAATTGGACTAATTTAAATGTTTATTGACATAGGAGTTTGAAAATAACGATCGCTGGAGATTTCAAATACTTCTTTGAATATTGACCATCCGCTCTTTTCACAAACGGTTGCTCACTATCAAGCTAATAACTTTTCTCAAATTTGTTTATTCATTCATTATTTTGATCAGTGTACGTTGAACATTAACACTTTTATCTACAAAACCTAAGGAACACTATTTTGAGATTGGAAACTTTCTTTAAACTAGTGGTCTGTGACAGCTAAATAAGATGCTGGACAAAACTTCACAATTATTTTTTTAATAGCACGCTCACTGCTCAAGAACAACAAATAAAGTACTCTCGTATAACTCGGCAAGATATTACATATTTTAACAAAACAATGTTCACGAATTCTGCAGTAACATAATTTTGTACATTTTTACAGTACAACAGTTGTTTTGAACCATGAAAAAAAACATGTTCAAAACAAAATATGTGAATAGCAAATATTTAATGACAATCCGTCTCTTCCTTACAGTTTTGATGTCGCATAACATCAGCTGAGTTATAAAGTGATGCAATTAGTATGAGAATTCAGCCGGTTCAGACAATAATAGAATCTAACTTTTCCGTTTTCAGTCAAAACCTAAACTTAACATTGTTATTGGATTTTTCCCTAGTTCCTGAGTATCTAATAAAACCTTAAACACTTTTCACATGGGCAAAGTCTACATAGTTGGCATTCAATTTCTTCTTGCATCGGAAATTAGTAGTACAATTTATTGTGAAGTAATGTACCCATAATCTGACTGTTAATTTAATATGAATAATTTAATTTGTGTGTAAATAAAATTATTAGCAACCATCAAAGATTCTATTTTTTTAATTTCGATAATAATAATAATAATTATTATTATTATTATTATTATTATTATTATTATTATTATTATTATCCAGAACCACACATCCATACACAGGTGCAAAACATTGGAACCAGCCCTTTCAGGCTAATGAAGTTTGGATGATAACTCACAAGCTAGTGCAACTACTTCATCAAACCCAATGTGCGAGAACTTAACTGAACGAATCAAAGAACATCTGGTTTCAAGTTTCTCGTTTCCTTAGCACGAGAAATGTCCTAATGTCTGCTCACTAAAGGTGTTAGAACAAGCCGCAAACACTCATTAACACAACCCCAGCTTGGCAGTGAACACACGTTAACGTAGGGCCACCATGCGGTCGATGTTTCTATAAAAGTCGTCTGCAGAGCCGTCACGCTCGTCCACCCTGAAAGTCGGCTTGGCAGCAGAATCCCGCAGAACATTTGTAACTTAACACATGGAGTATCGACGGCCAAAGCTTCGGATTCTGACGCGGGGGCCGGTGACAACACCAGCGCAACCCTCTGTTCGCATCCCTTCGGGCAGAGTTACAATAGATGCAACGTTCGTCACCGCTTCGTCCGTGTCTTGCAGCTTTAGAACCAACAAAACCACAACCACCACAACATCACTACCACCACCACCACATCACGATCGCAACTAACCCCACTACAAGATCACCACTACCAACCTACCACCACAAAATCGTCTCATGACGACTAAAATATTTACCCATCACCCCATAACCGCCGCAACCACAACAGAATCATTACATGCCTACCACTAACTCATCAAACCCGCAACACATCGTCAACACATCGCCAACCCTACGCTACCGAAATCCACAACCCCTCTTCACATCCCCATCTCTACCACATCGCCAACACCAAGTCTCCACCACCACCACCACCACCATCACCGCCTCATGTCAGAATCACAGTACCACTACCCCGTTTCTCTACGACACCGCTTCCTCTCCCAATCACGCTGCCCAAGCATCACCGCCCCAACACTGACGCCAGCACCTCCGCAAAGACTCAACCGCAAAGTCTTCTCCACGCACCAACATCACGTCACTTAACTTTCAAACTCATCTAAGTGCACCACTGCACCCACTACTAACACTACCGCCATTTCCACCGCTACCGCTTTTTATCACCTACACCGCCGCCACCTTCTCTGGCTTGCCGCTGCCCTCATCGTGAGCACCATCTCTTGATTCCTTCTCAGCCCCTTGCCGGTATAAATGAGACCGAAAATAGGCCAGCCAAAATTAGGACATTTATGGTACTCAAAAAAAAAATAATTGCTTGAAATGAGATGTTCTTCGATTCGTTCAGTGAACTTCTCGCACATCTGGGTTGAGGAAGTAGTGGCACTAGCACTGTGGTTTCTTCTTGATCTCACACCGCGTCCAGCTGGGTTCCTCGCCAACACGTCCCGACGTGCTCCGCCGCCTCTGCAGCCATCGTGGCCACTGCTCCGCCTCTGCCTCCGCGGCGCGGCGGCCGCGTCGTCGTCCCTGGCGCGAACTGTTTATAGGGAATCGATAGGCGACTGGCGCTGATATCGAATTCGCGCGGGACCGCGACGCACCGGTCGGGGCGGGGGGTGGAGGTGGAGGTTGGGTGAGGTGTGCGGCTGGGCGCGGTGCGGACGACGAATGGAAGATGCGCGGAAGGAGGCGAAGAATTCTGCAGTCCTTGGGGAAACGTCTTAAAATTCAAGGTGAGAATGTAATAAAGCGGTACAAGAAGGTAATCAGATACGTTCTCGTTGAGGACCCAAAAGATAAAAATAATTAAAGAGTCTGGTATCTACTCATATCGACACTCTATATATTTTTGTATTTGCATAGATGATGCAACTTTTAACTAGCAACTAGATGGAATATAGTGAAGCACGATATCAGTTAAAATTGTGGACACTTTCTGTTTCCTCCTTATATTATATGAAATGAAACTTACAGGGTCTTTATTTTAACTCACAACGCATAATTGTGAGCGCCAGTCTTGTGGATATTTGGCAGATGTGTATATTTTCGAAAGTAATGAGAACTGTGGATGGCATGTCGGGTGAGAGTGAGGGAAGGGGCATTACTTTCCCGTATTAGTTTTCTATTTCCTTGCGTCTGGGCTAGCTATTCGGAATTGCCACATACTCGGGCCAGCTGTCATTTATCGCCGCCCAAAATGCATTTTTTTGACATTTTCATAGTTGTTCGTTTTCCTAATGGTAGAACGGAAATATTAATTTTATAATAATAAAAAACAGAAAAACCTTGTCCTAAAAGGCAATTTTCACTTAAAAATTTTGTGTCGTTTTAAAAAAAATGTCGTTTAAGCGCTATTAAAAAACCGAAATTTGTGTCTCTTTTTCAAAAACATTTTTTGAGTTTTCGAACCACTTCATTTGAAGTCATTTGAAGCACTTTAACTTACAAATACACTAGTGTTTACAGATTTCTAGTAATGAACGTATTAAAGATGTGAGAGATCTTTCAAAATTCAATACATTTGTGTAATTTTTGAAAAAACAATACCCCGAATTGACATTTATAAGTGAATTTTACCCTATTATTACAAGAAATTTAAAGAAAAAATTTGGAGCCGTTTTTGAGAAAATTTCGAAAATGTCCGAGGGGCTTCATGTAAATTTTGAAGAAATCGCGGCGCCTCGAGTGGAACCAGATCGACCGGGAAATATCCATTTTGGAAGAAATGGCTTGGCGTTAGTGTTGTTCACTGACACCGGACGGACAGACGGACGGACAGACGGACAGTCGGGACGGACGGATGGACGAACGGACGGACGGACGGACGGATGGACGTTTTGAAAGGAACCACTTTTTCGGTATCAGGGGATCCCAAAACATCGATTTTCCGCAGCATTACATGACTTACCCTATACTACTTATAATACTCGGTATATACTACGAATAATACTCGGTATATACTACGTATAATACTCGGTATATACTACGTATAATACTCGGTATGTACTACGTATAATACTCGGTATATACTACGTATAATACTCCGTATATACTACGTATAATACTCGGTATATACGTACGTATATGGGAAAGTAAAAAATAGTAATGGGAGACTAATTTTGAAGAACGTGAAACAGAGATCTTTACAAAGAGGAAAAGTATATTTGGATTAAATGCTAATGAAAAGATCTCGGAACTACCTTCGAACATTTTTGTCAAACATGTAGTGTTCATTGTTATTGTGTAAACTATATCCCTTTCATTAAAATAGAAGAGGGTTCAGTGATGTTTCATCAACATTTGTTTGTTGTCTCACATTTCATCAACATAGTTTGGAAAGAAACAATAAACTAAATGTGAGTGTTTTTCAACGAAAATTTGCATTTAGGTCCAGGTTTTACTTTTCTCTAATATTTTTAGAGCCAAATCAGAATTTTTGGGAGCAAAAATACAGAAAATGTGAAAAAATTACCTGTGAAAAAATCTGAAAAAAGGCGAATATTGAAGGCAGATGGAAAGAAGGGAAAAACCAAAAAAGTTAGCCCAGACTAAAGAGATTTGAAATCTAACTACTGCGAAAAAGGTCTGACTTTTTGTAGCGTCCATAGTTTAATTATATTTGCCCTTCTCCCCATAATAATAGAACATAAAAGAAACTAGACGAGTTGGTAACTAACTAAGCAGACACTGGGTAGTAATGGCACTGTGTCAAACTTTAGTAATGTTGCCGAAAGGTGTAATAAAAATATTAAAATGTAATTTCCTCTATTCCAGTGTTCTCTTATTTAAAATGAGTCTTTGGTAGAAAGAAAGAATTTACATGTTGGACTTTTGTAAGCGTTCCTGCAATCCACTACGGATTTCTAGAATAGTCTTGTTGCTGAAATTGAATTCCATACCTAATACGTGTGAATGCACAGATTGCTGAGGAAGTCGTTTCTTCTTTGACAAAGCACAAACGGTCTATTGAGGAAAAAACACTACTTCAGCTAGTCTTTGGCAACACAGGATCGTATACAATACACCCAGTTAACTAGCAAAGCGGAAATTTGGCGCAAGTGTGGAGGGGGGGGGGAATAGAGTATTTTAGTGAAGATACACATAGTCAACAAGGAAGATTGAGAGGTTCAAAAAAGACAATAGATGTAATTCCTACCTTCGCCTTGAAAATGTGTCCAATTAAAATACTTTGAGGAAGATGGAAGAAATATGATTAAATATACGTTATTTGAGCATTTAAAAAACTGTTGACTTAAAAATAATATCATTGGCACAAAATGTAGGTACTCAGAATATTTCTAATAGAAAGAGTTAACAGAAAGGTACTAATAGGAAGATAATTTTTTAAATTTCTTTTTGCTTTTAAAATGTGTAAATTAAAATACACAAAATAAAACTAGATAATGATTAAAAAGACATTATCACAAATAAACTCATTGAAATGTTCCTTTTAATTTTTTAAAACCACCCGCCTTAAATATTTTCTGAAGTCGCTCTCTGGCGGTTGTCTCGGTGGATATGTCACCCTCGCCTCCGCCAGCGACAAAGAACCAAGGCCACCCTCTTGCTAATGACGCCCACAGTTAGCAGCACCGTCGCTGCGTTAGAGGGTGGGGGCGGGAGCAGGCGCGGGCTCGACGAACGCTCCGAAATAGTGCTGGAGCCAGGCAGGCTGCTCTGCCAAAGAACGATACGAGGAGAGATTGTACCGGGAGCGCTTCTGATGCGGAAAACTTGTTTCTTTAGAGGTTCAGATGCTCTCAGTCGTGCACGATTGCGGGTGACGGTTGGCGCGGGGATGAGAGGAAGGAAATAGTCCACAGTGCCATTGCGATGCTAGAGACTGCTCAACATATGTCAAGTATCATTACCATTTTTATCATTTTCATGTTTTTGATCAGGTGGATTTTATTTAATTTACTTCCACTCGACGCTTTGCTTTTTTGCTCTTTGTGGTACTTCTCTTACCTCATTTACTTTGGATTGGGTTCCTTTCTCAATTGTTTTCAGAAATTTGACATTGCTTGTGACCTCATTCTTTCGTCTAAAATTATGTTATTTTCATTTCCTTGTTCTCTTTCTTTCCACATTTAATAGCAGCATTTTGTTTCCTGCTATTCTAAATACTTCTTCATTATTTACACTGATCTTTTCCTCACCCTTCAAGATGTGCACATGTCAAGTGCTGTCAGTCGCATTTTTCTCTTCTTGTTTACACCATGTTTCTGTTTCGTATATTAATATATTTCAGAATGAGATATTAATAATTCAAAATAAACTAAGGAATGTTCTTATGATATCAAAATAAAATTCTTAATAGGAATTACAAATTTATTGACTTATTTACATGGAAGAACCGTCGGGATTATGTTATAAAGGTAATAAAAATTTATCTTAATCACAATTGAGAAAAATCATTAATTTATATCAAAAATAAAGTAAACATATAAAATGTATGTAATAAAATAATCACCTATTTGGTAGTATTCTTATCACAATTGTTACCAAAAATTGTTGACAATATTATTAAAACTATATTAAGAATAAATGAAGAATAGGTATTTGTTGTTTTCAGAGTCGGAAGGGGCTGAAAATGGAAAACCCTTTGCGTTTCCCACTTTTTCTGTTTTATTTAGTAACTGAGCCTTTAAATACACTAACAAAACTGTTTAATGTTATCCAAAAAAATGTTGGGCGCTATCTTTAAAAAAGTTTCTTTGAAGATATCCCTTTCTTTGTAAATACTTATGTGCCTACCGTATTGTAATAGTGTATTTTAAATTCGCTCTAGGAGAGGATTCAAAATACTTAATACAATCCTGAAACACAAATAATTTATTTTTGATGAAGTTACGGAGAACGGATCAAAAGGACATTCTTTTCGCGAAATCTCATCATTTGAGTGAGCGACGTTCCGTAGTTCATCGCGAACATCACTCTGGCTTCATCGCCACTTCCGAAGTCCATGTAGCGCGCATCCATCTTGAGAGCGTTTCACGAGCGCCATCTTTCTCCGCACCCACGCACAGGTCGCGAGCTCAGCGAAGACAAACGAACATCGGATGGAGCGCAACCGGATTAGAGGCAGCGGGCGGAGATTTAATCGGGCGGGTTATTGAAGGCGAGCGGAGGCGGGGCCAGAACCGGCTGGCGGAGGGGGGAACGCTGCAGGAAGAAATATGACGGATAACCCGATAAATGACAGGCGGTACCGCATGGGGAGAATCGAGAGGAAGACAATAAACCGTCAGAAGGCTGGCAGCGGCGGTGGCGGCGGTGGTGACGGCGGTGGTGACGGCGTCGATTGAACGTTGGGCGAGCTTGGGTTGGTTGGGCGAGGAAGTGTGGCGAAGCGAGAGGAAGTGGGGCCGGATGAAGCGGGGTGGGGTGCAGGGGGCGGAGTGAAGCGGGGCGGAGTGAAGCGGGGCGGGATGAAGCGGGGCGGGGAAAAGTGAGGCGGGATGAAGCGGGGTGGGGTGAAACGGGTAGGGATTCAAGGTTTGGTGGGTTCTTATGAAAAGTAACGGAGAGGGGCGAGGTGGATGGGGCTGGAATGATTCGGGGGAAATCAGGATGGGCGCCGGAGGAGGAGGAGAACAGAGCGGTGAAGAGCGGAGAGGGGCAGAAAGAGGCTAAGCAGAGCGGGGCGGGGTGGAAAGGGGACAGCGCTGACGTCAGTGGGCCCGAGAGGAGAGGGTGAATAGAGTGGTGAATAGCGGAGAGAGAAGAAAGGGGTTATGTAGAGCAGGGCGGGGCAAAGAGGGATGGGGATTCACAGATCGGGGCGTGGAAAGGCGAGGAGGTGAGTGGCGAAGGAGGTGGAGGAGTGAGGCTAGGTAGTGCGTGATTCTGCGTGGTGTGACCAGACAGAGCGGGTTGAGAGGAGACGCGAGGCTCGCTATACGAGGTAGAGCATTGCGGGGCAGCACGGGTCGTATCTGACCGAGTAAGGCCCGGGTGGAGCAGGGTAGATTGGACGGAGAGGAGTTGTGCGGGGGCGAGGCATGGATTCCGGAAGTAGACGGCAACCGGAAAAAGGAGGAATGACGAGCGAGGATGGGATGGGAAGGGAGTGCCGGGGGGTGGGAGGAGAACGGACGTGGAGAATTACAGTCTGCAGTGAACGAGCCGGCGTGTGGCGGTCGCCGCCTCCGCCGCCCGCGTTCCCGCTCCCGCGCAGCTGTCACAGTCAGTTCTGGCGCCGCGCGCGCCGCCGCGAACAGCGCTAGCATCGGCGCCCACTCGCCGAGGCGGATTTGGGATGTCTTCCTGAATGGTGACGCTTTTTCCCCCAGAATGAAGTGCGTGAGAGAAGAAAAACGAGCCTTGATTTAATGTTTAGTACTCATGTACTGAAATAACCTTCAAGGCCATGAGGGATCATCGAAATCACCATTTTACTTACGACATGCGACAATATTACTGTAAAAGGATTTGTAATGTGTCAACATTGTTTCTTACCCAGTTACGTCTGAAACAAAGAAGAAGATGTAATGTCTTTTGTTTCTAATGTTGGTAATTATTTAATGTGTCACTAGAAAAAGAAGTTCTTGAACGCAATAAAAAATAAATGTCACCTTTTAAAATATACATTATATCAGCAGAATTTAAACATTTAGCGAAAGCAAACCTATGTTCAAGTGCCAAGCAAAACTTTTTTCGCCCTCGTAGAAAGTTAATTGAAATAAATTTTGCGTGATAGGCATCCACTGAAAGACAGTAATTGTCTCTCTCACAAAGTAGTTTTATCCTATATCCACAATGGAAAAGACAAAAACAGACTTTTTATTTTCATTCACCGGAAATTGAAATCGTTTCCACAAACAAACATTTATGGAAGTCTAGACCAAACAGCCCTTTATCTGGACCCACGTAATATTCATCGATTGGATAAACACAATAAGAACGAGAATAATTTGGCGGTAAAGTATCCTCCGCTTCTTTTGATACTTTATCCATAGCTCGTTGATCGGCATTATAGGAAAACTCTCCAAAGAGCTGGCAAAAGCACGAGCAGACGTAACCAAATACGGTGTAACTATTCTCATCAAAAAGACGGAGACAAACCTCAGTTGAAAGTTGATAACTAGGAGGTAGAATTTGTTTAGTGCTCAAGGGAAAATCTCAAAGTATAGACGTACATACAGATGGCAGTAGAAGGGAGAAATTAATTGCCGACGCATGTAAGATAAATCCTGAGTTGATTAAAGTTAATCATTTGAGTATCTTCATAGGTAAATATAGATACAAAATGAATTGGAAAAGCATTTTACTTAAAGAAGTTGAAAATGAAAGAAAATAACAGAACGTCCCAAATTTCTTTACTTGAATGATGCAGCATTTAAATCACGCTGAAGAGCTGGCTTAGCTAAACCACAATTCTAGCTTCTGTTTGTCACTGTCGTACTTCAAAGTTTATACCTAAATTAAATTTACATTTTTGTATAAATGTGTCATTTAGTTGTGTACTGACTTGTCAGTTTCTGTTTCCGGATGTGATTTTTCTCTATCACTTTGGGGAGATGCTTGATTCATTTTAAAGAAACACGAGAAAATGCAGGGCAGTAATGAGACGATGCCTATTTACTATTGCAGAAATTATATTATTTACGTCACGATATGCCTAAATGAAATTTGCGGGAATTTGTAATAGAACTGGTAACTGGAACTACAAATGCAATCATAATTTAATTTTCAAGAGAATTTCAATGGCTCTTGAAACGCAATCTCTTGACCCGTCTTTGTAAGTAAACTCGATGTAGCACGTGGTAAATAATCGTTACGCGGATTTTCCTCTCAACGCGTAGAAGTACTTGTATTTTAGCCTCGGGTGTAGTTTCCTATGGGCGATGCAACCATCGACTGTTTGCACGATAATGAGTGCCCTAACGACATCTTTCTTAAGAAAATTAGCCAATCCATGTGGAATTTGACGCACAAAGCGAGTTCTAGACGTTTCCCCTTCCAGTTCCATCAGCTCATCATCGTTATCGCTATTATTCACTCAAAAGATAAGGCCTTACCTGTGTCAATGTCTAAGTACCTCATATTCTCGAAACAGCAAGAAATAAATAAATAAATAAAAATCGTAGAGGACGAACTGTTATAGCAAACTCATAGGGATATCACGGCGAATGATTGAAGAAAATTTGCTTGGCGGCAGCCGATGGACAAGGACAGGCGCATCTATCTAAATTTGTGTACAAGCGTAGAGAAATATTTTTTGCCCGGCTCAGCTATAGGTAGACAGTTATTCACAAAAAGAGATTGAAATTTGTTGGGGAGAATTACAGACATACCTCGGTTTTTAGGTCGTCTATTTCGTCCGATTTGGCTTTGGATGATGTTCAAAGGTGAAAATCGGTTGAAGTTTTTGTATGTCCGCTAGGTTTTTGGGCTGTTGAAATGGCTCGTACAAAATACATCCGTCTGCCCGCTGCACCAAATTCTCATTTACTGGAATTGAGCAGAAAATATCCCATACGTTCCTGCCACTATCTTTGCTATTCGTTGAGCTAGTATTGCAACGCGCATTCGTCCGAAACATTTTCCTCCTCCCGCTTTTTACTCTTTCTCCCCTCCTCGCTGTCTTCCTGAAACCAAGGAGAGTCCTCGGTAAAGGGAAACATCATATCAAATGTTATTTATCGATCATGAATCATGTCGTGAATCGTTTCTAATAAAATATTATTTTTTCTAAATTATATCCTCAATTAAATGTATTTTTGTTAATATTTTTGAGTGTGTGGAAGGGATTAATTGAATTTACAGTATTTAATACGAGAAACATTGCTCATTATTCCGAACATTCAGTTTTTGTGAACATTTTCTAAACGAACTAGACACGAAGAGGAAGGTTGCACGTCGAAGCACGGGCTCCAACGCTAGGGGCAGGGGGCGAGAGGTGCGAACTGCATAGATGGCTGCGCGGCGCAATGAAAGGCGACGGCCGAGACGGGAGGCGTCCGGAAAGAAGGAGGGCGCGGGCCGCGCCGGGTCGCGGCGAGGAAATGAGGGACGTCACGGAAGGGGGGGTGAGCAGGGGAGGGAAGGGGCGGGCGCAACGGTGCGAGGCGGTGCGGAAGAGGCGCCGCGAGGGAGAATTTCGGTATAAAGCTTTCGAATGTGGCCTTTGGAGACAAATGGAGCGGCTGAAATGGAGAGGGCGGCGGAGGGAGGGGACGCCGCCCGAACAAATATGGGAGAGATAGCGCAAGCGGAGTCGCACGGGGGAGTCTGGCTGCTGTAAGGTTCTCTAGTCACCGCGCGTTTCGTCTTCGGGCGATAGTAGTCCGGCGTCACCACAACCACCGTCGCATCGCAGGAATATTAGGGTTACTATCGCCATTACTTTTCCCGTCACTTGCACTATCACTTGCACTGTCACTTGCGCCGTCACTTGCTCCGTAACCTGCACTGTTACTTGCACCATCACTTGAACCGTCACTTGCACCATCACTTGCACCGTCACTTGCACCGTCTCTTATGCTTTCCTATCCTTTGTTATTTCTATCGTCAAATCATCATTCACGTCCACTGTTACATCCTTCAGCGCTGCTTTCAAAATCACGTTCGACGACACACCTGCAGTCACGTTCACCGTCTTTGCAAACCATCACGCCCACATCCGCTGATCAACCCACGTCGTTCTTGACGACCTTTACTCGTATATTACTACCGCCGATCTTCCTAATCCATCTGCTTATTCAGCACCGTCTTATCACTTTCTGCTTGTTACAGTCGTCTTCCAAGACCGTCGCGTTATTTTGTTTTTATCTCCGTATCTGGTCCCATCATCCATTTATCACATAAATCTAACGGCTCCCTACCCATAACTTCCCGTTGATGCATCTTCCGTTTCACTGTTTTTCACTTCAGAGTATATTCCATTTTCTCGTTTTCCCCTCTCTATTCCTGGAACTTCATAATACTCTTCCTACAACCTATCATATTCCACCGAGTTTCGTGATTACCATGCTACCTTCCTCACGCCAACGTGAAAATTGTCGTCCTTAATTTATTGTCCATACTTCCGCAACATCGTCTCCATTTTCTTATTCTCAGCTCTTTCTCTTCCTCTTCCATCGCTGAACATGGCCATTTCCTTCGCATAATATTTTCAAGAGCCCCAGATCATAACAATACTATCACCTTTACTCTCACACTTCCTCCACCACTTCGGTCGCATTTCGCGACCATTGTCGTTTCCAGTGTCGTCTGCCCTTATCTCCTCTGCGCCTCTGCCCTCATCTCTTGCGCGACAACCAGACTCCTCGGGCCAAAGTTGTCTACCGATTGCTGCAGCAGATGTCGCCTCCGTTGCCTCTGTGGCCACTGTCGCCTATGTCACCATCGCAGTCGTGTTTCCTATTACCTTCACTACTATATTTTTTTACATTTACCTTCTCTCCTACCTGTAACTCCGGCTCCGCTTTCTCCAAAGCCACCTGGTTATTCACCTCACCGAAGTTTCTGTCCCCATCGCCTCTCCACCTCCTCAGTAGTCTCTGTAGCTTCTGCCGTCTCCACCGCCGCCGTCTTCGCCTTAACCGGCTTCTCCTGACTGTTACTTCACCAACGCGCTTACTCTTTTTGCTTTCTTAATTTTTTTCTTCCCTGTTCGCCGCTGTCATCGCCTCCTTCGCCCCCTCTTCCTGCAGAATCGCCACCGCAACCGCAGCCATCTGCCCCGCCTTCATCGACATCTGCTTTGGACGTCTCCTGCGTCTTTTCTCTCTTTGCTTTTACAGTGATTCTTTTCCTCCGCCTCGCACCGTTTCGTTATCTCCCACTTCATTATTTTCTGTTCTTATGACTTCTCTTTCTCTTCGGCCCCTATCAATTCCAATCGCTTCCTCCTTCGCCTTCTTCTCTTCCTCCGCTTCTTTCTTTTCTGCCGCTTACTACTTCTGTCTCAACAGCCTCTTCCTCCTATCCCACCCCATCTTCCTCCTCCGACTCCTTTTCCTCCACCTTCATCTCCTCCTCCTCCGCCGCCGCCGCCGAGGTCCGAGAACTCGCCATGATGTAGTGGCCGGAACCTCCACGGGGGGCCGCGAACGCATCGGGGTGATGAACGATAACGGGCGGAGCGACCCGTTCCTTGGACCCGTTCCGCGAGAGCGCGCTCGCACTCGGGACGGACACCTGCCCCACTGGGCCTCGCCCCCGCGCGGCCCCTGCGATTCGGCTCCCGCGCTGCAGGCTGCTACGCTCATCTTCATCTCCGGGGAGGTGTGTACGTATCGCTGTATTGTACCCACTTCCAGCTTTATGAGGCATTCGAATTGGCCGCATCGAAGTCTAGAGAGTTTCGTAATCCAATAAGATTAATGTTTAGAGTAAAAATATTCATACTAATAATTTTTCAACTCAGTTTCGGAATTACATGTTACTAGTCACACCTACTTATTGAAGCCTAGTTGTAACTCATTTTGCGCGTATTATTATTATTATTATTTTCCCGTTACATCACGACTAAAGATGTTTTGAGTCGGCTGAATATAAGATCTACTCCAGGTTGCAACCAGCTACCTAAGGAGCAGATCCGGTCACTATCAGTGCCTCTACAATACTTTACGCAAAATGTGGGCTGTTCCAAATAAAGCAATTTCTTGCACTTCCCAGTCTTTTGAATTACCTGGGAGTTTAGACAAGTTCTTACTCAAATTTTGCGGAACAAATCCCAGAGCTCCGATAACTATCGGGACGACCTGTGCCTTTACGCCCCACATTCGGCTGATCTCGATTTCCAAACTCTTGTATTTAAGACGTTTCTCTGCCTCCTTGGTAACGACGTTTTGATCGCAAGGTACAGCAACATCGACAAGTAAACACGATTTTTTCGCCAAATCTCGGATAACTATATCCGGTTTGTTTGCCGCTATCGTGCGATCAGTTTGAATTTGTTGGTCGTACAATATCGTACAGAATCCAACGGACGTCACCGGTTTTGGTGAGTGTTCGTACCACTTGAGGCATGTGTTTGGAACTTTGAGGGCGGTACAGATCTGCCAGTGGAGGTAGCTACACACCCTGTCATGTCTTTTCAGGTATTCTGTCTTTGCTAGGATTGGACAAGCTGAGACAATATGATCAATGGTTTCTACTTGCTCCTGGCAAATGCGGCATTTATCATCTTGGGAAATTTTGAGAACCGCTTTATCATAATGTCGTGTTCTCAAGGCCTGATCTTGGGCAGCTATTACAAGTGCTTCCGATTCTGGCTTCATCCTTCCCCTTTTAAGCCACATAAATGATTGATCTTTATTGATCTGCACCTTGTCCATTCTTTTTAGGTATTGTCCGTGGAGTGGTTTGTCTCTCCACGTTTTCTTTAACATTTTTTGTGTCTCACACTTCATGTTTAGCAGCATCAGAAGTTCAGTGTCTGTGTTATTCGACGTGTCTTGCCTAGTTTTCTTCGCAATGCTTCTTGCTACACTAACAATGCCTCTGTTTCCCATTCTTCGGTCAGATTTCATGACCTGCCTCATTAGAGGGTCATCTTGATGGCTGACTACATACTTCCCCAACCCGACTATTGCGTTGTGCCAGGAGGCTTCAATTTGTCTGAGGCCTCTTCCTCCTTCCTTACGTGACACATAAAGTCTATGTATATCAGCTCGAGGGTGGGCAACATGATGCATTGTTAGCAGTTTTCTGGTTTTTTCGATCCATGGTGCGAATTTCTAGCTCAGTCCAGTCCACTAGTCCAAAACTGTATTCGGCTACAGGTACCGCCAAACTACCTATTGCAGATATTTTATTCCTGGAATTCAGTGCGGACTGCAGGACCAGTCTCACTCTCCTATAATACTCCCTACGAATTCTCTCTTTCATTCTGTCGTTCGAGATGGTTTCACATTCTTCAATGCCCAGATATTTGTAAGTTTTACCTGGCTCAAGATCTTGAATCACAGTGTGCGTATCAATTTCAATGTTCTCAGACGTTGTGAGTTTCCCTCTTTTTAAATTGATTTTTGCACACTTGTCAAGACCAAACTTCATGCAGATGTCATTGCTAAAGTCATTCACGACAGACAGCATTTGGGAGAGAATCGCTTCATTCTTAGCAAACACTTTCAGATCATCCATGTAAAACAAATGTGATACTGGCCTTTCATCACCATGGAGCTTATAACCAAAGTCAGCTTGCGACAACTGTCTCGATAGTGGGATCAAACTAATGCAAAACAGCAGAGGGGATAGTGAATCTCCTTGAAAAATACCCCTGTTAATCTGAATACTTCTGGTTTCTACTGCTTCCTTTCCGCTGGGTATTAGTAACCTGGTACTCCACGACTTCATACTAGCCTTGCAAAATTCAGTAAGTCTAGGATGAAATCGATAGATCTCCAGGGTCTTCAAATCCAATCGTGTGGTACACTATCAAAGGCCTTTTGGTAGTCAATCCAAGCCATGCTCAAATTACGTTTGCGTTTCTTTACATCATTCAAGATGACTTTATTCAGGAGCAAGATTTCCTTACAGCCATAAGAGCCTTTACGACATCCTTTTTGTTCAGCTGGCATTAGATGATTCTTATCTAGATGTCTATACATTTTGTCAGCTATGGCTGAAGTTATAACTTTGTACAGTACTGGCAGACAAGTAATTGGCCTGTAGTTCTTCGCCAAAGAGCTGTCTCCCGCTTTGGGTAGCAAATACGTGATGCCGCGTGTGAGCCATTCCGGGATTTCCTTTGGGTTTTCAAAAATTTTATTAACAGCCTTTGCTAGATGAGAATGTATTGCTGTTAATTTCTTAATCCAATAAATCTGGATCTTATCAATCCCGGGGGACTTCCAGTTTCCCATGTTCTTAATTGCTTGGAAGAGGTCGTCTTCCGAGAATTGGTGAACATCTTCCACTGTTTCTACAAGTTCATCGGCAGCATCAACTTCAGATTGAAGCCAAGATGCGTCTTTGTTGTAGGATCTGCTCTCTTCCCAGATTCCTGCCCAAAATGCTTCGACGTCATCTTTTGAAGGAGTAACAGCTTTGCCATTCGGTTTTTGAGTCAGATTGCGATAGAATCTCTTCGCATCTGTTTCAAACAACCGGTTCTGTACACGGAAATCTATTCTACGTTTGTACCTTCTTATTCGTTGAGCCCATGCTTGAATTTTCTCTTTTAGCTTTTCAACTACCATTAGCCTGCTGGTGTCATTTTCAATTTGGTATTTTTGTTCAACATTGAATATCTTTCGTTGAACTTTAGAGGTGTGCGTTGATTTAGAAGATGCCTCAGCTAAGAGTGATATTTCACGCCGGGTGTCGGCTATCCGTTTCATAATTCTGTTCATCCATGGGGGTACAGAGCTGTTTACTCTGTTTTGCTGTCGGCCGTCGGTGTTCTTGGCTGGCCCCAAAATTATCTGAGATACTAGATATCCAGTTGCATATATGATGTGATTGATTTCAGTAATATCTAGATCTCTGCCTGGGGTCTCCACCACCTCATTTAAGACAGAATTCACTGTTTCTATCACTCTTTAGCTTTGGCATTTTCGTATATTCTCCTCAACGGTTCGCGAGATTCAAACGGAAGTTGACTAACTCTTTCTATCTCGCGCCGAAGGAGATTTCGCATCATGTCCTTATCGTGTAATTCATTGCCAGATGAGTTGTCACCACTGACGTGTGTTTCACTGGAAAGCGATGAACCTTCGACGGGATCATCATTTTCCAGTTCTACATGTTCGTCATGTGGATTGTTCGAGCGAAGTACATACTCTGCATTTCTCTCAATGTCAGCAAGTTGTTCTGCTGTGAATTTTCCACTGCTGAGTATGTATCGTCGTTGACTGGCAAGCTTCTTTGAGTCTAGGGTAGGTCTCATATCTGGGTTCCGCTCTCTCCATACCTTGAAAACTTCTATTTCTGAGCCCCCATTTTTGGCTTTTGCATAGTAGAAGCACCACATCACCTCCTTTAATTCATCCCGGGTCCATCTCTGACGATGGCTTCGAGCTACTGCCGGCTCTGGGTCCCTGGGACTAACACCCGTGGGATGGCCAGATGTCGACAAGGTGACATTAGCTCGGTTTCTGAGCAGGTATGGGACATTGGTAGAACAAGGCACGTTAAGATTCATTACATTGCTTGTTCTATCCATTTTGCTCATTGGTTTGAATTGAGGATTCGCAGGACGCAAGTTCGAGTTCACAGATCACACTTAACCCTCGGGTTGTTTCCTGCCATCCGTTACTGCGACCCACAGTGGCCTCAGGGCATCCCCCCGCAGGGCCCAGCAAGGGGTCCCTCCGATCGCCAGTCGGCATTACTAAACCCTACGGGATTTTCACTGACTGCTGAAGGCAGCCTCCTTCGCTGGCTAATGCAAGGTTCGGGCCTCCACTCTAATCAGTGGCCTGGTGTGCCAACCCAGTTTCTCTCCTGTACCCTCTATGGGCCGACAACAGGAAGTCCAAAGGTTCATGACCCTTCCCTCTCTACTTACTTCCCACTCTCCTCAAAATGGAGTACTTCTTCGTCTGACCCCTCACCTTCAACCTATTCAGCAAGGGAGGCCCTACCGGTAGCTAGGCTACCACTGACATAGCTTTAAGGCTCATGGGGGTACTCAAGCTCCACCACCAACTCCAAGGTCGTGTACTCCCTAGGTGGAGTTATTATTATTATTATTATTATTATTATTATTATTATTATTATTATTATTATTATTATTATTATTATTATTATTAGTATGTACTGTATTATATTTTTTTGGAGTTGACAGCCTTCAGGGCCTCTACCTACATCTTCTGGATTATTTACTTTCAATCTCCTGTTGATCTTTTCTAATATTTTATTGCAAGTATCTTTGTTAAACTAATTGCAGATAGCTAATGCAATAATTGAGTGCACGTTTCCTAAATGCTGGAAAAGCCATAATTTAGACATAATTAGCTAAGCAACTACGATAGGTAGAGTTTTTAAAGTTTGCTTTGAGCTAAAAGTGAGTGTCAAAAATTGTTAGTACAATTAAAAGGTGATAAGTTAATTCTCATTAATTTCCAGTTATCTCTACATTAACATTTGTCCTAATTTTCTTTTTACTTACACCTTTTTACACATCACTCCACTCTATTTCACTGTTCAGGGTGTATCCAAATACGAGTCTATATATGTGCGGGCGTGCTTCTGACGCCAAAACATAATAAAACACCCAGATGAACACGGGTCCACAAACGCTTTGGTAGAGCGTTACAAGTTATAAAAGTAATTAGCTTCAGACTTGCATTTTTCGACATTAATTATTGGAGGTGATTATGCTATTTGCTTTGTCTTCTCTAATTGTCTTTTACTCTCTGTTTCTTTTTATCTTCTCTTCTGTTTTTTATACATTCACAGTACGATTTATCATAATACTACACGTATTCACTGAGAAATGATGCACTACATCTATGGACTAGCAGATGACAATTGGATCTCTTTCTACTGTACATCCACAAGAAGCCCAAGTTGGAAAATTTATTTTCAATTACATTTGCCAATTTGTAACGGCTGTTATGAAATGCTGACAAATTTGGTTTCGTTAAATACTCAAGAACTCGGGAAATATTCAAAAAAAACAATGAAACTGTTTCCAATTCGGCAGAAAATGCAAATAATTGATAGTGTTATTTTTCTATTATCATTCCGCGCGTAGCGACTGAATTCTCGTTCTCAACCCCTCACAACTTGTGACATCATACGACAGCAAGGTCCCAAGGAAGAGGACGCCAGCCATTAGATATTTGCTGTTCGCGTATTGCCTTATGGAAAAACCACTTTTGAATTCTCTTTATATACAATATAGAACCGTTGAACTGTTACAGCAGTGTTCGTAAAGATGTTTTGTTAAAATAATTAATTTTTATTGAATCACAAGAGAGTATTTTATTTGTTGTTCTTAAGCAGTGAGATGGCATGTTTTCAAAAGCCATTTTGTGTAATTTTTTCACCATTAATTCTGCCGCTATATGTTACTGGTCCAATTCTATAATAGTATTTTTTTAACAAAATAAGTGGCTATCTTCTTGTTCAGTTGTAAAACAGGTTTACTTGCAGTCATTAACGATCTTTTTGGGATAATTCTCATTGTATAATGTGAATTATTTGCCTATGGTTTTTTGTTGATTTTTTTTGACCAGAATATTTCTGAAAAAATGTTTGTTAGAAAAAATGCAAAACAGGCAGCCTTGAAAACATACAAAAAAGTTTTCATTTGTTTAATTTCTACTTATCTTTTTACATGATTACGCTTTTGTTCTGTGCCAAAAACGTATTTAGATTAAAGAATCCGTAATTTTAAAATTATTTTCAGTGTCCCAGACAAATGGAACATTTTTGGATTAAATTGTGAACTCTTGTTTTTGTCATCTCTGTGTGACAAATATGCTTTATAAAATCAATAAGTAATTTGGAATCACTTTCGAAAAATGCATTGGATGTGAAATTGACGCCATATTAACTTTTTCAATAATCTCCTGTAGCTCTAATCTGATATGTCTTTTCTTACTTGTATCACATAACTTTCTTGATATCCTCATAGTCTGGACAACTACAAAGGCCTCCTTTTGTGCTTGAAAGTACCTCTTTTTTTCACCACTGACCTCTTGTTCTCCTGACTTCTTGAGTTTTCCTTTTTTCCACCAAATTGCCTTTTGACAGGACAAAGAGGCGCTCTCACTGATGTCATGCAACATCTTCAAATGTCCGTCTCTCTTGGAGCCCCGAGGGTCCCAAGCCGTAGACCCTTTGTGTACCGGAGATTTCTTGCTGAATAATGTATTGTGCGGGGAACACAAAAGAATCATATTCAGTGGCAGATGAAAAATTGTTAAAGCAATTTTTCATTATATTAATATTTTTTGTTTATATTAATATAACACTTTTATTCATTCAGTTCATGAACATAACTATCCTGATTGATTGCTGTGGCGTAACACTGATTGATAAAGTTCCCCGGAGGATATGTGTGTTGTTTGTTGTCGCGTGTCGTTGTAGCATGATTAGCCTTTAAATCCTTCATTTGACCCAGAGTACACCTGCAGTCATGTAAATTTCACCATTAACGACCTATAATCGTATAATTATTCGCACATCTCTTCTCACAATCTCTTAAACATACTTCATTCAGTGCATAGAAAGCCAAGCTCTCTCTGCGTCTGTCTGCCCAGAAAAATTACTTTAATATAGCCCCCCCTCCCTCTTCTTTGCACTCAAATGGGTGCAATTCACCAATTACACTGACTAGTGTCAAGTTTATATCAAATATAGTAATTATTTCGGAATATAAGATTTTCTGTGCTGATAAGCTTTTGATTACTATTGTGTGTCCATGATATCGAAGAGTGGATAAATCTTGTATGGTCCAAAGGATGGAAATCGTATATGAATGATAACATAGATGGAAATCCTTTATGAAATATATTACTTTCTCTAACATGTTGTGAGGTCATAATCCACCTTTTGTCGGCCTTTGATTTCAAAATATTGGATTGCTCAAACCGGCTCTTTGTCGGTCCGTCTATGACAACGCTAGCAACTAAACCCTCCAGTCGATTTTCTCCAAAAGAGGCATCACTGAGTGATCTTGTCAAACTCGAGCTCAAATTTGAAACGGATGTTTTATTTTTGGGGAGTAGTACTCAAGAATGGCTCCAGTTTTTATATAATGTTTTTCGGATAGAGATCGCTTGGATAGAGATTGCTTGGATAGACTACGCTTATAAAAATGGCGGAGGTCTGAACTCTTGAGTTTTCGGAAATTGGAAACGTTAAACCTTTTTTCGACTTTTTCCTACATCTACAACATTGAAAACAGAAATTATTGAAATATAAAATATATTCTTCAAAATTAGATCTTTGAATGATGTAATGTAATTGTTATAAAAATGTAAGTAGTTGTTATTTTTAATAGCAGTTTTGAGTGCCTGACAAATAATGAGATAGAAAATGTACTGTTGTTGCAACAACACTTAGATCACACTGTAAATTATTATTTCATTCAACGTTAAATAAATGTATATTAGGCAATAATAATTTGACCTGTGCAGTTGCCTTTCTTAGTCTAGCGATTAACAAAAATTGTTATTGCAAAATAACGTTTAATTTACCATAGACGAACATAGCATTTTTCATTTCTAATCTTAATAATAGATAAAATAAATATCTGTTATATTTGGTATTTAAAATATTATTTGTGAATTAGTATTCGCTATCTGATGATCTAGCCATCATCTAATCAGGGAAGTGCACTAACATAAGTAATTGTACTTGACGTAATTGCAGGAGACGTTCACCTAAAATGTACAAGGCCAGGACTGTTGCAGTTTTAAGAATATTAATAAGTTTATATAATTCAGAAATTAAAGTAGAAAATGGCCATAAAAAGATAAATATTTAAAGTATGGAAATAGCGGAACCAAAAAGTGTAAAGGAAATTCACTTTAGTTATCAAAAATGTATAAAGTTTAAACAATGGATAACTGATTTGTGTTTTGAAAATAGGAAAAATACAATTAAATATAACGTACATTACAGTAGGTATGGTTACGCTACTGTAACATTTTGACTCATGTGTCGTTATTTCTTAGTACTTTTGTATGCCATGAGAATAGCCACCAACACAGGTTTTTCCCCAGTTATCAAAAAAATACTAACGTACCCGTGCAAGAACTCTCGCGTGGTTTACCCCACCCTCTTCAATATATAATACACCTTTATCCATACAAACTATTCTTATTTAACTGTATTATCTAGCAAAGAGGTACACCCGTGTAATTCAATCTCGTAGATTATCAAGTAATTAGTAGCTTTGCATACAGATTCTACAGGCTCTGAACAGGTGAGGTAGAATCGAGAGGCATCGAACCAGCAAAAATATTATAAAATGGTCAAGAAGATCTCATCCTGTGGATTACGGTGTGAGGAATGTTTCTTTGAGGCTTGTGGCATCAAAAGTTTAGTTTTTAAGGCCCTAGAAAACTTGTTTAGGATTTATTTAACGATATAGATTAAAAAACTGACGTGCGTTGCGATTTGCATTTCACATGAATATTTAGATGCAGTTTTTAAAAAAATCGTTCATATTTTTAGAGTCCAAGTGCAATTTTGTCACGTCTCCGTGAAATTTTCTTTCTTTAGAGACATTTATAAAGATTGGTTGCGTGTGAGAGCCACAAAGGGAAGGTATACCACTGAAATAATATAGCAAACGATTTCCTGCCGTGTTCTCGTAAAAGCGGTAATTTGCAGGCTCATGAACACGAGTAAATTATTACAGCAGCCCTGAAATACGAAATTATTGTTGAGTATTACAATTAAAACTGAGCTAGCTAGATTTGAAACTAAATAAAAGTTTGAATAAGAAGAAGATACTAGTATTTAAATTACAGTGGTAGTAACAAATTACAGTACGAAATGGTGTGGCATTTACGATGCTGTCATCGAAATCAATATTAGATGTAGGCTCCCCATCGTAACAGTTTATTGTGGCATAAAGCTTTTTCGGCCGCATTGCGGCCATCTTCAGTGCTACAAAAATAATAATAGTAGTAATAATAATAAAAATAATATATCTAAATTACAAAAAATTTTTAAAATTTTAAAGAATTAAAAACTTTTTACAGAATATTGTCAAGAATTGGTTTTTAAGAAAATGTAAAATGTGAAATGGACATATAAATTTTTTAAAAAATGACAAATTAAAATTAAATTAAATAAATGGAATCTATTACAAATAATATTATGAAGCAAACTGGAGTGAAAGAAAACTGGAAAAGTATAATAAATGGAAACATAATTTTGAATAAAAAATGTACATTTTGAAGAGAGGTGAAAATAGAAAATGAATAAATATGTAACTAAATAAATAAATGAATTAATAAATTAATAAATTTAGGTGAGCAAACTGACATACCTATCTGAGGCGGCTGTGGGCCTCAGTCCAGACAAGACATTTCATAGTACGGTTCACAGATTGTTCTCAATTCCTCTCTACCCCCAGAACATCAGGAAAGAAATTCTTATCATTAAACAAATAGCTACCAATAATGGCTACAACGACTGTCTTATTGACAATCTTATCAAAAGAAAAACTATCTCCCTTAACACAAAAACATTAACTTCACTGACTCCCACGCACACAACACAACACGCACACCAGATATACCATCCCCTTCTTTGGAACATTGTCACTCAAAATTGCCAAAAGCTCAGTCAATTCGACATACACGTCACATTCAGCACACCAACCTGTCTCCACACCACACTCTCCCACAACAAGATCCGATCCCCATGCCTCTATCATGTGGGGTGTACTCCATTTCCTGCGGTAGTTGCAATGCTAAATATATTGGCCAAACCGGAAGATCCTTTAAACAAAGGATCAAAGAACATAGACAAGCTCTCACACAAAAAACCACACATTCACACTTTGCCAACCATCTATTAGAACAAGGACATTTCATTTTCTATTTTCACCTCTCTTCAAAATGTACATTTTTTATTCAAAATTATGTTTCCATTTATTATACTTTTCCAGTTTTCTTTCACTCCAGTTTGCTTCATAATATTATTTGTAATAGATTCCATTTATTTAATTTAATTTTCATTTGTCATTTTTTAAAAAAATTATATGTCCATTTCACATTTTACATTTTCTTAAAAACCATTCTTGACAATATTCTGTAAAAAGTTTTTAATTCTTTAAAATTTTAAAAATATTTTGTAATTTAGATATATTATTATTATTATTACTACTATTATTATTTTTGTAGCACTGAAGATGGCCGCAATGCGGCCGAAAAAGCTTATGCCACAATAAACTGTTACGATGGGGAGCCTACATCTAATATTGATTTCGATAACAAATTACAGTTAGGGAAAAGTGAAAAATTTCACTACATTCAAAATTTAGATGTTTTGTTGGTTACGAACTAATAATATTGTGTGCATTATCTGATAATTAATAAAATAAGACAGATGTCTAGTATTCTTTCCCTGGACGGATGACAGAACAGTTTGAAACAAGCGCGACACGTTGGACGAACTGTGTCAGCATTCCGTCCTACGAACCTAGTCTTCTCAGAACCGGAATAGAAGTACTTCGCGCGGCCTCTTTGGCATCCAGTGAGACCTCTATTATCGTCAACTTAGAGCCACTTCATGGCTAGACCTACATTGAGACTACTACTTGTACTCCGACTTCAAGAGAGTGGCACTTCAAGGTCACGAGCTGCTCGGAGAATGGGAACTGTCATCCAATCGGAAGCTTCCTTACGACTTAAATTTTTGGTATTGGAGCTCCCAATTGGATGACAACGTCCCATCTCCTTCCTGCTCGTGATCTTGAAGTGTCACTAGGTTTAAATCGGAATCAATGAAATACTACTGATTGACAGTGACTATTCACTGATGGTGGTAGTTATAGCCCTGCCACTGACAATCAGTGAATTGAACTGAAAAAATCAGTGAAAATCAGGTCCACTTTTTGAATCAGTGAAATCTCACTGTTTGAATTAGTGAAATTTGTAACAACAGCAGCTCGTGAACGACTGAACGATCAGTGAGCGATGGTGGCGCGGCACTTTTACCACTGACGACTAGTGAAATGCTGGCGGTTATTATGAAAAGGTTCGCATATTCGCTGATTGTCAACGAAACTACACAAATCGGCATGAAGATATCAGTGACTTCCGCTCTCACTGATTGAATCAGCGACAATTTCACTGATTCAGATTAAGAGAGTACCAACCTGCTCGTGTGCAGGGAATACGAGAAAGTTCGCGCGGCTGCAAGTTTTCACCCACACGACGAACGCGTCGCGTCGCGCCGCGCCGCTCGCCGAGGCAAAAGCGATTGGGGCGCTCTCTGTTTTTCCGCCGAGATAATGCAGTGGACCGCTGCGCAGAGTGCGAAAGAGAGAGGGATACGGTTAGGGGCCATTCATACCTGACAGCTGTTGTGGAAAAACGAACGAGCAGCGCTTTAGAAATTTCTCCGCGTCGGGATGAATTTATTTTCTTTCGAGCTTAGCGCTTCCCCGAGTGTATTTTGCCGGAGAAAAATTGTGCCTCTTTCTGTGTATCATTGGCGGAGCCGGAACAGTTTTCATTCGCAGGTGTGGCAAACGACAGAGGGGAAACTGCAGTAATAACAGATAATTAGAACGCAGTCTTTAGTCTCTATTTTCTCTCGGCAAAGTACATACAGAAATGCTATTTTTTACATCTTAAAGGTGAGATATTCTTCGGCACTCCTCTCTTAGTATGTTTGCTCAGGTTATAATAAAGTGCGGTTTGGACCATCAAATTCTGTGACCAAAAAGTTCTGTGCAACGGAGTTTTGAGGCTGTAAAAGCTTGTGAAGATTTCCACCTTTCTCTCAACATCTTTTGAAAAATGTATGATGTGAGATAATCTGTTTATAATTATTCAATTAATTAACGAAAATATCTTAAACAAATGAGGGGTACATTTCCAGAAAGTTGTAAGTACCGAAATAGAATTTGTTCATGAAGCAAAAATAAAAAGATTGACATAGTTCTTTTTTTTATTCCGTAAGAAACATTTTCATCCATGACTCTAGATATTTTCGTTTCCTTTTAAATATTACCTCTTCCATTATCACACATGGCTTCTAATACATAATAACAAACTTCCTAATGAAACGGGCATGTAATAACCGACAAATGCAACCGACACTTATGACGTTATGCCTAGCACAACAAGTTGAAGAGCCCTCCATGCGACTGGCTGTAGGCAAAAGGCTGCCACGATCCATGCAATTGGAGCACTTACAACCCATTTCTACGAAAAAGTCAGTTTCGAGTGTTTTGGCATTTACAACGATATGGAAATGCACGCCTGAAATATGTTTAGTTCCTTGAGCAGAATAGTGAGAATAGCTTAGGGAAAACAAAGGTGTACTGAGCTGGATGAACAAATGGAGGAAATAAAGATGGAAATAATGCTTACAAAATGTTTGCGAAATAACTAAATTTTTATTTACTTTTACAAGATTAATGTGAAGAATTGCATAAGAGTTTGTATATTTTTAAATTTTCTACGATTGACATGCAAGCTAATTAAATAAAATGCAAACAGACATTAATCTAAACAAGCCTACCTCCATTGTCGAATGACTGGAGCAATTATTCTACTAAACTCGGTAGCCTACGTACTTAACTTCAGTTGTTCACTGTTGAGCGTGTAGGTTCGAAACGTTTGTGACGAGCCCATTACACTAAATTCAATCCTTAATGAACACGCCAATGCCTAATCCCAATTGTCTCACTTAATCGCACACCCTGCAGCTTAACACGATTATAATGTCTCTTAATTACCCCGTATTATGATCGCACACACGCCCTCGCATCCTTCATTGCCATTCTGTTCGACATTCCAGTTATTTACGTACATCAACCGCGATTCGGAGCTCAGTCAAACCGAAGCGGACAATAACGCTCGAACAACCACACCACTTTCCTCGAGAAGTTTCTTTGACCGCGTAATTCGCCTACCGCCCGAGGGGTGGTATTCGCGAGCACTCGACATCCGCGCTTCGTTGATTACTCCACAAACAGTTCCCTGCCCTCGTGATCTCCTCCCCCTCGTTATCTATTCAGCAATACCCGCGCGGTTTGTAGCGCGCTCCCTCTTTGAGTTGACGCGTCTTTCAACAAAAGCGAAGCGATGCGCGCGCGTTTGACTCCGCTAATTAGCGCGTGTGGCCCTCCGGCACTGCCCCGCACCGCGCTGCCCCGCCCCGCCCCGCCCCGCCCCGCCCCGCCCCGCCCCGCCCCGCCCCGCCCCGCCCCGCCCCGCCCCGCCCCGCCCCGCTGTTTTCCTTCCGCTTGCCTCCCACCCCGCGCATTCCATGGAACTCAGCGGGAGTCACTCCGTATCATGCCCTGGATGCCACGACACATCCCTACGTCCCGTCACACACGTTTCGCCACACACGACCCGCCACACACATCCCGCCACTCACGTCCCGCCATACTTCCCGCCACAAACGTCCCACCACTCCCGTCCCGCCACACACGTATTGCCACACATGTCCCGCCACATACGTTCCCGCCACATACGTCCCGCCACACACGTCCCGCCACACTTGCCGCCGCACATCCCCTATCACACACATCTCGACCCACACGTCTCGCCACATACGTCCCGCCTTACACGTCCCGTTCTCCAAGCAATATTCTCAAGCCCTGTCTTCCATAGGACGTCCCCCAGACCTCGGTCCACAACACCCCTCCCTTTCCCACCATCCTCAGCGTGCTATTCCTCGACCTATGCAACGTCCACCCACAATGAATTCTAGGTCATGTTCCACTCGTTATGCCCCATGCGGCACATCTAACATGCAGTATCTCAAGGACCATACCCCACACTCAATGCTCCCCAATCTACGTTTTGCACGTCCTATTCTAATCATTTTGAGAGGCGACCGGAGTATCCAGGAGGTGATGGAGAAATCGGAGAATCAATAGGAAAATGTGAGAGGCGATGCGATAATGTGAGAAGTGACGTAGTGATGTGAGAGTCGATGGGGTGGTGTGCAGGTAAGCAGGACGATGTGAAATGCGATGCGATGAAGTGAGTCGCGATGGGGTGATGTGACAGGTGACTGGGTAATGTAGATGGTGGAGGGTAGATGTGAGAGGGTGATGAAAATATATGAGAAGAGACGAGATGGTTTGAGAGGCACTGTTATGAAGAAAGCAAGGCACTAGATGATAGAGGTGGTTGGAAAATGTGTGAGGCGACGAGATGTGGAAAATGAGGAGAAGAAAAAGAAGAGGAGAAAGAAGAAGAAGAAGAAGTAGAGAACATGGGTAAGAAGTGGGTAGACGAGGGGATTATATAGAAAGGAAGAGGAAGCGGTAGGGCACGTAGAGAAGTTATAGGGGACGAGAGAAGATGTAAGAGACATGAGGAAGACGAAGGAGACGAGGAGAAGTGTAGGAGGCGAGAAGAAAATGTAACAGACGAGAAGATGTGAGAGACGAATGGCAGGTAAATAAGAGATGAATAGAATATGTAGTAGAAAAAGGAAAGTGGTAAAAGCGTTGAAAATGTATAAAGCACTAGAGAATAAAATACGATAGAAAGTGCAGAACGCAACGAAATGCAACAAAAGTGTTAAATCACGACGTGTAAAAACCGATAGGACAAGTGAAAAGCGTTTGTTAGTTCCTAGAGCGAGAGGAGATAGCGGACGACGGATGTGAAGTGTCAGGTGTTTTGTGGCCAGATAGAACGAGAACAAGAACGAGAGCCGAGCCAGCCAGCGCCCTCGGGCGGGAAGGCGGGGCCCCTAAACGCCCAGACGCGTGCACGCGCCTCAGCGCCCGAGGACGAGCGACGGTGGCGCGGGGCGGCGGCTGTCGCGGTGGCTGAGCCGCGCTTTGTCCTCTGTCGCGCGCCGCCGACGCCACCTCGTGGGACTTCGCGTTCGCCCGTGCAAACTCTGTTCCCCTTTGAGCGGCAGCTTTTTATTACTTTTTGTGGCGGCGGCGGCGGCGCCCCGACACAGGTGGCATTGCCTTAAACAGCCCGACGTTGTCGTCGACGAAATTCTCTCTCTCGTTTCCAGCGCCAGGTTGATTACAACTGCCCTGCTTTAAAATTAGCGTGTAGTTAATTGGTGTCTATCCTGACCGGAATGGTAGGTTATTGCTTGATAAACCCTTACACATGCAGTCATATTTGAGGCAGAGAATAGTTTAGCGTATATTTACGGCAGAAAAATCAGTAGTTTTTACAATAAGTAAAAAATGCATTTTAAGTTTTGAGAAGAAGTATTTAAGATTATATTCTAGAATATTTCAATGGGAATTTTATTGACATCTATTGTATGTCATTAAGCACAATCATTGATGGTTTCCTACCCAGTGCCATTTTTCATTCTGAACTGGGGTTTCTCAGCAACATCATTTTTATCAATGTTTATATTTGTTAAAGGAAGGTACAATAATATATAGACCGATAGTACGCTTCATTTAGGAGTACGAATATATGTTGAATGTATGTGATTATATTTCTGTCGCAGTCGCATTCGCTTGTCCTACTGTCGTACAGAAGAGGGAAAATGTAACAATGGATATATCAAAGAAGTAACAGAATCCGTTGTGTAGTTTCTCTGTATATATACGAGTAGCAGGGTGTTATAAAGGTCACAGTATCTATCATCACCATTGTCAGTGATGTATTACCGTATTTATGTATTTAGCACAGTTGTAGCAAAGTGAGTGTTATGTGTTAACCTTCATCAACATCCCCTCTGACGATTCGCAGTTGTGAATCTTGATACCACTCCATTGCCACTGCAGGTGGTATTGCAGCACCCGTTGCCGGTTTTGCAGCCCCTGTTGCCACTGCAGCTAAAGCATCTACGGCCACCGTTGGATACTCTTCGTCTCATCGCCACCACCAACGCTATCATTATCTCCTCTACATCGCCACCATAGATGCTTCTCTCAGTTGGGCCAACTCGAAAGTTCGTGTCTCACTACTGCCTATTTTTTTTCTTCTCGTTGTTATTACTAGAATATTTTTGTATGGTTGTACTACATGAAATTTCAAAACGAGGAATAAGGCTAGAAGGCTGATTATCAGAAACACACAAAAATATGAAACAGGTTTACAACATACAACATACAACATATTAAATTAAAAGTATGTTTCAAACCCTCTTCAAATCCGTTGCCTACTCCCTCATCCTGTCCACGTCTCGTCTCCGTCACCACCCGATCTCGTCATCCCCCTATCTCGTCACTACTCCATTCCGTCATCACCCATCCCGCCATCACCCTATCCCGTCACCACCCCATCCCGTCACCACCCCATCCCGTCACCACTTCATCCTGTCACCACCCATCCCGTCACCACCCCATCCGTCACCACCCCATCCCGTCACCACCCCATCCAGTCTCCACCCCATCCCTTCATCACCTCATCTCCACCAGTTCCCCGTCGTTCTCCCCGCTGTTCTCCCAACTCCGCGCCCGTCTCCGCCCTCACCATCTCCACCGCTCGCGCCGCACTGTCACCGCCAATTATGCGAAACGCCCTGGGCCCGTCCCGGCGGTCCGCCGCCGCGCGCTGCTGCCCGATCCGTGACGTCATTATCCGGCGCTGGCCGTAAATCCGTCGTAACCCGCGCTCATAATTGCGACGCTCCGCGCGTCTAATTAGTGTTTACGCGCCCGCCTGCCCGTCGCGCCTAATCGAGAGTTAACGGCCGCGCGCGACTGTCGTCGCGATCGGCGGTTCTTAGCGCATGCGCTACGGTTTTGGCACACGGCACCCTTCCCGCGCTTTGATTTGTTGTTGAATGAACGTAATTTGCGTTCGGTCTGTTTAGGCATGAAAATGCTCGTTCAGTTACGCCCGATTGAACTTTACTGGATGAAAAAGTCCTGTAAGATTTGAGCCGCTTATACCTACGTAATTATCACGCTCGAAACGGTAGAACCTCCAACGAAGAGATGTCTACTCGTTTTGATTGATTTTGATTGATGATTCCGAACGCGTCAACTTCTGTGGTCATTAGTCCTGGTAGGTGTAGTGAGTGTTTTTATTCGCGCGTTGTGAAAGTCATCTTCCCCCGTTGGATGGTGAGATCCGGTGCCGACCTACCGTCGGCTAACAGGGTTTTTATCAACTAGGTATCTCCCACCAGCAGGGCACCTCCCTTGTCAGGACAAGCTGTAAGCTCCCGACTGTTCTCCCAACAAGTCTGTTACTGTAGTGCATGGTAGTGTATGTGTAGGAGATGAACTTAGGACAAGAAAGAGGAAAGATAGATCGCGCTCGGCCGGCGACCCGTTTGTTAGGGTACTACTCCGACATTCGCCTGGCGTTGATCGGAGAAACCGCGGAAAACTACCAGTCAGAGCAACCGGTTGAGGGAATTCATCTTATAAGTTTACACCACAATTCTACGGCACGGACAGAACTGGACCCACCGAAGTAGTTATTTCATGGTTTGGATTTCCCCACGCGTCTGGTTCCTATTTTGCAAGTTCTTCTATCCAATTAATTTCTGTTAAATGTCTGATTTCCATTGCGTCCTTACCATTTTATTAATATGCAAGACAAAATATACCCATTCAATCTAAATTCTTGGCACAAGTAGTGAAATGTTATATGTTAGCTTGTCATGTACATCGGCAGATCTTGTACTTTGTACATTTGGCAGATCAGGATAATATTAGAGAGACTTCATCTGTACTTGCAAAACACCAGTGCTCAGGATTAGTTGAATACAAACCAGGGGCAAAGATGAGAAATGTAATTATATGGAATTTCCTATCAAATTGTCATTGACATAATGTAATCAACCCCTGGAAACACTAATATTTTGTATAATTTATTCTGAGACACTATTATATTTCCATAATGAGATGAATAGCATCACCTTATGGGCCATATCAGAAATCTTACATTTCCAAAAGATAGATTTGCAATTTGCTTCAATCTTCAATTGATACAAAAAAGGGTTCGAGTACATCTGTGAATGAACAGCACTTTTAAGTAAATGCATCAACCAGCAAATGAAACATCAAGTAAATGCATCAATATTTTTTAATTCATGCCAAATGTGAAAACAAGTGAATCTGATTGGTATGACGTTGAGAGAAAGTAATCTCGCTACAAACAATTTTGTTGTATTTATTTAATCTAATTGTTTATGCAAACATTTAAAATATTGCTCGATTGTATGTCAGAGTTTGTTGCTTCAAGTCAACAAAAAATTAATACTTACAAACAAAGATTTATAAAAGACACTTTTCAACATCAACTGGTTCAGCTACAGCTTTCCAACTTGTATGTTATCTGTTGGAAAGGTATAATTGCAGAAAGTGAGGGGATATTTATAAAGTTTTTTATCATTACAAAGCATGAATTATTAATAGCTAAGTCTGATTTGTTAGGTATTCATTTCTAAACCACAATGAATTTAACTGCGAAAAATAATCTTATTTATAATAGTAATATTTGAGAAAAAAGTCTGTAAGAAGATGATTTATATACTGAATATTTAGGACTTTTGTGGACAATGAAAGTTAATATGCGTGCTGCATGTGAGTGTACGTGTGTATGTACTATGTTCGATAATACACTTGCATTTACTAGTGGCTATTAGCACAGGGATATATATTTAATTTCTCAATTTGGATGGATTACAAAATTTAGGTTACCACTGTTCGCGCCCCATTTGCATGCATTTATAGTTGTACGAATTAACGATGAATTTCATTGCCGAAATGCAGTTATTTCTGCTGTGAAATGCTAATAACCTTAATTAGAACATTGTATACAGTGACCCTGTTTAATAGAGCGCCAATTATTGAATTACGAGATTCACATTTATGTAGTGGAATTGTTTCTCTGTATACGCTTTGTATTTTGAAAACAAAATCTCTCTTTAAAACGTTAACAATCCTTGAAATCTATAATTAATCAACACGATAAAACGATAAAATGCGAAAATACATCCTACATAATAAAAAATTAACGACCAGTTATATCGTTAATTTTTTTAATCTATAAACACTACCAAAACTATTTCATTTAAACATTCAATAATATTATTATCGGTCTTTCATTCTCTGTTTAGATTTATTCCCTAGTGTATTTTCATTAGTACTGAGATGCTGTTAACTTCCTTTATAGATTCACTTATTTTGTACAGGATCAAAATGGAATTGTCTAGTCCCAAAAAGGGTTTTGGAGATTAAGGTATTTAAAATGAAGTTAAAATTAGAGTATAAAGTTTCAGAATTGGAATTTTTCAAGAAGAATCAGTTAATGTTTTTATTTTCAATCATTTGAAAAGACGTTGAGATAGCCTTGTAAGTTAGAAGATGTAAAAGTTGAGATAACCTGCTGGTGTAAAATACTATCAATTATTAATAATTTTATTTGAATGTTACAAGATTTAACGCTACTAACTTTAATATATTTTCAGGAGGGAGGTTGGTACCCATTCTATATTTCGAAATAGACGACCAGCAACCCTTCTCTTAAATATCGCCAAAGTCAGTAAATGTTATACTATTTATCTTAATCTCTGTATATCTTTTTGGACAATTATTATAAAAGACAATATTTGAAAATTCTAGTACGTGCCTCGTACAATGTTATTACTCTAATTATTTTCATATATTGCAAAATGTATTTTTATTTTTGATAACCTTTCTGAATTATAGATTAACGTATATGCTTAAAAAGAAAGTAGTAAACCATTTTGAAACACTTTTTTGTTTTGTTTCTTTATGTTGATCATTTTCTGTCCAAAAAGAATTATTTTACAACAATTTGTGTTAATATAAAAGCACGTTTAAAATAATGTTGTATTAGGATATTTATTTCAACATTGCATATTATGTGTTTAGTTTTAGTGAAACAAGAAAAACATTAAAAGTGAACAGTTGATGATAATTTCTGGAATCATATAATTTTAATCTAGATTTAAAAACTGAATAAACTAGAAAAGAAAAGTCCATGTATTTTTTAAGTTCTTGCATCCCATGAAGAAGAAGCCTGTCAGAATTCGACCTTGGAACGTTTAGGGGCCGGTTTCCTCCGAAGAAGTCCTTACATCATTTCAGTTCGGCGTGCCCCAGACAGTAGCGTGTCGTAAACTATAGCACAAAAGCCGCGGCAATACCAGGACCATAAGAGCAACATTATCTGGATGTTGTCGAAGAACGCGGTCCGCGCTCGCTGCCCTTCGCCGTAACTCGGAGCTGTTCCGCCTCTATCGCCCATTCGGCGGACACTAACCGCGCCCGGGGCAGACCCGGCTCAGCCCGCGGACAGGCGGGCAGCAATGCAACTGGGGGCCGACGGGCTGGAACAAAAGAAAGAAAGGACATGCGAAGGGTTTCCATCTCCATGGAAAATATTTGCACAAGAGAAACAAAAAAGGAAGTCATGCAATACTCATGTAACTTGCAGGGCATTTAAAATGTTTACAAGGTAATATTTATTATATTATAGATTTTTGTTTCTCTTGCACAATTAGTTCCCTCAGAGGTGACTGATTTTCGAACTCACCAATTAAAAAATGTCCATTTTTTTAAAATTTAACAAATGGATCCATCTAACAATTGGTTCATTTACTAGATTGATCTATTTGTTCAATTTCTAAAATAATTGTATGCATTGCTTATTTGATTTCATGGCGCTACCAGATGCACTGATGTGGTAGAGAGAAATGAAGCAATATAGTGTACAGTATTTCAATATTCAAGAGTTCATTCTACGAGAAAATCGGTAACGTTATCATATTTGAGTCAGTTTTCGTAGAATTAGAATCAAATTGACATTTCCAGTTTTCCGCACACAAACATAACTTTTTGTATATCCTAGATTTTGTACGATTTGAATTTCAATGACTGTCGCAGAAATTTTGTATCATTTTTCGTTCATTCGCTTGGTTTTCGTACACTCAGAAGAGAAACACAATCTATAATCTTTGTGGTCAAATACAATCTTTTAAATTCACTTTCCTTGGTAAACACGAGTAATAAACATAAATAATTGCAATTGCTCCAAATTTGAATACCGGTTACTCTTGTAAGTTGGACGTAAAATATACAATGATAAAAAATAAATTAGAATAACAAGTGTGTTAACTGAAGTTAACATGAATACAATATATTCAGACAATATTTTAAACCTAACTTGCACATCATAAAATCTTCCAAATGAAGCGAAACACATGTAGTAGTATGTAAAAGAAGCATTAAGTACGGTAATTGTTAAATTAATAAAAATCTAAGAATGTAAGATTTAATATGACTAACAATTCTTAGAGAAAAAATTAAAAACCAACGTAGTGGCTGGCATGATTAGTTTTGTTCTGCGTAATTTGCGCAGAAAAAATTCTTATGCCTGGTTTCAGCTTTAACAAACTGAGCGTGTTAAACTTACAACCTACATTCTAATCTATAACCTCCGTCCGCAGATTCCAAAACATTTGTAATACTCTACGTTTCATTTCTGTTTATTTAATTCAGTGCTGTAATCTGTCTAGTCGATATTTATGCCTCAAAAAATAATTACATATAATACCATCATGGGAAACCCTGGGCTTCAAGATCCGACTCTAGAAGATCTTCTCCACTAGCTAGATAACTAGGCGAAATTAATTCTCCACCTGAATGGGAATTCTAGCTGAAGGCTGGCCTGATCGGTAGTCTTCCGTGGTTTCTCCGATCAATGCCGGATAAATAACAAAGCAGGTGGGCTAACAAATGGGCTACGGACCTCATGGGAACTTTCCGTTTCCTTTCTCCCTTCGTCTCCCCCTACACGCATTTAAGCTCACGTGTACTACACTACTATATTTATCAGGGGGATGAGTGGAGAGCGTAGAGTTGATCCTCGCCGGGGGAAGAGACGAGAAGAGGGAAACACGCACAGGAGGAGGGAAAGACTCGCATGCCGTCGTACGTCTCACGTTCCAACGCGGCATCTGAACGAGCTCTTCACTAACGGAACTAGTTCAGTTAGTGAAGAGCTCGTTAAGACGCCACCAAGTAGTTGGTACGCCTGGAAACTAGAAATACGAGTACTCATTCCTTCACTGCAACACCAATGCTCTCAAGAAGTTGAATATTTACAAAACATAGTGCACTAAAAGTTTTCAAGTACAAATATTTTTCGTTTACAAAGCTGTAATACAAAAAATTTTGAGGTACTATTACAATTAATCCCACGTAGTCATGACGAAATGTGTTTACAAACATGGGTTTTCTTTTTACCTGACGACCGCGGCGACGCCTAAGTGTCATCGCGTGACGAATCTGTGGTGACACAAGAAATGATGGTCTTTGACGGCTGTAGTTTGGGCGTTTTGAAAAGAGATCATGAAGGCTGATTCTGTATAAAAAAATTGCATGTTAATAAAAACTTTAAAAGATATATCTCTTAAATATCAGTATTCCTGATAAACATTGCAATTTTCTACTTCAGTTATTCGCAGCTCTCTGCATTGTGTTGCGCAAAAAACCCAAGCCGCGTGCTCAGAGTATGAACATCCGTTGTTGTCTTGAAAACGTGCCTCACTTGAAACCGAGAAATGATGTACTCACATGGGTTACGCGTATTCGTAAAAATTGTCATACATCTGCGTTTGTAATACAAATAAAGTAAAGGTCTACGCCGTGTGCGCTGCGCCAGCGCGGAGAATGGGCTGTTGTCGCGCTCGGGCCCCCTGCGAGGGCTTAGGGCCGTTGCGGTCCGGGGCGACGTCGTAAGATCGGGGCCCAAATCCGCGACCAGCGCAAGCGGCCCTCAGGCCCCGCCGCACCGTCCAGATAACTTTTTACGAGGGTGCGAAAAACGGGGACGGGGCGTGGCCTGGCACTAGGCGCGCGGGAGGAGGGGGCGACGCTGGCGCCGCGCCGCGCCGCCGGCGGGAAGCCCCAAAATAAAAACAAGCTCCGACGACGCGGCGCTTGACGCGCCAGTAAACTGACGGCCGAATTACGCGCAGATGCGGGGACGGGACGGGGCGGGCGGGGCGGGGCGAGGCAGAACTGGGCGAGGTTGCCGGGGAGGAACAGGGCAGGATGAAGCGGGACTGCGCGAAGATGAGTGAGGATGGATGAGGATGTATGAAGATGTGTGAAGATGGGTGAGGATGTGTGAGGATGAGCGAAGATGGGCAAGAATGGGCGGAGGATGGGCAAGAATGATCGACAATGATCGAGGATGGACGAAGATGGGGAATGATGGGGGAGGATGGTCAGTTATGAACGAAGATGGATACGGATGTGCGGGGATGTGCGGGGATGAATGGGGATGTACGGGAATGTGCGGGGATGTGCGGGGATGGGTGGGGATGGACGGGGATGGGCGGGGATGGGCGGGGATGGGCGGAAATGAGCGAGGATGGGCAGTGATGGACAGGGATAGGCGGAAAATAATAGAGAAGAGTGGAGATGAGTGCGGATGAGCGAGGTTCTGGTGGGCAAGAGGTGGAATATTAAATTAGATTTATTATTAATTCTACAATTACGTATGATAACTTGATGGCAGAATATCTTAATTTTACAAGCATTAAGCTTACATTGACTAACAATAAATTACAAGAGAGTAGTTAATTAAAAAACAATAATTAATAATAATGACAATAATAATAATAATAATAATAATAATAATAATAATAATAATAATAATAATAATACACTATTTCACCGCGCTAGCCTTACTCCACTTCACTGTGATGCATTTCTTTCGCATCTCTTTCCCTCCACTATATAACACAACACTGTACTTCACTACACTGAACTAAATAAATAGAAATAAAAGAATAATAATAATAATAATAATAATAAAATAACAATACTACTACTAGTTGAGTGAGGAGAGAGCACCAACGGAAGATGTCGGGCGGGCGGCAGCAAAACAGGTCAGCAACACAAGTGATTGGCGTGGTTAAAGGGGAGATGTGGTGGTGACGATGGTGGAGGGTTCTGAGGAGTGAGAGTGAGAGCGGGGCAATGTTGATGTTGGTGAGTGTGTTGGTGGCGATGGCTACTAGCGAGGAATGTATGTTTTTATTTAATATATTTTCGTTAAAGCAGAAAAAAAACTGGTTCTGGCGTGTGCGGAAGATGCATAATCTTCGGCCCGTTTTCTTGCAACTTCAGAATTATCTCACCCTTTTACTACATATAATTTAATAATGAATAAAAGTACCAACAAAGCGAGGGTAGTAATATTTTAAAACTAGAAATTTTCACCCCCTGAATATAAATCTAATTTGCATCAGTAAAAGAAGTATAGATTTAATTTCATAGTTTTGCTAACGTAATATCTTTCCACAGCGTGGGATCTACTGGGATCAAAACTAGCAAAGGGAGAGCGCAACAAAATGTGCGTATAATGAAGTTACATTCATGCCCAGAAGCGAAACAAGGGGCAGTCGCAGTATTTGGTCTGTGTATGGGAAACAAATCTGTACTTCGCTTTGTCTTTCTTGGCGCGTGGGGGGATGTCATCAAAATGGAATATCTCACGATAGTTCGCGTCGTTCTCGGTTGTGTCGCTAGGAGTCGCATGATCGCCAGCACTGTTCGATACAGTCGCGATCATGCGACTCCTAGCGGCACAACCGAGAACGACGCGAAAGACCGTGAGATATTCCATTTTGATGACTCACCCCATGCGCCAAGAAAGAAAAACCGAAGTAACTGCTTCCTATACAATTAGAGACTATATTGATCGTCAAAAAGACAAATTATGTTTATTGTAACAAAACAATGATATATAATGAATTAGTTTACGTTTGTATTGTATACATTTAAAAAAATATTTAATACGCTTGTAACAAGTATTGTACTTCAGTTTCCGGGTGAATGACCTCCATCTCGATCAGGTTTTTGTCCAGTTTCCCTGATCCATTGAGCAAATGCTGAGACGGCCCCTTATTTTGCTTCAGGACTGTAGCTTCTGGAATGTAGCTTCACTGTGCGCACGTTCTGTTGAGCACTCCTTTTGCTTGTAATGGTAGGAGTAGAACTGATGTTCATTACTATTTATTTAGCAATGCAGAAAAATTAAATCAGCGGTTCATATACCGTTGAAATTGATTTTCTATAACTCGAGAACAAACATTTTTCAAATTTTTATTTTTCTAAAATAATTATTTTTTTAATTCTTGTTTCTAGTTTTCTTTTTAGTCTCAAGAAAATGTTCGCAGATAATCTCTTTCCCCACACGTCATATACATTTTTTACTGTTTTTGGATCAAATTAAATAAATAAAAGTAAAGGTAGGGATCATTGACCCAGAAGATGAAGTATATGAGGCGAGAAGGAGAAGCGGTGACGGTGGCGGAAGGGTCGATAGTGATGACAGAGGTGGTGGCTCTGGGAGGTGCGGTAATGGAGTGGTGGTGAAAGCAGTGATGAGCAAGGATGGATGAAGTGATGGCGAGGTCGGGGCCCACCGCGGTGGTGATGGCGGGAGTGACGGAGCATTGGCGCTCGAGACTGGGCCAGGGGTGCTCGAGACTGGGGAAGGTGGAGCGGTCAGAGGAATGATGGAGGTGGTAGCGGGGTGGAATTGGGTACTACAGCGAGGGAAGACGTCACCTTGCCGTCACGGGTATCTTTGTGGAATGTCTTGGATGAATTTGATTTGATTTGATTCATTTTGTCAATTAACAGTAAGAACTGTATGTGACGTAGGGGAGAGAAGTTCAAAAGATGCTAAGATTTGCTGGGCGGAGATTCTCATCTTTATTTAAGTTGGGGGTACGCTAAATAATTTTATTTACCTACAAATGTTTCCACGGAGTAAAGAAAAAACGTCTGGTGATCGTAAGGGTGTATCAATTTGAGATTTTGAATCGGTAACCGATTCCTAAAATACCTCATTGAAAATATTTTACAAGATCACTTGGCCTAAAATGTTGCCTTCCGATTCTTGTAGTTTTAGTTGTTTATAATATTTTTAATGTGAATTTTTCATTATAAACATTTTGTGTGTAATATTTGGGTGTAAAGTATATATTGTTTGTCTCTCAAAAGATTTTCACATTTTTCTGTAAGACTTTTGCAAGCTAGTAAACTTCATCTTTTCGTATTATTTCTCCTTTTTAATCTGAATGTTAAGGTTTTAATCAGTTATCAATAAAATAACGTATTATTACTGAAGAGTATATTATACATTTTTTGCCTTAACGTTTTAAATAACTACTCTTTAATTGCATATTTTTTATATCCTAACAATATATTGACTAATTAAGTATTAATTCATAATACAATTTCTGTAGGAATGTGTATTCAGAATACAAATATGTAGGAAAATGCCAGTGGGTATATAAACAGAAATTATCTAACATTTCAGCCAGGCACTACTAACATAATTTATTCTCATTACTTGTTTTATTTTGTGTAACAATTGTGTGGGAGTGCTGTGTTTATTTGCTAAAATTATGGTATTGAATACGCAAGTATTTATGGACACGGAATTTGCAGTTAGTATGTGAATTATGAGGAGAACTTGAATGTTTGTACTATACCTCTTTAAACTTCAAAGTCTGGCTTTGTTTTTTTAATTTCTGAGTGACTGAATTTTTATGTAAAACATTTTACAAATGGAAATAAATTCATTGTCGAATTAAAAAGCATGTGTTAACATTGGATTTTCCGCGTGTAAGATGAATCAATATTAATTTTTAGAAAAACATTTATTTCAAAATTTTTGTCAAATTTTATCTCGTGGATATAATCTATGTGAAACTATCTGAATACGAAGGGGATCATAAAGTATGATCATAAATACTCGTACGGATACATTAAGCAGGGTTTATTTTTAATAGTGGTAACAATGCCAAAAGGATATTGTGAAATGGCGCCAGCCAACTTTATACAAAATGCGAGATAAATGCCTACCTTCTCTCAGAACATACCAACTGCAACTAACCTTTCACTCTTTATATCTGTGTGTACTGATAACAGGAATAGAGGAGTTGTGAATGTGCGCCCTTATAGTAGTATACAGTCGCACGTTTTCGAAGAAATACCTAAATAGTAGGTTAAAAATTGGTTGTGCCAGAAATTGCAATACACGACAGTCCCCTAAAGAACTGCAAGAGTCTTAATATACATCTGAATTACATCTGAATTTACAAAAGTTAATAAATTGGGAAAGAGACTGGAAGATTTATTGTTCAAAATCTACAATTAAAAATATTCACCAATAATTATATTTAATATTAATGACAAAACTTTAGATGTTATGCCAAATAAAGGCCGATGTACCGTCATAATACAGAATAATGTACTCGTACTTCAATAACACTGATAAGGACTAAAATTCAATTCTTTACTAAGGACTGAAAACAACACATTTTCTAAATATATGTTCAACGTTTAGTTTTTGAATAAACCAGACATCTGCGGCAGCACTAATGCTGCTGAACAAAACCACAAAAAAATTATTTTCTAAAAAGTAACATACACACTACTCAAGAACAATAAACAAAATTCCCTCATTTAACTCTGTCAAATGTTAAATATTTTAACAAAAAAGTGTTTAGGAATAGTGCAGTAAGATAGTACAGTATGTAATACAAAGAAAAACTATTCCTTACAAGCAAAAAACATCAAAACAGTTTCTGTTGCATAAACCAAACGTGAATAGCAAATAATAGTAATGGTAGTCATCCTCTTCTTTGGAGTCATGCTGTCGCATGATTTAGCTGTGTCGTAAGTAGTGAAGCACGGAGTATGAAAATCCCTTAGGTAGGCGCAGAATGAGAATAGGCGGCATAATTCAATGAATTAAACGCATTTTCAGTAAAAATTGATACTATTTTATTGATTTAGATTTTTATGAATATTGGGGTATCTAACAAGATCATTGACACCTGACCGGACCACGATTGGATGCTGCATATCTTCTATTCAATTTCTGTGCGCATTGGAAATTAGTATTATAGTCCCGACGTTTTTTATTCTCAGATATAGACGCTGTAATAACCCAAATTCTAATAAGCACTTGTGAAAATTGTGTAATATTTTGAATAAAAACACGCCATAATGTCAATAATTTTCAGAGTCCTACAAATAATTGAAACCTATAAATACAATCAATCAATCATGGATGAGCCTCTTGAGTCACCGTTCCCGGTATTGATAGGGTTAATGTCGCTTAGTACGTTGTTTTTTTTCAAACAGTCTTCGAGCCGAGACGACACTTCAAGCATAACTCACCGTTCTTTCTGCCATCTGAGCAACAGCGGTAACTGAATCTGGTGTGTTCAGTCACTGGTGATTGGAACTACCTTCTTACCTCCCAAACTCTTCAATTTTCATCCTTGCCATCTCAACCAAGTTCTTAATACGAAGAAAGCACATTTTGGAACTCGCTTCCGAAGTGTTGAAGACGTTCGTCAGGGAATGGATCGTTCTCTTTGCACTGATCCACAAATATATTTCTTTAGTGGCGAGCTTTTCCACTCGATTCTTCCTAGACTAGAAAGTAGTTCGTAGAAAGCTGATGTTTGCGCAAAATGGTGTGTGTGTAAAAATGTGACAAAGGGTGATAGAAGTTGATAAAGGGAGAACACTCACTAATGTATATATTCTGACGTTTCTCCTTTATGCGTAGTCTCACATAATTGGAAGTACGCAGGCGAATGCCCGCTGACGAGCTATATATTTACCTCAGGACAATGGGATCTTTCTAGGTGAAAAGGAGGTGTTCAAAACACTGAGAAGAATTCAATAGAACAAAACACTTGAATTTAATAACTATAAAGTAGACACTGTACAATAGCAAAACACAAATAAAATAATTCTGTATACAGAATTGCGGATGACGAACGAAACTTTCCTGTACTTTTCGGTACTGTTTACTCAAACTTACAACAATGCTATCGACTTGTGGACGGTCTTGGCGACTTCAATTACTTTTGAACTCATCCTGACACGTTCGAATTGTGAACAAGCGAAGTTTCGAATCGTGAAACCTTAATTTCATGTACTATTGCATGAACCTGAAAATGTAAATAACACTTCCTTGCTCTATTAACTTCACTTACTTCACAGGCAAATATTCATTAACCCTTTCTAATATTTACAAAACAAATACAATTATTAATTTTCAAGGCATTGCAAAATTGATTAAATGGATTTTACTGACTGCTTAAGTTCCTTTTCCAACGTTCCCAAATCACCTATTTTCGTAGGGAACTGGCAACGTGTCAGTGTCTTGAGTGCTCACCGCACAAAGGCCTAACCTACGGCAACACCTCACCTTTTTCTCTCTGCAGCCGGAGGTTTATTACTCGTTCACTTTACATTCGCAGACGGCGGAATTAGGAACTAATGTTGTTTTGAAAGTGAAGGCCCGAACACAACCGAGAATACACGAATGGCCTCCGATGTCAATTAGCATCTGACCAATCAGCTGTCTCCGAAGACAGCATAAGCGCTACGGGCACAGCTGACGAATTATGCCTTTCTGACAGTGAGCTGGAGTCGTGTTTTTAAACGATTAAGATAATATACAATAAAATAGATCACACCACATGCTATTCGCAACATTCACGTACAATATTTTTATTTTTCTTTGCACTTACCTACTGCTTAATGATTATGTTCTTGCCCCGCCAGGGTTCTGTGTGCTGCTCACCGCCATATATATCATATTAAACGGTTAGTATATACTGCAGACGAGCGTTTCTCATTCTGTCGGCGGTGACCTCATGTAAACAGATCGCAGCGCTCCGTCTGCAAATGGAAAGTGAACGAGTAATATCTGACCTCGGCGGAGTTGTAGGTGGCGCAGCTGCGTCGCGGCCTAGGTCCCGCGGCGGCGACGATGGCGGTGGGCCGGCCGTTGGTACGGCCGCCTCGCAGGAGTCTCGTCGTCTCCAATCTTTTCCATCGTCTTGCTCTGGTCGGCGCCTTGCTTCCCTCTTCTTTTTTTGCAGGTGACGGCCCGTCTCGTCTTCTCTCTTGAGCATGTTTGGATGGTACGCCTTCCTGCGTTTTAAGTGCACGACGCAATGCGAAAAATGCGTTCATAAAAAGTTCCTGGCATACTGTGCAGCTCTCTCAATTAATAGCAGAGCCATCAGTCCTTCTGCTGTACGTATGCGAATGCAGTTATTGGAGCAACACAGATCACTACGTACTAACTGAATAATTTAAGTCAGCCTTTCTGAATCAGATTCTAGTGAATAATTTTCGAATCAGGTGTTATCAGGTGAACAGGTGATAGGCTTTTCCGTGGATGATTACTTTTTTTCCAAGCGCTTCAAAAGCTATGGTCATTAGTTATGCGAAGTTTGTAAGTGTAATGTCCCGGGAGGTAGTTTCCCCGCTCAAACGTGAGATTTGGCGTCGACATACGGGGTTCTCCCTTCCAGGAGTCTCCATTAGCGAAGCACCGCCCCAGCCAGGACAAGCTCTATACTTGGGTTTTTCTTTCTTGGCGCGTGGGGGGTGTCATCAAAATGGAATATCTCACGGTATTTTGCGTCGTTTTGGGTTGTACCGCTAGGCGTCGCATGGTCGCCAGAACTCCTCGATACATTCGCAATCATGGGACTCCTTGCGGTATAACCGAAAACGACGCGAAATTCCATTTTGATGAGACGTGCCTAGAAAGAAAAACCGAAGTATACTCGCCCGACTGAGCTTTAGACTCCAACAGTAGGTGCCGTGGTGGAGCGGAAGGTGAAGGAGCACGGGGCACTGGCGGCGGGTTTCTAGGAAACAGATAGTGTTGAGTGTGAGAAGATCACGAGTGTTTCGTGGCATGTTATTGATGAAAAAAACGAACTCTGGCAGCAAATCTTATGATACTCATCTCCTCCACCCCTGGGTTGCGGAATCAAAACTCCCTTCAGCCATGTTTCGCGCTTCGCTCCCCAGGACATCGTATCTCCGTGAATTGGCGCGCCGCTCCCCTCTCACCAGGGATCCACCTCCGTCCCCCTCCCTCCCCTCCCTCACTCCCCCTTCACTTGCCCCCTCACTTCCCCCTCACTCCTCCCCACCCTTATCAAAGCCCAACCTTCCCCCCTCTATTCCCCCTGCTATCCACCCCTCTCACTGCCCAACCTTCTCCCCTCTACTCCCCCCTCCCACAACCAAACCTTCCCCCCTGGGCTCTCCTTGTCCCCCCCTTTCACAGCCCAACCTTCCCCCCTCTACTCGTCGCCTCCCCGTTATCACTATCCTTATTCCGGAGCCCCGGATGCCACTTTCATTCTTCCCTGCCCGTCTTTTGTCCGCGCCAGCCCCGCTAAACCTCATCGATCAACAGCGCCCGCGATAAAATCGCGCTGGCCCCGGAGAGGCCGGTAAACGTTTCAGGTTGCATGTAATGGACGCTGAATTTCAAATATTTTCTGCGCTGGAAGGAATCGCAAAAACAGATTGGTGTGCGTCGCCTTCAATCACTGCCACTTTGTGTGTGCTTTTTGTTGCGTGCGTGGGTTTGCTTGAAGCTTTTTTTATCTGCATTCTACTGGGTAGATATAAATGTCGGTTGATTGATCATTCTTTCTTCTTACAGGAGTATTGCGTGTAACGAGAATCGTTTCATGTGGTGACATTTTCATATCTTATGTTTTCACGTTATTAAGGATGACTGAAGAAATGTATAATTCAAATCATTTAATTTTGAAAATATCAGTTTTTATTCCGTATTCGTTTAAAAGTACCGGTAACATGTAATTATTTTTTTGGTTTCAGGCAAAACAATTCTGCTTCCCAAAGAGAAAACAATTTACCTTTGAAATGAAGTCTCTTATTACCACTACGTCTACAAACTATTTCCTATTCCTTTTCTTAATTGAGCAAAAGGGCTCAAAAGAAATCATTTTGCATCACTTCAGTCATTTGGTGAGAAAATCCAAACACATATATTCTGGAAAATTACTTTTTCGCTTATATATTCATTCAAATAAAATTTCTCGGGGAAGGGAGATAATGTTTTTCAAAAACCATTCTTCCGTCTCCACTCTACAGTAGGTTATTAGGAACTTTATTTTGATTTATTCCCTTTTAAGTTAATTGTATTTGCCACTTTTAAGCCTCATTACGGCGTACAAATCAATTTCATTGTAAAATTGTGTAACCCATAGATTCAGGAAATTTAATGCTACAAGAATTATGTAAGTATGCAATTTTCTCGGAGGAGATAGTAAATTTTCGAACTTGCCTCCCGTCTTACCAGCATTGTGTAGTGCACCGCCCCCATAACCAGCCACCGCTCTGCCCATAACTGCCCACCGTTCCCTTCACCACCCACCGCCCCACCCCATAACAGCCACTGCTTTTCCCCCTTGATCGCCAACCGCACCGGCCTCGTAACCGCCTCTGCTCAGCCTCATAACTACCCCCTGATCCACCCTCATCACCGCCCACCGCTTGGCATCCGTAACTACGTACCACACTTCACCCATAGTCACCCACCGACCTTCCCCTATCACCCCTCCGCCCCTTAACCACCCACTGCTCCGTCCCCACAACCGCCAATCTCTCTCTCATCATAACCGCACACTGCTCCGCCGCCATAACTTCTACCTCCCCTCTCTGAGAAACGTGTATCGCTCTACTTCCCATAATTGCCCACCATTCCACCCCCGTACCCACCTAACGCTCCGCCCCACAACCGCACACTTCTCTGCCCTCAACCACCCACCGCTCCACCCCATAACCGCGTACTGCTCCACCCCAAAACCGCCCACCGCTCCGACCCATAACCACACACCTCTCCGCCCCATAACCGTACATAACCTCTAACACCATCCAATCCTCTCCCACCTCTCCCACCACCCCCACAGCTGCGCCCACCACTCGGGAGTGTCCTGCGCGGGTGGCACGCGTGTATTTTTATCGCGTTTATCCGGAGCCGTATCGGCGCGGGGCGCAGCGAAATAAAATAATTCCCCCTGCCCCGCGCAGCGCGCTCTCGCGTCGGAATTGCGCAACAAAAACTGCGGCCGCGACCTCTGCCGCCGCGAGGCCCCGATACCAGCGGCGTCTGATTGGAGGTTATCGCCGCAGGGGGCACGGTGATTAATGGAGCGACCGCCAGATGGCATCGCGAACGTCCGCTCTCATGTTCTTTGATTTCGACTTCTGTTTTGTTTCTATTCGATGAGTTATGTGGAATGTCGATGTTATCATTTGATATTTTTTACATGTATTAATCTGTCTTTTTTTCTCCAACTTTTTTGTGAGGTTTCGTTCCAAACACGGCACGACTGATCTCGAAATGTCATGTTTTTGATTATGTCAGATATTCTAATTAATGATATTCTACCAACATTATTTTAAAATAAACCTCCCTGTTTTAGTAACTTATATATGCACTTCGTTGATGGTAAACTTTTACCCACAGTTGTATGTTATATTAATTCTTGTTTTTCGCTGTGTCTTCTTTGGTCCCTCGCCGTTAGAAATAGTGGCGAACTCTTCTCTCCGAAAATCTTTTCCGAACTTTTAATTCCGGTTCATTTTCTGATGTTCAACCACAAAGATTACTTACTTATTTAGTTGCAGAAGATGTTACCTGTCACCTCAAAGTGTCAGTAATAGCGAAATTTTCTGCATTTAATCAGAATCTCTCGATCCTGATACAGTACGTTTCCTCCAGCACTTCAATATTTGTTTTATGTTGATATATTTATAAACTCGTAGATGAAACAACGGAAATACTTATAAACAACATAAACATATCAACATAAACAAATTTTATTAGGCTGTTAATACTCTCAAATTATATTACTTATTCCATAAATAATGAATACAGGCAAAATACGACTGTTTGCCAAGTGAAATGTTTTCATATAAGTGAGAAAATTATTTCGGGTCACAACATGTAAACATAGTATGTAAAGTTTACTGACTTTTTTGTTTAGGTTCACAGCAGGCTGTGTTTTCGAGCTCAAAGAACACCTACATTCCTTTCACGCCTCGGCAAATGGATACAATGTGAATATTGCGTGTCGGAAGTATAAGGAGGGGCTCCTTCGAAGTTGACCGTCAGGGCTGACGTGGATAGAGTTGCTGGACAATGTCTGTAGGTTAATTGGTTGATTGTTTCCGAGCACGTCAACTTCTATAGTATTAGTCCCGATAGTTTAGTGCATGTTTTATAGCAGGAAAATGCGGTGTTCCCCCAGCGTGAACCTTCATGAGGGCTGGGGGATTTCCATTCAAGTTATCTCCCCTCATGAAGGGATCCAGCCGAGAGAAGTTTGCGTCATGTGGTAGCGAAGTGCTTGTAAGTATATGTGTGCGTAGATGTGTAAGAATAGAGATTAGGGCAGGGAAGAGGAAGGATAGATTGCGCGCGGTCCGTGCCTCCGGCATTCATCTGATATTGATCGTACAAATCACAGAAAGCTAACCGAGCTCAGACAAATACTGAATTTGACCCAGCTTTATAGTGAGTGTCGACTATTCCTTGTCTGCCGGGGCTCAAACTCAAGGACCTCATAGTCAGGACTTCTGCGATGTTCATAGCAATGCTGGCTGTAAGCTAAACTCAGTCTCTCATCGCCTCTGGATACATGTATCATTTAACAATCGCTAGGTGGGAATTTAACAAGTCCGTAAGCAAGATTGACAAGGCACGCGTCCCCGCAACGTAGACGTTTATCGAACAATCGTTAGTTGGTTAATGTTAGTTAATGCCTTATTTTTCGTGGCGAGACTCCGGCCACCAGGCCCGCTCTTCCGTCCGATCACGCAAATTTCACTAATATTTTCATCATCTAGCGGAGAAAGAAGGTGTTATCTCGGGCGACGGAAAGGGCGATTTGAATTCAGCTCAGAGGCTTCTTTTAGGCTTAAGGATCTTTTACACGCAGTAAATCTACTACATGAGACAGCCGGCTTTATTTCCTCTCCGAAGGAAGGCGTACGAAGAATTTTTCGCCCTTCAAAATCCAAGGCTTCTAAAGGGTTTGAACCCGCAATCTTGGGTAACCCGATACGCTGCCAATTATACCATCGAATCCGCATCCATTGAATTTCACTATCTCAGCTAATGTATTTTAGTCATGTAGCAACTTTCTAGAAGCTAGTAATTTGCACTAGCCATGGTTCTTAGAAAAGATTGTAATGTTAAAATTTGAAGGGTATCATATTACGGAACATTACTGAAGAGTACTCCCAAGCGAATTTCTTTCCAAGTGGTGACGAGCAAATTTCTCCAAAAATAGCCCTCGATAATGTTTTCCGATCACTTCGCGGAAGAAATAATCCCCGAAGAGATTGGTTATCGTAAGCCTTCGCTTACGAAGTTTCAGTTTCCTCCTCTCGAATTTCCCTTTCCCTCATGATATCGAGTCAGGTCGAGTCGAGATCTCATTCGATCTATTTTTAAATCGGACATTAGAGTGGGAAATAAGCATTCACTATTAGTTTTGAAACCAGATTGGTTGGCATCGACCACGCTGGAACTGATTTCTTGGAAGATACCCCTGAATATTTCTACGGTTGTCCGCAGATGCGGGGCATAAGTAAATCTATACTAATAAAAGTGAATTCAATGGCATGTAACCGACATAGAAACTGAAAAATGTAGTGTATAAGTAGATACGAAATTTTTATATACTATTTTTCAGGATTGTTGCAGTGCCCTTGCGAAGTTTGGTAAAGATTAATACAAAAGAATTGCCGAAAATAAATAATTTAAATTACAGCACAAGTATATGCACCACCATCATTATTTTTCGCCACTCACTAAGAGCACGTGGTTCGTAATATATTCGGCCAGAGGCCAGTAGCAGTCAATAAGGTAAACATTTTTAATATAACAGCGTTGCGCTGTGAAATAAAACGAAAGATAATGATGGAATTTTATTAAAATTTGAACCAATTACACTAAAAATAATAATCTTAAACCATCGTGATTTATACAAAATTGATATTTTGTCTCTTTCACAAAAATTGGAAATGGATAACGCTCGGGAAAAGACGGGTATTTAGCTAGTATTATACAGGTGAGTCACGTAACTTTAGCACCTCCTTTAACTTTTGAATGGTTGAAGTTATTGCAATGCAGTTTTCACAGAAGTGCATGAGGGAATGGGGCTAATAAATACGTGTATTCATTTCTGTTTTATCACTTGTATTTTACAAGACATTTGAGGTAACTTTGTTTTTTCAAAATTTCAAAAAAAAATTCATATTTTTCAGTCTATCATAACGAGCGTAAAAAGACGAATCCAATGATATACATATTGATTTTGCCGACTACGGCTTAACGGATGTTTTGAATGTACTTGTAACAGTCCGCCACGCAAGGTCACGCAGCACTCCACCGGCAAACGCGCGCCCCGGGAAGGGAAGGGGGTTTAGTACTTGAAGATACGAAAATATTCAAATATTCACAAAACTGTTGTAGGTTTTTTCCCTGAACTCTCCTTTCCATCCTTCGGCATATTCAATTTTTTTGTCTTTCTTTTGTTGAATGAATTAAAGATTGTAAATAAGAATTTGTCATAACTATGTATTGTAATAAAATTGTTTATTACTTCAACTTCTTTCAATGGGGTTTTATATAACAGGATATTAATGGGATCTTGAAGCAAAACACCATCAGAATAAATATTAAGACTGTACAAAGAATATTGCATATTGTGAGCAAACAATTTAAATGTTAATAAGCCTATAATAATAACAACTTAGGGATGGAAACAAACGTATTTCAATATACACTACTTCTGAAATGGGAAAGACTGAAAGTAGAGTTCAGGAAAAACTGCAACAGTTTTGTGAATATTTGGAATATTTTTGTATCATCAAGTACTAAACCCCCTTCTCTTACCGGGACGCGCGTTTGCCGGTGGAGCGCTGCGTGACCTTGGGTGGCGGACTGTTATCAAAATATCCGTTAAACTCTAGTCGCAAAAATCAAAATTACTCAAAGAATGCTTACTTAACATATGACAATATGTATGTCATTGGATTTGTCTTTTTACGCTCGTCATGATAGATTGAAAAAATATGTATAGTTTTATTTGAAAAAATAAAGTTACCTCAAATAGCTCGTAAAATACAAGTGATAAAACAAAAATGAATGCACGTATTAATTAGCCCCATTTCCTCATGCACTTCTCTGAAAACTGCATTGCAATAACTTCAACCGTTCAAAAGTTACAGGAGGTGCTAAAATTACGTGATTCACCCTGTATAAAACTGCTCGCTGGGAAAGTTTCTCCGCACCAATCCGAGTCAGTGCTGCCGCTGCCTCCGCTTCCGCCCTTGGCTTCACCGCCGTGCGCGGCGCTAGTGAACCATGCGTACTGTCACCCCACCCTCTCCGCCCCGCTGCTTCCTCAACACCCTTCGGGAGGTTTCAGCCCTGCTTTGTTTTGGTGATACCTGCCGTGTGCGCAGCTACGTTTTAAGTTAGCGCGCGACCTGTATTGAAGTCTATCGTTCAGCGAACCATATTCGCTCCATCAAGCAGCTATCCGTCGGAACGAGTTTGGGCCAGCAGCGGCAAAGCAGATTAGATTTGGGGTGTGAGCGAGCGCGCTATAGTTCTTGTTATTGACTCCGTTCCGCCGACTACGCCAAGAACTTTGTTTATTCTGTTGGTGAGTAGACTCAAACTTTCTACGTCTACTGGTGAAACTGTAAACGGCTACGGACGTGGTACTTTCTCTTCTGGCTAGTTGGTCAACCTCTGCTATTTTTATTGTACGGTTTGGATTGTGACAGTTAGTAAAGTTTCGTAGTAAACTGTTATATTTGGTACTCCAGCCTTCCTGTTTTTTATACTTTTCAATATCAACATTATTTCTGTTGTTAGAACTCTCACCAGAACGATAATTCTCCGGAGAGACTTGCGTGGCGTACTGTATAAGTAGTTATTTTTGCAAACATCGTAGTTCGCGCTGAGAAGTTCGAAACATAAATCGTCCGTGGTCTTCAAGGCTCGCCCAGTGTCCCCGCACGTACTGGTTATGGGCTCATTCACTGTAGTTCGTCTGACCGGTAGGTTCTAGGTTCGTGTCCCGACAGCGGCAGAATTTTGTCAGTAGCTTGTCAGCTAGGTCGAATTCAGTCGCTGTCTTGAAGAGAATTATAGCCGACTGTTGTCATCGATAGTTTTCCGTAGTTTCTCCGATCAACACCAGGCGAATGCCGGAGCAGTACCCTAATACATGAGCCGCGGACTGCGCGCGATCTTTCCTAGGTCTTCCTTGTCCTATCCTCTCTCATTTCACACATTTCCACTAACATGCACTACTCTATCACACACGCCGGGAGATCGGTAGGGAGCTTAGAGCTTGTCCGGGCTGCGGTGATGCCCCACTGGTGGGAGATATCTGGTTGGGGAAACACCTCTAGCTGATGGTAGGTTGGCGCTGGATCTCGCTATTCAGCGGGGTAAGACCATGCCACATCCCGAGCATGCGCACACTTACGAAACTAATGACACAGTTGAATCAGTTTATTTTAGTCTCGTCTACTAGATGTATAACTTTAAATAATACTTCAATTTTATCTAAGTATCAAATTCTCTACAAAGAAGGTGTTTACAATAGTCTGTTGATTATGATGGTAAATACAAATTGTAAAATATAAATATTACAACTATTACAATTCTGTTATAATCCAAAGAATATTTTCAGATAATTAAAAAAAAGACAGACTACAACATTTCTTATACTTTATATTCTACATACTATTGAGAATTGTCTCCTAATATTATTTTATTATTTGAAAATTAGTAACTATAGATTTCTATAATTATTTAATATAAAACTCAAGTTAAGTTTGAAAGGAAACTAAAAGTACGTGTCTACTAATAGGCAACCAACTCAGAGAATAATTAACATGAAGTTTATTATACAGCCCAATGAACTTAAATTTTTGAGAATCCCTACTTAATGTTTTGTGTTAATTTAGACCTTTCCACCCTGATATGCCAGTAATGTTTCAGAAATCTTCAAGCATTAATCGTTGGGAATTTTCATGTCGCAAAGTATGTAAGTTTAAGATTACGTCTTGTCATTCTCTTTCTCCTCCTTTCTTTGGAGCTATGACGACCTAGTTGGATTCCAATAGTTTAGTTATATTATTTTGTGCGATATCTTGAATCCATTGTTTTTAGTACAGCCAAAATGAGCAAATAATCACCGACGCTTGTGAGTTTGGTAGACACAAGAAGATGAGAAATATAAGGCCAGAATATTGAAATATAGAGATACGTTTGGTTGCATTTTAAGATCTTCTGTAATGAATAGTTCTGTAATGAAGTTTCATGATAAAAGACATTATAACAACAAGATTGGAGACATTTTAAAAGCAGTCAACCTGCAGTCAACCTTAAGGTCAAACTTGCAGTCAACCTGCGCGAAACCAATGAGCAGGATTATAAAGAGTACAGTTTAAACATTTTTATGCATCAATCTCAAACTCAGTTTCAAATTCCAGTAGAAAATAACTTTTCATCAAATTAGAGTTTTCAGAATTGATTGTTTAAGAAAATGAATTAAAACAATCAGAAATACTTAGATACGTATATTCTGACTTCTTTCTCATCCGAGAAACCCTCCATTTTAGCATTACATTTTTTACGCGTAATTTATTGAAATATAATAATACTATAGTATTTAATATGATTTTAATTCATCCTTTCATCTATATGTTCAATACTCTTTTTATTTATTTGATTTCATTCGTGAAGGATTTGATAGTTTGTCTTTAGATTTTATACTTGATACATTCATGTCTAGGTAGCATAGGTAGCAGGGGTAAGATAATTAAAAGAATTAAATAAATATGACGACAGGGAGAAAGATAAGGATTCAGAGACGAGATAAAAAACTAAAATAAAATGAGGATTTTTATTTTATTAATTTGTTTAGGCTCGTATTCATTGTATTAAGTCTTTCAGTATTCTTGAAATGACTTTTTTTCTATATTTCATTTAGTAAGAAATGTATTTTGCAAACTTTTAGATCGCTTCGCTCACAAAATTGCCTCCCTCTCTTCCCCAGTGACGCGACGCGTGCTGGCGAGGCCTTAGCCATGAGTTGCAAAGGCGGTAGCCGCGGTTCAGCCGCGGAGCCAACGTGAATGGTCGCCCAGGGAAGCGTTGCCGAGGGAAATAATTTATAAAAACTCTGCTGTCGCGCGCCTCCCTTCCCCCCTCTCCACTACTCCTCCCTCACCCCTTTGCAAAACGCAGAGCTTCCCAGATAACGGAGCGGCTCAACCCCTTCTCTCCAGCCCCTTTCCCCCCAAGCTTCCCTCATCACCAGAGCCCCTCTTATGCGCTCTACTCCATCCCCGCTTCATTCCCGACGCCCGCTCCGGCCCGCTCCGGCCCGCTCCGGCCCGCTCCGGCCCGCTCCGGCCCGCTCCGGCCCGCTCCGGCCCGCTCCGGCCCGCTCCGGCCCGCTCCGGCCCGCTCCGGCCCGCTCCGGCCCGCTCCGGCCCGCTCCGGCCCGCTCCGGCCCGCTCCGGCCCGCTCCGGCCCGCTCCGGCCCGCTCCGGCCCGCTCCGGCCCGCTCCGGCCCGCTCCGGCCCGCTCCGGCCCGCTCCGGCCCGCTCCGGCCCGCTCCGGCCCGCTCCGGCCCGCTCCGGCCCGCTCCGGCCCGCTCCGGCCCGCTCCGGCCCGCTCCGGCCCGCTCCGGCCCGCTCCGGCCCGCTCCGGACGTCCTACCCTCCCGCCGTTGTTCCGCCCCGTCCCAGCACGCCCTCCCTGTACGGGCCCGCCTCGTCCCGTGCTTGTCTCCATGCGTCCTCCTCCCGCCCCGCCCCTCCCTGTGCAGAGGCCCCCGCCCCGCCCGGCCCCCGCGGCCTCAGTCTGCGAGTCCCGGCGGCCGCGAGCGACTGGCTTTATCAATACGGGAGTTTTGGGTAAACCCTGGCTTAGTCACGTAGCGCGCCGCCTCTCTGTGCTGGCGTCCCTCGATAGGACTCTCTTCGCGAGATATTTCAGATTTACGGTTTGCGAATTTCC